>LZPO01057485.1:386261-401577 GCA_001675575.1 Neotoma lepida
CAAACCTAACAATAGATCTACTATACATCCCAGCAAGGCCACTACTTTGTATATATAGCTAAAGAAAATTAATTTAGAATACAATAGAGATACTTGCATACACATATTCATTGTGGTGCTATTCACAATAGCCAAAATAGAAGATCAGCCTAGATGTCTATTAACACATGAATGAAAAAAACATATGTGTATGTGTGTGTACATATATATATAGTTACATAGTTCTATTTAAACATAAAGAATAATTAAATCATATCATGAGCAAGAAATTTGGGTTGAACTAGGATTTAGGTAGAATTAACCAGACACAGAAAATATATTTTTTTCCCTCATATATAAAAGCAAGCACCAAAAAAAAGATGGCTTCAAAAGATTGGCATTTAGAGAAGGTGGCTGGGGGAGAAAAGAGAGAAGGAGGACAAAAGAAGATAGCAGGGAGAATTCATAAGAACAAAGCAAAATATAAGCACATATGAAAGAAAATATACAGTGAAATGAATAAATTTGTACAATTAATGCCATTGACTAATTATAATAAAATAGTTTTCATAGAAACTAAATTGTTTATATGACTACATTAATTGCCCCCATCTGAACATATCAACTAACAAAAAGATAAGCAATTGTTATGTTGACCAGCTGTCTGGAACAAAATAAACTTTTTTCCTTGAATTTCTTCTTATAGTATATTTATTTACAGCAGCAACAACAACAAAAAAACTAATACAGTCATTCCCAATGTGAAAACCCAGAAAGCCAAATTCTTAGGTGATGTAAAAGAAGCTGTTAGCAACTGCCGTAAGACCTTTTCTTAACAAGGAGCATTTAAAAAATTGTGTATTTTCAGATGTGTTCATGGTAGCACCATAACATTTATCATGGAATTTAGCAAAATCATATTTTAAAAATCTTCATGATAATATCCAAAATTGCAAATACAAATTGGTTGCACAATTAAATGAGCACTGGTATGTTAACTTTAAAGGTATTGCTTATGATAATTCCAAAATACATCCAACTTGCCAGAAATGAAATGCTGGTAACATTGTGGAAGTTGGATGTGGACAGTTACCAATAAGTCTTTTGCTCTGAAAACTTCCAAATGGACGTTACCCAATTTACCCAAATACCTTCCACAAAATGAATGCATTTTTGTTATTATTTGTTTAGTGTATGAACAAAACTCCTTAAATTAAGTTGTGTTTGTAGAGACTGATTGGCTGATGAGAATTTCAGTACTGTCAAGAGATTAGAATGTTGCAGATCTAAAGGCTATTACCTTATCTTGGACTAAGTTTCAGCCCTCTGGAACAGCCCACCTGTGTGTAGGAACTAATATCTTGTGACTAATAAACATAAACCTTTTGGAATCTATTAACTTAGCAGACTACTAGCTTCCACCAACCCAAAACCTAAGAATGCCATCAGATAGCCTCTTAGGCCTATAGAAAAGCTTCCTCCATCTTGCTGTAACTGCTGCTGTAACTGCTTGTCTGACGTACCCATCAATGTATTTTAAACTTGCCTTGATTTATTATTTTTCTTTGTGTTGTAAAATTATAAAACTTCAGGAAACTGCTTCCATGTAGGAACATGGAATTTGGGGTAGCCTAAGTCTGTGTTCCCAGGCCGTGGTCACTCAAAATGGATCCCGAATGAACTATCTCTTATTCCTTTTAAGATGAGAGCATCAATAATTAAGATGTCTCATCAATAATGTCAAGGTGGACTGAGCTTCTCCTACCGAAACCCTACCCATAGTGAGGACATAAAAATACTTACTTTCGTTCATCTAACTTGCAGAATCCCCATTTCTTTTTCTCTAGTAACAGAGACACTTACATTATCAGAATTTTAATTGGTACACTGTAAATTTTTACCCTTTGTTGAGAAACTTCACTGTGTTTATTATCCATAGCCTTCAGGAAAAGTAGAGAGAACTACTGGAATTCTAAACTAAGACTATCCTTAGAAATCCTCAATCTTTGAAAGCCCCGAATACTTCTATTAGTTTTATGATAAAGAGATAAAGCCCTATGGGACCACAGGTTAGCTTTTCTGGATTAATAATATTGTTTCATGCACTAAGGAATTTCAAGGTCTGAGATTTGACCAAATTAACAGGTCTATTCATTAAATACTCACACAGTGCTTTGAGGTTTATCATTATGAGGTATGGGGAACATTTACAAAGCACTCAGCAAAATGCATCCTACATAATCTACAATCTACATATTTGTTCTCAATTAGATATCAGAGAAAAGTTGAATTTAAGACTAATTGAAACTTACCCTATCAGGAACTGTTAAAAGTGCCCTAACAATAATAGTCTAAAGTTTTGATACTTTTTTTCTCTTCTTAACTTAAAAATGTATATAACTTCCTCTTGACTCCTGGGATATTAACTTCAAATGACTTTAAATTGAGGGTTCTTATGAGTCTTTTAGAAGCCTTTTCTTAGAGAAGTAACATTTTCAAAAAAATAGGATAACCTTCTGCCATCAAAACTGAACAGCCTCCACCTGAGACAATGTAATAAGATTAATTCAACACTCTTTGGATTATTTGCTTTGGTACTAATATTACTCTAATTCATCTTCATACTGTTATTTTATTCCATATAGTCTCCTGTCACTTAAGGAAAAGCAAGCAGCATTTTCCTGTGAGGTCTTTCTAAACCATTGCCACTCTAAATTTAACCAACTTCTATATATGCCATCCTTCACCTGATGCTGCTGAGTTACAGAACTAGTGATGGCCATGCAGATACATTTTTATGTACCTATAGTCTACAAAAAAGGACATGAGCCATGATAATCTAGCTTTCTAAGTATAGCCAGCTTACTTTATTGATTGGATTTTATAAGTCCTGAATTTCTAGGAGAGTTTAAAGACTAACAGCTAATTTCTAAAAATGTCTGTGTTGCAGTTAATGCATGGATCTTGTCCAGACACTTAGATGCTACTGCTTAGCTCATCTCACATCAGAGAATTCAACTTACCTTGAAATAAATGGAGCAAGGGAGACTAACCAGAATCTATCTCAAACTACACTCGCTAATCTCTGAGTGTCAAATTTTCATAATTACCTAGGAGACTAACCTTTGGGCATGTCTATGAGGGAATTTCTGGATTTGGTTAACTGGAGTATATAAGACGGGCCCTGATTGTAGATGGCACCATTCTGTGGACTGAGGTCCTGAGATTCATAAAAAGAAAAAAGTGAGCAATCATCTCTCTCTAGTTCCTGACTGTGGATGTAATGTGAACAGTTGCCCAAGTGCCTGCAACCAGGATTTCCTTGCCCTGATGGACTGTACCCTCAAACCATGAGCCAAAAATAAAACCCTCTTTCCTTAAGTTGCTCTTGTTGGGTATTTCATCAGAGCAATGAGGAAAGAAACTAACACATTCATATGTTGTGGATTTATTTCCTATGACTTGACGCTTTCTGCCGTTGGATGAAACAGGGTATTGTGAAAGAGTTCCTGGTATCAAATTGGTGCTGTTATTGGTTATCAGATAAACCCTGATGCTCTCCTGTTTGCATGAATAATTTCACAGATTATCAGCTTTAAATCAGAACAATCTGGTATGAGGTCTGAGTAGGACAAAAACATGGTGACTTCGTAATCAGAATGTAACAGAGGACAAAACAAAACAAAAAAATCCCAAAACATGGAGATGTTTAAGCCACAATGATTAATGAACATCCCTAGCTATATGAATGACTACCATTACTTTGCCAGTTGTATTCTTAGCCATATTCTAGTCTTCATTCCTTCTAGATAAGACTTATTGTGACCCTGAAACATAGAATTGTCCCCACTTTCTATAGGATCCAAACTATAATGAATGCTCACTTCCTTTAGATTCTCCACCAAATCGTACAAATGAAACCCAAATAATACAATAAGCCCTAATCATGTCATCTTACTGAGATGATACATACCCAAACTCAACAGATCCAACTAAAAGTATGCTCTTATTGGTTTTTGGCTGGATGACATTTAAAATCAAAAGCATTATTGGAAACTATTACAAAAATCAAAATAGAGTAACATTCCATATTAACAGGCTGGAATACAGCATTTTAAAGATGGTCTCTTCAAATTGAATAATCATAATTAAAATTGCAAAACTTTTCTTCATAAAACATTGAGAATATAATTCTAAAATGCAATGGAGCATGAATGGCCAAGACAGTCTAAAAAAGACAGCTAACATTGCAATATGTTAATACTTATTATAAAAATAAAACATGAGCACACAATAGTTTTACAGAATAAGAACCTAACCAGTGTAAGAACACTGAAAATACAGACACAGGCCCACACACTTTTATCACCTGATTTATGTCTAATAAGACCCTACAGTGGGATTATGAAAGGATTTTTTTTCTCAAGTATGGTCTTATATCAGTTTTAAAGGTGGGTATGGTATCTTACTATTTGCTTTGTGGCAAAAATAATTATTTAATTCTCATCTCACAGCATACTAAAAAATAAGTTTCAGATGATATTTATTTATTTAAAATTTATTATTTTTAAAACTCTGTGTGTGTGTGTGTGTGTGTGTGTGTGTGTGTGTGTGTGTGTGTTGGTAGGTATGTACACACATTTGTGCTGTGCCCATAGAGGCAGAACAGAGCATCATATCCTCTGGAGCTGGAGTAAAAGGTAGTTGTGAGCTGCCTGAGGTGGCTGCTGGGAACCAAACTTGGGTCCTCTGAAAGCACCAAGTACTCTTAAACCTTGAGCTGTCATTTCCTAACCCAGAGTTCCAGGTGAGTTTTAGTTCTCAAAATGAAGGATAAATCAAACCTTTTTTTGAAGAAAGCATATAAACATTTCATGTGATCTTGGTAGCAAGATTTCTTAAACATGCCCCCTAAATCTTTGACCATAACGACAATTAATAAATTGGACTATATAATGACTAAGAATTTTTGTTCATTTAAAGCAGTTGTTCTCAACCTGTGGGTTGCGACCCATTGGGGGATGAACGACTCTTTCACAGGGGTCACCTAAGACCATTGGAAAACACAGATATTTACATTGAAATTCATAACAGCAGCAAAATTAGAGTTGTAAAGTGGCAATGAAGATAATTTTATGGTTGGAGGTCACCACAATATGAGGAACTGTATTAAAGGGTCGCAGCATTAGGAAGATTGAGAAGCACTGATTTAAACAGAACTCTGAGATAGTAAAAAGGAAACCTGCATATGAGAGGGAGACTTGTAATACACATTGTATCAGTTACTTTTCTGTTACTATGATAAATTATCATGACCAAAAACAACTTACAGACAAAAGTGTTTATTTTGGCTCATTGTTCCAGAGGAATAAGAGTTCATCATGGAGGTGAGACATCATAACAAGCAGCAGGGATGGCAGCAGGAGAAGGAAGCTGAGAGATCCTATTTTTGTTCACATACAGAAAGCAGACAGAGGGAACTGAAAGTGGGGGGAACCTAGAAACTCTCAAAGCTCACTCAGTGATGTACCTTTTTCCAGCCCATCTATACCACTTAAAGGGTCTATAACCTCCTCATACAGCACTACCAACTGGAAATCAAGTGTTCAAATACACAAGCCTATGGGGAACATTTGTCAGTAAAACCACCACAATTATAGACAAAAGTGTTGTGGGATATTTGCACAGAGTGTGAAGATGTATTGCTGTAATTGGTGTAACAAAAAGCTGAATGGCAAATAACTAGGTAGAAGGTATGGGCGAGACTTCTGGGGAGAGAAAGGAAGAGGGGGAGAAATCTAGGCACACGGGAGATGCCAGGAGACATGGAGAGGGAACAGGAGGTGCAAGATAGAATGTAGATTAATATAAATGGGTTAATTTAAGTTATAAGAGCTAGTTAGGAACAGCCTAAGCTAAAGGCCAAGGTTTTATAATTAATAAGAAATCTCCGTGTCATGATTTGGGAACTGGCTGATGGGGCAGAAAAAGATTCATTACACAAAAGACTTGTACTTATAAAATACATAGACTCTATAAGTGTATCAGTTAATTTTCTCCCTGTTGCCACAAAATACTTGACATAAACAACTTAAGGAATAAAGGATTCATTTTGGCTCATGATTTGGAAGAGCACAGTCCATCATGGCAGTAATCACAGTAGCAGGAGCAAGCAGCATATTTTGTTCCTGTATCTGTAGAGCAAGAAACAGAGTGAGGACTAGAAATGGGATTCACCTATATCCAATCCCTATGGCCTTATGTCTGATAGCATAAGTCTAAAGCCTCCCAAGACAGCACCACTGGCTGGGAAACCAGTGTTTAAATGCAAGGGTTGTTTTACATTCAAATCATCACAAATCAACAAGAAATAACATCCTAGTAGAAAAAAATTAGCAAAACACTTGAACAGGTATTCTCTACAAAGGAAGTATCCCAATATTTTAATAAACACATAAAAAAGAGCCCAATTTCATTTGTCATCAAAATAAAGTAAACCAGAATACAATATTATACCATAATTCCAATCACCAAAGTAGTTATAATGGAAAAAAAAGAAAATACTGTGTCAAGATGTTGAGAAACCATATTATCTTTTTAAAAATTTTTTATTCATTTTACATACCAACCACAGTTTCCCCCCCCACCCCAACCCCCATCCACTTCCCAGAAAGTGTAAGGCAGTGAAGCCTGGCATATCATGTTAAGGCAGGACCAAGCCCCTCCCCCCTGCATCAAGGCTGAGCAAGGCATCCCACCATAGGTAATAGGCTCCAGAAAGACAGCTCATGCACCAGGGATAGATTCTGGTCCCACTGCTAGGAGCCCCTCAACCAGATCAAAGCTACACACCTGTCTCCCACATGCAGAGGGCCTAGTTGGGTCCCACGTAGGCTCCACAGCTGTCAGTCCAGAGTCTGTGAGGTCCTACAAGTTCGGGTCAGCTGTCTCTGTGGGTTTCCCCGTCATGATCTTGAGGAGCTAGGCCCAGTGCTCAGCGGTGGATCTCTGCATCTCCAAGAAACCATATTGTCTTAGTCAGGGTTTCTATTTCTGTGAAGAGACACCATGACCATGGTAACTCTTTTTTTTAAATTAACTTTTATTGATTCTTTCTGGTTTTCATATCATGCATCTCGATCCTGCCCATCTCCCCATCCCCCGAATCTGCCTTCCGTCCTTGCAACCTCCCCCACAAAACGAAACAAAATTAAAAGAAAAACCAAAAACCAAACCAAACAAACCAAACAAAACAAGAATGAAGAAGGGGGAAAAAGAGAAAAGAATTTCATCGTGGAAGCTGTGGTTGTGGCTTTGCCCTTTAGTCTTTTCATCTTCGTTTGCAAGTGTTCATTGCCATCAGCTATCAGTCTGTTTAAGGCTTCAGTCCTCTGTCACACGGTCAACAATGAGCTCTCACCAGGGCACCCCCCTCCCCCGTTGTCTTGTGTTGTGGAGATTCTGCAGTTTTGAATCTATAGGTTTGTACCCTTCTCCTGCTCTAACTGTTCATAGATGAGGTGGATGTTGGGGTGGGCCAACTCAGAGCCCAGGTCCTGGGCCTGGGTGTCGGCTAGACTGATCAGGCTGCCAACTTTCCTCCATTGTCACCCTTCCCCACTGCCCAGTGCACTCTCCAGCATAGCCTTGGCCAGTCCACCCACTGCAGCCTCGGGCAAGGAACTCAGGCCAGTTCTCCTGCTCTTAGGCCCTTGGGTCTGGCTCACTGACACTCACACCACGAGGGCCAGGTCCACTGTCTTGCCTAGGCGAGGTGCAGAGCTCTCTCCCAGTTGTTGTACGGGCATACGAGGGGGGCAGGACAAGGTCAGCTGTCCTGTTTTTTGCAGCTGGTGAGGGGCAGGGTTAGTCCTCCCATTCTCATGATCCCAGGGCCAGCTCTCTTGCCTGCCACAGGTAGCAAAGGATGCGGGGAAGGGGGCGGGGGGAGGCATCTTTTCCTCACCCATGCCACCACATGGCAGACGTGGTGGGGGTGGAGGGGAGGGGAGGGGTCATCTCTGCTGCGCTCACGCCCTCAGGGCTGACTCACTTGTGTCCCCAACAACAAGGACAGCTCTAGTGTGCTGCCCAGGTGAGGTGCAAGCCCATGGTGAGGGGTGGGGCCGTCTCCCTCCAGTGCAGAGGCCAGCTCTCCTGCTGCATTGTCCAGCAACTCTTTAAAGGAAAACATTTAATTGGGGCTGCCTTATAGGTTCATTTTAGTCCACTATCATCACAGCAGGAAGCATTGCAGCAGGTAGGCAGACATGATGCTGGAGAGGAGCTGAGTTCTACATTTGGATAGACAGGTAGCAGAGAGAGAGAGAGAGAGAGAGAGAGAGAGAGAGAGAGACAGAGACAGAGACAGAGACAGAGACAGAGACAGAGACAGAGACAGAGACAGACTGGGCCTGGCTTGAGCTTCTGAAACCTCAAAGCCCATCCCCAGTGACATACTTCCTCCAGTAAGTCCATTCCCATTCCAACAAGGCCACATGTCCTAATCTTTTCAAATAGTGCCACTCCCTATGAGCCCATGGAGCCCATTTTCATTTAAACTACCACACATAACATCTATTTTTCTGCTCGTTGGAATGTATATATATATATACATATATATGTATATATGTATGTTTATATAAACATTTCTGACTCTTTGATAGTAATAAAAAGTATGCACAACCTATGGTCCAATAGTGGTGGTCCTGGGTACTCAATGAAAGTGCTTTTAAAAGTTTATGAAAAGAAATATACTAGGATATTCCTAGCAGCACTACTATAAACACTATAAATCACCCAAATGTCCAACAACAATAGATAAAAAAAGAAGATTATACATCAGTGGTTCTCAACCTGTGAGTTGTGATCCCCTTGGCACACCTCTATCTCCAAAAATATTTACATTACAATTCATAACAGTAGCAAAATTACAGTTATGAAGTAGCAATGAAAATAATTTTATGGTTGGGAGGTCACTACAAAACTAGGAACTGTATTAAAAAGCCACAGCATTAGGAAGGTTGAAAAACACTGCTCTACATCCTCCAATGCCTCAGGAAACAACACAGAAGAGAGGGAAGAAAGAATAGAAGAACTTGGGAATGAGGACGAGTGCTATGAAATGCTTTCTTCTGGGCATGAGATGAATTCATAGAGGCTGTGTTTATCTGCACAAGCCCTTTCCAAACTCAAGTCCATCAACATCATGGGTTGATGTTGGGTATCATGCAGGCACACCTCTAGCTGAGTAGCTATTGGCAGTTAATGGCACACACCTTTAATCCCAGCACTTGGGAGGCAGAGGCAGGTGGATCTCTGTGAGTTCGAGGCCAGTCTGGTCTACAGAGCAAGTTCCAGGACAACCAGGGTTACACAGAGAAACTCTGTCTCATAAAAATATGCTTCAAGTATAATTAGTCATTATCATTTTACAAACTGGATATAACCACCACAATGTTATACACATACAACAAAATCTAGAAATGAGATTTTTATATATTATGAGGGGTTTTGCACAATTATATTATTACTTTGACTAACAGTCCTTTGTAAGAAGTGTTATGCATATTCTGAATTCATAGTCATACAATAGATACTTATCTGCCTTCTTAAACAGAAGCCCATATTCACATAATTACAAACTCTATAGTAGTGAAAATGAACAGACTACTATATAAACAATGTGGATAAAAATGCAATAGAATGGGGATGATTCTTGGGAGAAGATAGTAATAAATAAATTCTGTATAATTCTATTATTATTATTTAAAGTACACACACACACACACGTACATAAGACTAATCTAAAATGGCAGAAGTCAGTATGGCAATTTTCTCTAAGGACAAGTGAGAGGGAAAGGACATTTGAAGATGCTGGAAATGATCTTAAGTGCTATCATGGTCACGTGTTAAATATGTTGTAACTTATCAAGTGCTACATTTGTGGGTTATGGGCTTTATTATGTGCATGTTCTAGTTTATTAACATTAGATTGAAGATAAAATAGTATGGAAATTATTCATCCTTAAAAATGTGTAAGAAAAGTTAACAGAAAGTCTCAAAAGAAGTTTCAGATAAGGAGTGTGAGCCCATCTTTTTGCATTTACATTGACATATGTGTATCATAGACATAGCTTCATTATTCATTTAGCACTAACTAGGAATCTTTGTTGGCCTTTAAAACACGAAAATAGCTGAATGAAAAGGAAATGAAGCTCAGTGTGCCTAGGAGGCGACATCACGGAAGAATGTGATGAGAATAGTGAGGAAGATAGAGAAGCAGATAGGGATGAATTTGTTAAGAAATTGAATACCTCGTCATGAGACTGAGATGTCATTTCAGAGTTAAGGTGTTGTTTTGCTATTTGATGTTGGTTTTCCTTACTAGATGGGAATAATTAAGTCCAACTCAAACTGTGAGCTGAGTTTCATTTATAAGTAAAGAGGGTTTAAAAAACCAAACTAAACTTAGTTTTACTTCGAGAAATACCAGTCTAAGTCAAAGAACATGTTACCCTTCTGGAGGAAGGAAGAGACCAGAGTAAAAAGACCCCTCCAGTCTGCCCTCACCCATACCTCTGCGGCAGCTGAGAAGAGGGCACTGCTTTCCACAAGACCCTCCTAAGGCACGACCACCAGATCAACGCAAAGCAGCACACATTCTGTCTTGTAGAGCATGTACATTCATTTGTGTAGGAAACACGGAGCTCTTTTGCCCAGTTTGGCCAAATACTTGGTCCTGAACCTCCTACTTTGCTATTGTAATAGCAGGCACATTTACAAAGAAGGACGTGGAAAATGTCATGGGTGGGTGTCAGAATGAGTGACCTCTGAAGGAGTTTCAGGGCCCTGGATCACTGAATGTAAAACAGTAATCATTACCTCTATGATAGAGGAGGAAAGTCCTTCCTGTTGGGCCAGCTCTGTCCTTGTCTCCTACCCATCCTAGCACGTTCTGGCTCTAGCCAACCTGGATAACTGGCAGTTCCGAAAACTTATCTTTTACTCTAATGCTTCTGGGCCTTTCCTGTTGATGTTCCCTAAAGCTACAGTGCCCTTGTAAACCACGAACTCTTCCCACCCTTTTCATCACTTAGAGCTCAGCTTCAGACAAAACTGCCATTCACTACTCCCGTGTTTGTATTACATGTAAATTGACTCATGCTGATTTCCATCAATTTTATCTGAGCCGTTTTTATGAAATAGAGCTAAGAACTCCTGGAAAGGCAGATGTGTGAAAGAAAGTGCTTATGTTCTGGACTCTGATAAAAGGATTCAAAACCGGATCTCTTTCACTTGAAGCTGCCTGAGTCTGTATGAACTCACCTCCCTGAGCTAGTTTTCTCGCCTTTAAGATGAATATTATTCAGACTAGCCAAGATTAAGTGATTTTAATATGAGAAAACTAAAACACAAAAAACAATGCCTGTCACCTAGTAAGTGTTCCATAAAGGGTTGGCCCTCATTACCACTGATTGAACCAACCCTACTGCAAGCTCTGTATGAAAGGGAATGTTCAATTTGTCCTCAAGGCAATCGCTAACACACCGCACAAATACCCAGCACTGTGTCTGGCATGGGCATATGTTCAAGAAATAATCTGTTGAGTTGGTGGAGGCCTTAATGACTCTACAATTATCATGAATACCCCCCCAATCCTCTATTGAGCCTTACCAATGTTCTTAATATCTCACAGGAAAACTAGAAAAACTTCAAATGCTGCATCACTTAACACCCCCATCCCTCAGTGCTTCTGCTTCATCTCCGTTGTTTCTTTTTGAGAGTTCTCTTCCCTAAGAGAAGTTCGAACCCCTCAGTAAGCATGGACCAAACTGACCCGTCAGAGGTGGGAGGGGGCGGGAGTGGAAGCCTGAGCGGGGCGTGGTCACCACGTCGCAGAGGCTGACTGCGCCTGCGTAGGCTGCGGCAAAGCTAACTGCTCTTGGGCTTTAGCTCATTGCTGGCTACTGCCTGTGTAAAAAGCTCGCCTTTCTTACCAGCTCTCACTTTCGGTCCACACAGCTACCGGGTATCAGGCTTCGGCTCTGTGCCGAGGCGCCAACACATCTCCGATCCTCTCTCCGAGGGATCGCTGACCTCCGCGTTCGCGTTCCTGTCTCCTGGAACCATGTCTCTGGTAAGCCAGAATGCGCGCCACGGCAGCGCAGAAACCACTGCAGATTACAGCGACGGCCCGGGTGAAATGCAGGCTACTAATGCCTCCGGGGCCCCCACCTCCTTGCTGGTTCCCGAGGCTCCCCAGGGCCCTCAGATTCCAACCGACCCACAGGGTGCCAGCGCTCCCCAGGCTGCGCAGGACCCCAATGACATCGAGGTTCTCATCGACCAGCAGTCCCGACGTTTGGGGGCGCTCAGGGTCCACGACCCTCTAGAAGACAGGTCGGTTGCTTTGGTGAATTTCATGCGCATGAAAAGCCAGAGTGAGGGGTCTATCCGGCAGTCAGACATGCTGGAGTTTCTCAGAGAATACTCAGACCAGTTCCCTGAGATACTCAGACGAGCCTCAGCTCTCCTGGATCGGGCCTTTGGGTTGAATCTGAGAGTTCTTGATCCTCAGACTGACACTTACAACCTAATCAGCAAACCAGGTCCCCAGACCACTGAACCGCTAGCAGAGACCCTGGACATGCCCAAAGCAGGTCTCCTGGCCTTGGTCCTAGGGCACATCCTCTTGAATGGTAACCGGGCAAGAGAGGCCTCAATTTGGGACTTGCTGTTAAAGGTTGATGTGATGGATGAGCATCAGAGGATCAACAGCCGCTTTGAGAACACAAGAAACCTCCTCACTACTGACTTTGTCCGTATGCGATTTTTGGAGTACTGGCCAGTATATGGCACTAATCCCCTTGAATTTGAGTTCCTGTGGGGCTCTAGAGCCCACAGGGAAATCACAAAGATGGAAGCCCTGAAGTTTGTAGCAGAGGCCCATGATGAAGAACCCTGGAACTGGCCAGAAGAATATAACAAGGCCCTGGAAGCTGATAAAGCCAAAGAGAGAAGCCAGGCTGCTGGCTTAGAGTTCTGGTCAGAGGACACTATGAATGATAAAGCAAATGACTTGGTCCAGTTGGCCATTAATGTCACTGAGGAGTTGCTCCCTATACATCAGGATGAGCTGTTGGCTCACACTGGTAAAGAATTTAAGGATGTGTTCCCAAATATCCTCAGCCGAGCCACACTAATCCTTGATCTGTTTTATGGGTTCTCTCTGATTGAGGTTGATACCAGTGAGCACATCTACCTCCTTGTTCAGCAACCAGAATCAGAAGAAGAGCAAGTAATGCTGGAGAGCCAAGGCAGACCCACCCAAGAGTACGTGATGCCGATTCTGGGTTTGATCTTCCTGATGGGCAACCGTGCCAGTGAGTCCAACATCTGGAACTCACTCCGGAGATTTAGTGTGGATGTAGGGAAGAAGCACGCCATCACCTGTATGCTTATGAGACAACGTTACCTGGAATGCAGGCCACTCTCCTACTCTAATCCAGTTGAATATGAGCTGCTTTGGGGTCCTCGGGCTCACCTTGAAATCACCAAAATGAAAGCCTTGGAATACATGGCTAGGCTCTACAGAAAGCGGCCACAGGACTGGCCAGAGCAATACAGGGAGGCTATGGAAGATGAAGAGACCAGGGCCAGATCCGAGGCAACTGCCATGTTCTTCTTCGGCTCCATGTGAAATCTTATGTTTCACTTTAGTTGCGTGGCATCAGTTAAAGGGGCCTTTGGGAAAGGGGCACTAGTGTCCTAAATCAGAAGTTGGGAGGGTTGGGGTAAAGAGTACACCTTGTGCTTATTGTGTTCCAGTTCTAATAGTATTTCTTTCTTTCTAATATACTCTAATTTTCTTCATGATCAATGCTTAGAAATGAAATTGCTCGTTTTCTCTTCCTGTCTTGTTTCAGTATAAATGTTCAGATAACTGTGTAAAACATATTGGTAATATTTATGTATTTGAAATAACTAGTAAAATAAGCTAAATAACAGTAACAATACACACGCGTACACAAACACACCCCAAACACAAAGCCCCTCATTCGTGGTTGCCCTCCTTTTGAGTCTATTGTTGTATTAACAAACAAACTAACTAACAAAAACAAAAGACTGCCACTTACCTGTATTTAATTTACTGTTGCAGAGTGTAGTAAAAAATAAAAGTATAATGAATTAGATGCCATGCTTATGTCCTCATTTATTCTATAAACATTTGTCAGGTGCCTGTGTGCTGAGAACAAGGCCATGTGCTGGGGATATAAGGGTAAAGAAGCCCCAGCTGGGCCTCAGAACTTCCCCTTAGGAGAGGAACATCATGGAAGTGAAGCAGCAATTATATTGTGCTATGGCAAGTGGTATAAGAAAATGGAGTGGGCTGGTGTGTACTATGGGAGTCCACGAGTATATCTCCCAACTACATGATGGGAGGGCAGTGAAGAAGGCAGTACCTACAGTACAAGGAAGGCTGAGAAAAGGTCAGGAGTATGAAACAGGAGGTGGGTGAGGGTCAAGGGAGGTGGTGGGAAGGACAAGGTGGAATGAAAGGCTGGGGACATGATATGCTTTAATGGTATTGGGGAGTGATACCTGAGACTGAGCTGAGGGACAAAAGGAGGAACTGGTGAAGGTATAGGTTGTAGGTAAAATACCCACGGCGGGGGCGGGGGGGGGTTGAAAGTCACCCAGAAAGACAAGGTTGAGTTCAGAAGGGGAGTGGGGGAGAGAAATCTGTGGCAGGGGTAACAAAGGCCCTATCTCCTGGGGATGCCTCTTAGGAAACAGTTGGAAAATATCCTTTTCAAATACAGCTGGTCTTGGATCTTGAGTCAGATTTAATCCACACCCTATACCCCGCGCTAGCACTGTTTCAACACTCAAGCTGTTAACGTAAAAGTTAGCATTTTAGGTCTCTTCGTCCCGATTCCTCTGACAGTTTCTAACCCCGCTCACAAGCTTTCCTTAGAAAGCTTGCAGGTAACAGTTTCTGAGAGGCATCCCTGGCACAGGGGTGGGTATCATGCAGAAAACCTCCTCTGACCAGGGAAAGGCAGTGATGCTTTCCAGTACTGCACGCTGTATGCGTCCTCATCTTCTGGCATGCTCAAGCTTTCTCCCCTTTGCATCCTTTTAATTATCAGAGGTTTCCCCGAAGTGCCACCTCCTAGCAGATGGTAGAGAGTAAGCAGACATTTCTCACATTTTTCTTAGCCCCAGAAAGAAAACAGTACAATTTCCAACTCAGGAATTGGACAATGGGAGGAGAGATACACCCTTTTGGCCCCCAAGTCTGACCTGCGGCAGTGCAGGAACCCAATTAAGA
>LZPO01057485.1:411792-444261 GCA_001675575.1 Neotoma lepida
ATGAAATAAAGACTGTGGTGCCTTCAAGGCAACACTCCACCTAGCTAATCCTGCAACTTCTGAAAGGAAAAGGTCTGAGGAATTTTCTGCTAAAATGAAACAACAAATCAAGTCTTATGCAAATGTAATTCAAGCAGGGGCCCAGGCTTGATCCCAAGTGGGCAGCGAAACGTGGCAAAACTGACCATGTGATTCTGGCTTTAGAGCCATAAAGGATACATGAGAAAGGGGGTTGTGGAATCTTTATCCACAGTTAAGGAGAGCTGCTGGGGTCTAGCATGTGACAGGGGAGTTCCCTGCATGGAAGGTCTAAGATGCCATTGTGTGAAGCTGTGAAAATGAATCCTGGATTACGTTGGAGATCCCAAAATGTTGGACATGCCATGAGCCATGGGATGTCTGTCATGGAGAGAGCTGCATGCAGGGAATAGAACCAGCCAGGAGAGAAAAGTATGTTACAGTCAGCAAAGCTGGAAAGGGCAGAGCCATCTAAGCCTTTTGATATCACACATGGAGCTACAGGGTTTTCAGTTTGCCTTTCTGGGTTTTGGTCTTGTTTTGGTCCAGTATTTCCACACTGTGCCCTGATTCCTCCCTTTTGGAATCATAATGTGTATTCTGTGCCATTGTATGTTGAAATATATAATTTGCATTTTCATTTTACAGGTTATAATTAAGAGATTGCCTTAAGTCTCAGAAGAGACTTTGTACTTTTAAATAATCTTGAGACTGAAAGACTATGGGGGCTTTTGAATTTAGGCTAAATCAGTTTGCATTATGATATGGTCATAAGTCAATGGGGGGCAGGGAGTAGAATGAGGTATTATGGATAAGAATGGCTCCCACAGGCTCATATGTTTGAATGCGTAGTTCCCAGTTGGGGAACTGTTTGTAAAGGATTAGGGGGTGTGGCCTTGCTGGAGGAGGTGTGTCGTAGAGGGTGGGCTTTGAGGCTTCAAAAGCCCATGCCATTCCCAATTAGCTTTCTCTGCCTCATGCTTGTGGATCAAGATGTAAGATCTCAGCTACTGCTCCATTGCCATGCCTGCCTGCCTGCCTACTGTCATGCTCCCTATCATGATGATCAAGGACTCTAATCCTCTGAAACAGTAAGCACCAAATAAATGCTTTCTTTTATAGGTTTCCTTGGTCATAGTGTCTTATCACAGCAATAGAAAAATAACTAAGGCAGCCTATTTAAGGAAATATTATCTGCAAACCTCCTAAAACTGGGGCCAGAAACTAACATCCATTACTATGAAGCCTAAAGAACTGCAAAATAAATGAACTTAAAGTCTGTACAGGAACACTTCATAATTTTACGAGAGTTACAGAGAAGGAGAGAATTTTGAAAGCAAGAAGAGAGTGAAATGATATACTTAAAGTGTGAAAGAACAACTCTGTAGTTGGGAGCAGTGAGTGGTGCGTGCCTGTAATCCTAGTACTTGGGAGGCTAAAGGCCTTTTGCAAGAGCAGCAAGTGCTATTAACTGCTGTTAAGCTATCTCTCCAGCCCACCTCCTCTTCCTCTCCTTGCTCCTCCTCCTCCCCCTTCTTTGTTGAGGCAGTTTGCAGGCAGTTTTGTATTATTAAGAATCCAGCAGAGAAAGGTAAGACAATGATGAGGAAGAAGTCACCAGATATATCAAAGCACAGGACCTGGTTTTGACAGCAATATGAACAGTTCACACATAGCAACAAGTCAGGTGGAGTATGTACTCACAGATAGATGTGGATAGGAAGTTTTGGAAACATTTTATACAATTTCCTTACTTCCACATTCTAGGTATCATCAACTAATATGCTTTTTGAGTAGTAGGTACAGTTTTAGAGAAACAGGATTAGGGTTGAACTGGCAGGACATGGTAGAGTGAACCAGAGAAGTGCACTGTGTTGTAGTTCAGTTGTTATACCCTATTTCTGACAAGTTCTAGGTGAAGGAGATATAGATATGGAAATACATCTGTGGCATATATGTTCACTTATATATTTGTTTGATAGCAGGATGAAATAGAGAGATAACTGATGTCTTGTGTCCCTGCCCAACTGTGAGGAAAAGAGCCATGTTCTGGTGGAAACATAGACTTTGGCTCCACAGAAAACAAAATGTGACCTCATTGCTTTTCTCACCTTGAGACATGGGATGAAGGATGATGTGGGGTCTATGTTGAGAACTGAAGGGCTACATTAGCTATTTCTCTCATTTATGTGATCACATACCTGACAAGAAGCAACTTAAGAAGAGGGTTTATTTGGATTACAGTTCAATGGGATACAGTCTGTCATGGCAAGGGAGCCACCGGTCATTGGAGCAGGAGCAGGAAGTGGCTGGTCACATTTCACCCACAGTCAGGGTGCAAAGAGTAATTGTTTCTCTGCTTGCTTTCTGTATAGGACCATAGAGCATGAAATGGAGCCACCCAATCAAAGTGAGTCTTTCCTCCTCAGTTAAACCTCTCTGAACTCTCACAGTCACCCCTAGAGGTTTGTTTCCTAAGTTATTCTGGATCCTGTTAAGTTGATAAACAATATCAACCATCGTGGGGGCCTAGTGAACCACTTGTCTCCAGCTAAGAACATTTCCCTCCCCAAAGATAGTACTTCTGCAACATATATTTCAATAAGTGTTGGTGTTCAGGGACTGGAGCAATTTCCTATTCTGATTGGTTTCTGGTTTCTATGACATGAGTCCAGGATCTCCTCTCTTCTCATATAAATAAATGGAGAGTCTGTGAATATATTAAAGACTTTTGAAGGGTAATAAATATGCTTTCTATGACCTTTGGAAGAAGGATGATAAATACACTGGCTGTGACCTCTGAGTAGCAGGGAAACTTTAGCAATACTATTTCTCTTAATCCATGAACAGGAGTCGTCTTTTCATTCTCTTACACTTTCTTCAATTTCTTGATTTAGAATTTTGTGATTTTAACTGTAGAAATTTCTTACTGCTTTGGCTAAATTTATACTGATGTATTTTTTTGTAATTATTTTGAATAGTATTTCTTTCATGTTATCTTTCTCAGAAGTCTCAATATTGGGTGTGAAATGCTATGAAATTGTGTTTGTTGATTTTGTATGCTTACACTTTACTAAATTCATTTATCAGTTTTAATAATCTTTCAGCAGAGACTTTGGGTTTTTCTATGTGTAGAATCATGTCCTCTACAAACAAGCATAATTTGACATTTTCACTTCCTATTCACATATCCTTTATTTCTTTCTTTTGTCTAATTCCTCTAGTTGACTTTCAGTTTTATGTTAAATGAGAGGGATGAAAGCGGACATCCTTCTATTGTTCGTGATCATTTGGTATGCTGTTGACTGAGAGTTTATTTATAAAGCATTTATTATGTTCCTCCTATACATAATTTGTTCAGAGTTTTCACAAAAGAATGCTAAATTTTACTGAATGTTTTCCTGCATTTATTGAGATTATCATATGACTTGTGTCCTTTGTGTTGTTGATGTGATACATTACATTTATTGATTTACCTATATTCAACAATACTTAGTGATGATGAACAGTTTGTAACATGCTCTTTGGTTCAATTTGCTAGTATTTTATTGAGTTTTTGCATCTATGTTCTCTATAGCTTTCTTTCTTTTCTGTGTACTATTCTGGCTTCAAGATAATCCAGCTTCATAGATTCAGCTTTGAAGAATTTCCTCTCTTTTGATTTTTGTAATAATTTGAGAATTGATGTTAGTTCTTCCTTAAATTTTTAATTATTTCTTTTATTTTTTGAGATTATAATGTAATTATATCATTTCCCCCTTCCCTTTCTTTTATCCAAACCTTCCCATAAATTCCTCTTTCAAATTAATGGTCTATTTTTTCATTGATTGTTGTTATATACATATATTATATAGATACACATGCATTTCAAAATATATAAATACAACCTCAGTCTTTATAATGTAAGTTGTACATATGATTTCATGGCTGACCATTTGGTATTGGATAACTAATTGGTGTGCTTTTCCCTGGAGAAGACTATTTTTTTTCCACTCTCAGCATTCCTTAGTTGCCTGTAGTGCTTTGTGTAGGGATTTTCCCCATTCACTTTAGTATGTCTATGGTTGTCCTTGTTAAGCTCATATTAGGCAGTCATGTTGGTGAGACTCTACTGCAGCAAGCTTTCTTGGAGCCCCAGTCCCCAAACCATGACATGGAGACTTAATAATTATGAATGCTCGGCCTTTGCTTAGTCTTGTTTCTAACTAGCTTTTTAAAAAAAAAACTTAAATTAGCCCATTTCTATTAATCTATATGCTAACCCAAGGCTCGTTTACCTCATCTATGTACTGTCCATCCTGCTTTTGTACTTCCTCCATGTCTGTCTGTCTGGCCCCCAGCTGGCTGGCCCCACTGGTGGCTGGCCTGCTCCCCTTTTCTCTCTGCCCACCAGCCCCACCTATCCTTCCTCTGCCTAGCTAGTGGCCGTTCAACTTTTTATTAGACCGATCAGGTGCCTTAGGAAGGCAAGGTACACAGCAACACATCTTTACATATTTAAACAAATATTCTATTCCATAATACTCTATGGGTGCAGCTTCTGACATTCCTAGGAGACAGTCTCCCAGCAAGTTGATCTGATCTTCTGGCTCTTATAATCTTTCTGCTTTCTCTTTTGCAATGTTTGCTAAACCTTAGGTGCAGGCATTGATTGTAGATGTATCCATTGGGACTGTGCTCCACAACTCTGCATTTTCATTGGTTGTAGTTTTCTATAATGGTCTCTGTCTGTTGGAAAGAAGAAGTATCCCTGATGAAGGGTAGGGACTACATGTATCTGTGGGTGTAAAGACAAATATTGAGAATGTGGTTATGGATTATACCAGTTTAATAAAGTAGTGGTTATAGGTTCTCCTCCAAGATCCAAGACTTCACTAGCCCTGGGTGGTTGGCTAGATTTCCAGGACCAGGCATGATTTCCCTCTTATTGAGCAGGTCTCAAGACCAATTAAGGAGCTATTGGTTACCTACAACATATGCATGCCACTACTTCACCCTTAGAGTTATTGTGCCATGCTGGTCATTGTTGTTGTGGTTCATATTCATCATAGTTGGTTGCTTCCTTCTTCTGGAATCTTGCAGAATGCCTTTGGATATATGAAAGTTATTCCTCAGGGAAAAGGTTTTCATGTCAGTTCCAGCTCAGAAAGAGGGACTTACCGTCCACCTCTGGGAGGCAACCAGGGGCAATAGCAACAGCCTGTAACATTTTGGGGGTTGCTTTGGACAATGTTGATTGACCATAACTCAAAAGAGGGTTTCTTGTGCCTAATGTTGGGGTTTTTGTTAGCTTTAGCTTTTGGAGGAGCATTGCCATCCTAAATGGGAAATTTTCGTTTGAGCTATATATGTATATTTATGCAGAGACTTGTACGTATTATAGGAGTTTTTAGATAGATAGTTAATAGTATGATTCCTAAGGACTTTCCCAGACATCCTTACTATTATTTTACCACCTCTCTCCTCCTTCTATATTTATATTCCTTTTCCTTCCTAAGCAGACCCCCTTTTACATTTCTCCCATCATATCACTTGTCCATGCCTTAAATTTTTGATAGAACTCAACATAGAATGTATTTAGTCTGGCCTTGTTTTTGGTTTAGAGACTATTTCTGATTCATTAGCACTGCACTTCTCATTGGTTTATTTAGAGTCTATGACTTCATGGTTTAGTTTTGGTAGGTAATATGTGTCCAGACTTTATCTATCCTAAGTTTTGTAAATTTTTGGAAAGTAGTCATAATAATAAGTATTGATCTTTTGTATTTCTGTATAAATGTTTCTTTTTTTCATTATTACTTTTATTTATATTGGTCACATTTTTCCTAGACTAATGGTTTATCAATTTCATCTTTTCACAGAAACACATTGTTTCCTTAATCTATTATATATTTTAGTGTCTATTTCAATTTTGAAAAATCTTCATTGGTAATTTATAATCCTTGAATTATATTATATAATAAATAATCAATGATAATTTCAAAGTAAGGTAAGTTATTAAAGCACTTATTACTAAGCATAAATTTATGTTTAGGTACATTGGATTTCTTATTTTAAATATAATATAGTGAAGCTAAATATATCTGTGCATGATAGTTTTTCCACATTGAAAAACTTAACATAAAAATATATCTTTAGGAATTATGAAATAGTGTTTCCACAATTTACTAATATCTTACAGAATGCTGACAAATAACAGACAGCTCACAATTGCTTACATTCTCATTTTTTTCTAGAAATTAAAACCAGTAGAAGTTAAGAATTCTAACCAATATATGCAAATGAGCTACTAGGAAGGTAAGGAAAAAAAACCTCTATATACAAAGTTTGTAAGGAAAATAAGATGTATTTTGGTAAGGAAATATACACAAGGAATAATGTTTTTTTAAAAGAAAAAGTGCCATTTCATATTAAGATCTAATAAGAGAGGAAAAATTAGGTGAAACTAAATGGATATAGAAAGTTATAAAAGGTTTACAGAAAGGGAATTTCATGTGTTATGAATCCAATAATGTACTAATGTAAATGTAGGCTTTAATTTGGTTTTCTTGGATTGCTTGTCTGCTTGTTAAAGTTATTATAAAAGGTTTTTCTTTACTTTAAAAATATCTGCCTAGAAAACTAAACTTTTGTGCTTTATGAAAATAATCTCCTGTACTTTATAACCTTTATTATAAAGGAACTCAGATTTCTTTCTTTTCAGTTCAATTTAGTTTATTATATTCACAACTATCAACATTTTTTCTGATATGATGATAACTCCAAATTCCTCTCTTGGCTTGTTGACTGTAAGAAAATTATATTTTAACCTTTACCTAGAATAAGTATTGAATTTGAGGATTGAAGTGGGTGGGAGGGGGAATCACTGTAGAGTCCCTTCTAAAAACTCAGCTACTGTTCTTCAGAGCTGAAGGATTATCAGTTATCACTTTGTGAGGGGGAATACCCCATAAATCTTCCCCTGAGGAACTGATAGGGAATGGACACATGAAACAGCACAGTGGAACCCAGATTTCTTACTTTTAAATGAGATAAGATTTTTAAAATTTTGTTTTGTTTGCATTTGACAATTTTGGTTTCCTAAAATCAAACTGTAAGTGAGTCTTTCTGATCTGGAAGTGACCCTTAGATTTATCAGTGCCCCCCCAAAAAAATCTCGGGTTGGCTCTTTCCACCTTGTGAAAAGACAAGTACTAAAATAATTCACTTTATTATAGATGCTCAATTGCATCAAAAGCATGACCAAATTTTTAAAAAAGCTAGCCTATTCTCCCTTGCCCCCTCAGCCAAAAACCTGCCTCTGTTCCCGCCCTGCAGATCCAGTCTCCTATGATTTTAGTAGAAAGGTACCCGTGTCTGGCAGAGCCAGTGTGAGACAAGAGATAATAATTCTCTGACACCCAAAACTTTAAGTTCTTTTATCCATGTGTTCCTTGCTATGTGATCCAAACCCAGATGATCACCGCCATGACAGAGATTGTGCAGATACATAAACCAGACAGAGATAAAGACAATAGAATACCTCCAGAATAAACTCAGAAGCACGCCATGTCATGAGACTTTAATGTCAGGACACAGTCCAAGCATGGAGTCGTGTGAGGAGATTTCTGAGTGCTTGTGTGGAAACTCAAAAACAAAACAAAACAAAAAACCAACAAGATACGAGTCTTGTGACCTCAGTTTCTTCAAAAAGATGGATTTTTTTCTCTGATTATGGTTTCCTGCCCCTCCCAGGTGTAGCAGATAGAAGCGAGTTTACTACAGATTATTCATTAGAACTGGCTATTGTTATTTGTTTATATGCCTCTATGGAAAAACATGGTTTTGATGCATGTGGCTTACCTTTGTGATTGTATACTTTATTCATGTGATCCTCTTAGCCCCCAAGTATAAGGTGTCTGATGCTGTGGATAAAGTTGGCTATTTCATGACACTTTAGTCCACCTCATTTATCAGCTCCATTCTCCCAGGTCCCAGCATCTCTAGAGTGGTAAACCTTTAAAGTCAGAATAACCTACATTATAGTTAGAATAAACTTTAAGTAACTGCTCCTTTTTTATTTTCTTATCTGGCTGCTCTCTTATCAGACCTCATCTTTTTAAATTTTATTTTTTGTTTACCCTCTCCATTTGTCCACATGCTCATCTGAGAAGGCTCAAGTTCATCCAGCTTTGGACAATAACTTCTTGTAGAAACTGAAAAGTTGTTAGTTACAAGAGAAAAGTTTCCCAAGAATCTGAAATTTTAAAAAGAGATACCTTCATAATTGTACAATAAAATGTTCATAGACATTTGTCAATACTCTTGTGTATGATACATCTACTATAATGTTGTCAGCTGTAATCTCAATTACTACTTTAAGCAGTGTATGGCACAGAAAGAAAAATCAAATTTCATTGAAAAATTAACTCTCATCAAATATTTTTTTTCTTCAAAACAGGCCCTTGACATGTGACATATAGCTCAAGCTGGCCTGGAACTTTAAATCTTCCTGCCTCTGCCTAGTGCTAAGATGACAGGCATTTGCCTCCATGCTTGGCTTTCATCAGACATATCCTTTTTTTATATTTAGGGTTTTTTTTTTAAGATAAAGCCTTGCTATGTAACCACTCAACTAGGCTGAGACTCACTATATATACCATGCTGGCCTTGGATTTGCAGTGATCCTTCTGATTCTGATGCCAAAGTACTGGGATTACAGGAACATGCCACAAACCCTGGCTTTTAAGCATTTTGTTATCTACAAATAGCTTTTATTTCACTCTGGTTTGTATCTGAAAATATTTGTAGTCAACTATCAGCCAGACTGTTTCATGGACTACATTGTTTGCATACCTATGAGATCATACCACTGGACCAAGATCATACCACTGGACCAAGATCATACCACTGGACCAAGATCATACCACTGGACCGGGTAAGGATTTTTAAAACTCTAATGGGTAAATAGACAAGTTGATGAAACTGCTAACTTTAGATCAAGCAAACAAAAGAATTCATTACATAGGACTGACTGAATTAATGAATGATGCTTACAGCTTTGTTTGAAACATTGGTGGCTATATAATGAGCTCTTTCCTGTATATAAAGGAACCTTTACTCATTTTCTCTTAAGGATCTATACTTATACCAGCTTAGTAGCTTAGACTATTGCAAATATCAATGAAATATTTATCTTTCCTCTGCACCTGGCCCTTCCAAATTTTAGAAACTCATACTGAATACTCTTATTTGCATTGCAATATAATTATTTGCAAAAGTTCAATAAGATTCTATCCTCCTTATAACATGATATAATTGAAAATGTTATATAACCAACATTTTTATTGGAATGTCAGATTTAAAGAATTAAAGATAACTTTATGGATTCAATGTTTACCCGCTGCTCTTAGGAAAAGAGCCCTGGTTTGCAGTTCTACAGAAAAGTAAGGAAGATCAAATTAACTGCCAGAACCAAAAAATATACAGTATCTGCAGACCTTGGGAAGAGAGTCACTCAAACCAGAGCTTTTGCTAATAAAGCCCATTAGTGAATGCTTGTCTTGGAGCTCTAACCTTGAGAGGCTTTTAAAAGTCTAGCCTGATATTGCTTATAAAAATTTCCAGGAAAGCAAACTGAAAAGGCCTCTAGGGCTAATTGCCATTCTCTCTGCAGACATATATATTTAGGTCAAATCTAGTATGATCAAACTTACTTTTTAAACAAGAATGTTTTGGTCATCTTCGATCAAAAGAGCAGGGTAATTCTAGAGAAAATTTTATGTCTCATTGGAAAACCACAGCACTTCCCATGAGTTCTCAATTTTGCTTTCCTCCAATTTCTGATTGCAACTCTACAAAACAATATTTTCATTTCCTATAATCTCCTGACTTGGCATTAGCCAACCTCTTTACCAAAACCCTGCAAGCTGAAATTGAACAACTTAATATAAACTACAGAGAAATCCTGCAATAGACCATAAACCAGTAAACTTTGTACCTTGCTGTCTCATAACACTGAATCTTATCACCAAACACATTCAAGCTACAATTTGAGAAATCAGCCCATTGATACATCCTTCCTTACCATATCATTTAAAGATATAGGGTGCAAGCCTAAATATCCCTCTAGCTGACCTCTGGAATAAAACGTGGGTTTCCATTATTAATCTTGTTTTAAGTTAATTTTAGATGTTTCACTCATTAAATATCCAACTTCTCCTCCCACTAACTTCCATATAATTGTCATTGTGATACCGGGTACTGAACCAAGGGCTCACACATACCAGGCAAGTGCTCCTCTATTGAGCTGTATCTGCAGACTCCAGCTAATACTGTTTACTATAAAGTGCCAAGAGGTGGTTGAGGTGTTCTTTAGTGGAACTGGGATACACGTGTTTCTACACATAAGAAATGGACTTACATTGCACAACAACAAGAGAGACTAACAAAGATTCTCTGTTTAATTAAACATAGGCTTCTCTAAGAATGGTTAGACCTATCCTTGAACATACGTTCCAAGAGACAAGTTTAAGCAAGAGTCCTCTTAGTGTTTTTTTCTCTTATCTACACTATATTCCTACGTGGTCCTAGAATCTAGGACCTAGGTGAGACATTACTACTTTTTACTTAGTATGTGAAATGGAGTGCTATCTCTTTCCCTTATGCAAAATCATCACAGAACACCTCATAAAATCACGAGACATCTTAAATTGTCAGTTTTTTTCATTTCATTTGTTATTACAGTTTGTGTATTTTTGTGTGTGTGTGTTGGTTGTTTCACTGTTTTATTCTGGTATTGAATTCAGGTCATTAGGTTTGAGCAGCATGCACTTTTGCCTGTTTAGCTGTCTTACTGACCCTGATAGAACATTTCAACACACACACACACACACACACACACACACACACACAGAGAGAGAGAGAGAGAGAGAGAGAGAGAGAGACAGACAGACAGACAGACAGACAGAGATGAAAGACAGAGAGACACAGACAGAGAGTAGGCGTAGTACTTTCCTTAACAAGGAGAAGAGCAAGTTCTTATGATAGGGAACAGCCTAATAGCCACGTCTTTACTAATCAAAAGCAAAGGCCTGCATCTATTGCCCAAAGTCAAATCAATCAAAATGTCAGACACTAAACAAGGAAATTGAAACCAGAAGGCATCGGGTTTTCATTAGTGTCCTTCTCCGAGAAGAACACCATCAACGAGATAGATAGTCTTCACTCTTTCATGTTCCAGAGTGATTTAGGTGTACTCTGTGATGAGACTACTAGTCAGCAATCATTAAGATAACTAGAATGACTTGCTCAGCCATCATGAAAGATACTTCTTCCTGCAGCAGATGGGAACAAATACAGAGACCCACAGACAGACAATTTGCAGACAGTGAGAGACCTTAGAACACTCTGCTCTAAATGGGAAGTCTCCATCAAATCTATCACCTGAGGGCTCAGGGAACCCTGCAGGAGAGGAGGCAGAGATTAAGAGTCAGAGGAATGGAGGACACCACAAAAATAAGGCCCTGTAAATCAACTGAACAAAGCTCATACGAACTCACAGAGACTGAAGCAGCAAGCACAGGCCCTAAACGGGTCTGCACCAGGTCCTCTGTGTAATATATTATGGCTTCCAGTTTAGTGTTTTTATGGGAATTCTGAGTGTATGGACAAAAGTGCTTTAAAAAGCAAGACATTGAATTCATTAGAAAATTTGCAGCTGACCGTTTCAATCAGGAAGTCCTGCCTATGTACCTGAATGCCAGTAGGAACTGGAGTTCACCATTTGCTAAACTGAAAATGGAGGAGGAAAGAGGAATTAACCAGACTGATAAAGATTCAAGAGGAAGACATGGTGCTCCTGACTGCTGAGAATGCAAGAAAGCTCTTTGTTGGCAAAGTTACAACTGGAATGTACAGACTTCTTGGAAATGAGAGGAGTATTATTCCATGACCCAGCATTGTTCTCTTCCCTTTGGGTGGTGGATTTCCCACTCTTCCTTATGAAGGAAGAAAGTCCTGCAGAGCTGGAATTTTTACTGCTCCTCACCCCAGTGACATTCACCTCCTCTGTACTGAGCCTGAAAAGATTTGTGGCCAACATTATGACTTGGGTTAAAATGGCAGTGCGATAGGAGGCAGTTCTATCCAAATTCATGATGCGCAGCACAGTTGCAATGGTCCACCCTGGCAGCATTATTAAAGGAAGATGTGAAATTGCTTTTCCATGTGCTCCAAGCTTTAGACTATGGGAAGCACATGGAAGAATTGCCTTAGGGATAGACAGCCTCATATGTCTTGTTACTGGAATGCCAAGCACTGGAGATATCATAGCCTTCCCAAATCCTACCAAGGACATGACCTCATGAGCAACGCACCAGATTCTGTGCATCCTGAAGTGCTGAAGCCCTACTACATCCAGGTCTCATGGCCAAAAGACTCAGAAGAAGAGAATGCAACAGTCACACCTTCCAAAAGCTTAAGCTTTTAAGTTTTGTCTTCTTTGCTTCACCAAATTGAAATTAAGATCCAGATCTGCCACAGACTTTAGAATCAAGTCTGCACAGCACTAGTTGTCACCATTGTAAAAGACAGAAATTACCCCATTGTGATTGTTGGAACACGTACCACTAGTAATTTCTGTGGTTAGGAATTTGTGGAAGGTTTTAAATTAGAGAATTAAAAAAGCAAAACAAAAAACTCTTTATAGGGGAAAAAGAATAGCAAGAATGCATCTGGTAACATAGGAATTGGGGGGTGGCACTTGAGTAAATTATGTTCAGAGGTATGAGGTTGATGCCTAGCAGGGGCATACTCTAAGAGTGTGACCTGACATCCAAATTCAGGCACTCATACTTAATAACAGGCAACCCCACCTNTAACTACTGCTGTCTCATTCTTCACCTCTACCAAAGCAAACAGGGGACAAGATGAAGTCAGGAGTCGGGGTTTAAATGAAGTCCTGAGCTGTTGAGCTGCCCCTGCTCTCTAGCGAAGAGCCACCTTGTCCAAATTCCAGGGTTCTTGCTCAGCCATCCAAGTTTCCAGCCCCATAATCAGTTTTGAGTGTCAGTGTCCAGAGCCATAATGGCTTAATCTNCCCAGTGGCCTGTTGCTATGGCAATTCTGCAGGCGCTTTATTCAGTAAATGAAATGAAAGGCAGCAGGAAACTAGGGCGGGGGGCTTAGGCACATAGGAAAGGGGGTCCAATTATAATTTGAATGTCTTAATTGCACTAATTGATACATATGGGATTAAAAATGCACAAACACAGAGCAGAGCAACAGGGGACATGTTTGGGACCGGCAAGTTGGAAAAGGTCCCTTTCATTGCAGAAAACTCCACAGAGTACTGGGGAAGGTGAGGGAGGTGCCAAGAAATTAGGACTCAGGGTGAACTGTGTGACTGCCNCTGTCTGTCCCNCTGAATGTCCTTTAACACTGCAGACTCCAGTTGCTGCTTGGGGACTGTTGAGAGGGAGGCATTCTGAGAACAGAAGAGGTGACCTTTCCTGNCTCAGAGGCCTAGGACACAGGCCATGGAGNTGACACACAGGCCCACAGCTCAGCTGCTTGGAGCCCAGGTTGGGAAGGGTTTTCAGCATTCACTGGCTGTGCCACTCACATCTCTGCAGCGAGGACCTGCCTTGTTTGTCTCCTTTCGGCCAATATTTTGGACTCTTTAATCAGCTTAGGTATCTAATGGCTCAGTCATGGCTTAATTGGCCCTCAACTCTGGTTGCTATGGTNATGCAGACAGGAGCTCTCCTCACTAAGTTAAAATAGGAGAGAACCGAGGTGAGGGGGAGGAAGAAAACAAACAGGCCAAGACTGNAGATGAGAACACGTTAATTACACTAATTGACAGCCTTTGGTGATTAAAAGCCCATAAGCANAGGCCACAGGGCCAGGGCAAGGGGCCTGGAGGCTCACCTGGGCACAGTGCATCCAGCGCAGAGGGAATGGATCCAAAAGACACTTCCAAGAAGAAATCCAGAAGGATGACAGAGGCTTTGTGTAACCACTGGGGATCTCTGGTACGAGTTTTAGAAAGACATGGGGATGGGACAGGGTCAAGACCCTCACCTGAGAACTCTATGATTTCTCAATTATCAGCCCTGCTGGTCCCTGGGAAACTGAGGCTTGGGAAGGAAGAGACTGGAATTCAATGCATGCTCCAAAAGAAGCAGAACCGCATGGACTCCTGGGTTCCTGACTACCTAGAACTGGCTCCCATCAAGCCTCCANTTGAGACCAGCATGGTCTTACTCCTCATTTCACAGAGTCCTGAAGCCCAGAGAGGGAGAGGCCTGGCTACAGCCACAGAGCCCTCCACAGCAGAACACAGCTTTCCTTGCACTTAATGCAGACCCAGACAATGGCACATGGCCAAGAGTGACCGTGGGAGCACGGAAGGATCACTGGGTTTTATAGACAGTCTTCANGACTTGAAAGGCAGGATGAGAAGTTTCCCAGGGACTCTGCATTCTGGAAGGAGATAATGGTCGTTCAGAGGGAGGTGAGAAGTGAAGAAATGGGAGGAAGAACCTCCTCCCTGCACCCTCCTGGGAGTTCTCTGTGAACTAGCTCCTTCCTGAGCAGTGTCTGGAAATGATTTTCAGAGAGTTTTCCCTGGGCCACCTTGCCTGGGGACACGTGGTGCTAATCTGCAGGGTTCTGATAGCCTTTCTGCAGTATGCTGTGGGGCAAAGGAATATTCCACAGTGAGGGGATCACATCTGCAACACTGGACCCCAGGCTACTGGCAAAGCTGGGTGTGGACCCAGGCTGTCATGAGTGGGCATCTGGGCTGTGTGTATCAGTTGCACAGCTTCAGTTAGAGCACTTTCCACATGCCCACCCTTCTCAAGCAATGTTCCCTGGGAAGATGCTCTCACCTAGGTGTCAGCGGACATGATGGGAGCAAGGCACTCTGTGCGCTTTCCTAGGGACCTGGGTCCCTGCTTCTGACCAGAGGCAAAGGTTGTGTGACTCTAACCAGGACACTTTTCTTTTATTTCCCTTTGTGTGTGTGTGTGTGTGTTCCATTTAATAGCTAACAAAGTACAGGTTTCCTTCCAGCATTTTCATGCATGCTTTGCTTTGACTGACTCTCAGCTGGCCTTGTACTCTCAGAACACCCATATCCCTGACTCTCATTTTCCCAGCTGTGCCCTTTTGCCCCCAATATTCCTGCACTTCATTTTAATATCTCACGTGATCTACTGTCCTCGCCGCCCCTCCATCAAAGCCTATTTTAATTTTAATTTTGAGACAGGGACTCATGTAGTCCAAGCTGGCCCTGAATTCACTGTGTAGCCAGGNATGGCTTTGAAGTCCTGGTCCTCTGTTGTCCACTTCCCAAGTTCTGGAATNACAAGNATGAGCNACCACACCCTGATCTGGGAGGCTCTGAAAGCATACTGCGAAAGAATGGTGGCTGTGCTGAAAAGCAGTATAGAATGAGTTAAAACCAATAGCGATGAGAAATTAGAGGGGTCTGTAACACACCGGCTGGCACGTAGAAAGGGCAGGGAAGATTACAGGATTACTTTAATACTGCTCTTTGAATGTTTCGAGTTGCTGGACTCTCNGGACCTGGGTCAGAGTGAGGAGACTTTCTGAGTGGACCAAGAAAGTGTTGTAGGGAAGAGGAGATATGACTCAGGAAGCCTCCTCCGTGCCAGGCCAAGNAAGTACAGGTATCTGGAGCAGTGAGATGGTAGAGCAGAATCCTAACTGGATACCTGGAGGAGGTTTGGGGCTGCTGAGAGAATGAAAGATCAAAAGGGAAGTGAAGATAAAGGGGGAGAGGGGAGAGCAAAGGAGNCAGAGAGAGGACAGACAAGGAGAAGAAAGGGGGAAAAGAAGCAGCAGTTGAGGAGCAGCAGAAAGAGTTGAGGGGAGACAGAGGACGGATGAGAAGATGAACCTTGTCCACCATGGCATGTTGGTTTAAGAAATGCCAGACAGGGTCTTGNGACATGGCTCAGTTGGTGAAGTGCTTACTACCCAAGGTTGAGAACCTGAATTCAGTCTCTGGCACCAAATAAAAGCTGGGCCTGCTCAATTCACCTTTGACCCTGCACTGGGAATGCAAGGTCAAGAGAATCCCTGGGGCTTGCTGGCCAGCTGTCTGGTTGAACCGGAAAGCTCCACGTTCAATGAGAAACCCAGTCTCAAACAATAGTGGGGAAAGTGACTGAGGAAGACACCAGAAGTCAAACACGCACACACACACACACACACACACACACACACACATGCTACACACCCACAAACATGAAGAGAGATGGGGTGGAGGGGACATACAAAACTGCCTCCCCCGTGAGAAGCTATAGCTGGTGTACAGTATACCCATGTGGTCACACACATCCACACAGAGGTACTCTTAGGTGAGTACCAAAGGTACCAGCCGAGAGGAGGATGACACCATCTCTGTGTTGTTTGCCCAATGTTTGCCTAGACCAATGACTGGAGCTGCCCTCCTCTTGTTTGCCTGAGCACAGCTCAGTAGCTTTGATCTCCACTGCCTGCAAAGAAGCACACAGTTGCATCCTGTCCCATGGGAGGAACTTCCATGCCCAGTGACAGGACATACTCTTCCCTTCTAATTTACAGGGGAAGATATTGACAGGGTCAGCGCTGGCTTGTCATTACGTGTATTTCATTGGGCATGTGAGGGATGGCCCACTTAAGATCCAAACTCAAATGTCTCAATCAGGCCTCCATGTTCTAGCAGGAGATCCGTGGCAGTCTGCCCCTTTCCCGAGTGCCTTCAGCTGTCCACCACACAGGGCTTGGGGACATTGCCTCCTCCTAGAACCCTCAGTGTGATCTGGTGCAGTATATGCTTCTAGGCAGGNCAGTCCCTGACACAGGTTTTACTTTTGTCCCCTGATTGGCCCCTGGGAATTAATTCATGGAGGAACCTGTCCCACAGATCCACAGGTGTGTGCACAGTCANCGGCAAGAATGAGGCCCATGGAAGGGCCTCTGTTCTGCAGAGTGTCCAAAGGCTCACTAGCAGACAAGGGGGAGCTTGGTGAAAGAACACAAGCCCCTCCTCTGTCACCTAGAGGAACTGCAATTCCATTTAGATCTCTACATCTCCCAGGAAATTGCAATTGAAAGCAGCATCTGCTGTGAGGTCACGGGGTGTGTGCGCACATCATTACGGAGAGGCTGAGTGTGGGAGTAGGGCTCATGACCCAGGCCTAGTCTCTGTAGAAAGCACGGATCTGTTTGTTAGAGAAAACTCTTGCTGCATCCTGCAATAGAAGCCAATGATAGTGCACAATGGAGAAAGCCAGGAAAAGCAATTTTATGAGGTTCACAGACACAACTACAAAGGCTTGCTGTTGGAGAGGCATCTGCACATGCACAGAGACAATGGGCAATGTGTCCCTGGGCCTGAACAAAACTTTATCAGCTCTCTTACAATTATGCTTTAGATGTGTGTTAGCTGGCCCTGATCTTTGCATAGAATCCCCTCCCCCACCAGTCTCTCTGCTGCTGTTTCTGCAAGGAAGAAATCTTGCTTTTCACAAATATTCAAGTAATTGAGAACACAAAATTTAAATGAATACAAGAATAGAAAATGAATGCAGGTCATATTTTGCATTCATATAAAACCAAATAACAGCCCAGAAATTTTTCACACCTTGGAAATTAAAAGCACATTCAAAATTACAATCAGGCTTTCTATAACCCTATTGACAAAACACTTTCCATTACCTATCTGATGAAGATTAAAAACCTTAAAGAAGTTATTAGAACATTTCTACACAATCGAAGAAATGCATTTTTATCTTCAAAATTATGGTATTCACTTGTAATAATTAGCAGAGGTCCATTATAAAACTAAAAAGATATATCTTTAAGGAACATGACAGGATATGGAGAATCAGAAAACAATGGTGTTTTATGTTGTAATTGAGCAAAAAAATTTATTTTTAATAATTGGGGTTACAAAATTTCCTAATGATTGTCTGAGACTTTCAAAATTCAATTTTACTCTTTTCTTGTATTATCTTCCTGAGCTGTATCTATAAGTTAGATATAATGGTTCCTAAAGGGCTTAGAGCAGAATTAATGTGTCTAAGTGGAAAATTAATCATGAAACAGATGTCAAGAGGCATGTGGCAGGGAGTTTTATAAAATGTGTGATGGTTAGTGTTAACTGTCAATCTAGATCCCCCTAAGAAAGAAGCCTCCAAGCACACCTATGAGGGATTTTCTTAATTAGCTTAACTGAGGTGAGAGGACCTGGCTAACGTGGTGGAGCCACTCCAAGGCCTAAATTTCTATAGTAAATAAATATAAGAAAGGAATGTGAACACAAACATTCATAGCTCTGTGTTTCCTAAGCGTGGCTGCAATGTGACTAGCCAGCCTCCTTCTACTCTCATGCCTTTCCTGACTGATGCCACATCCTTTCTGCCATGATAAATTGGGTCCCTCTGGAACTGTAAGCCCAAATAAACCCCTTTCCCTTTAAGTTGCTTTTGGCAGGGTATTTTACCACAGCAAGGGGAAGTACCTAAGACAACATGGTTATGGTGGGAATGTCCCATCTCTAACTTTAAGAAACCAAATGTTCTTACATTCTGTAAGCTGTGATGCAGAAGTATTTTCTGCTTTCCTCAATATATTTGCTGAGCCTTGATTCTGCTCTTCAAGGTCTCTTGTACACATGGGCCAGCATAGCTAGACAAAAACGGTCTGTATTACAAAAAGGGATCATCCAAGGGTATCTCTAGGGATCCAGCTCCATTCCTGAACTTCCTGAAGACATGGGGAGGCGACAGACCTGCCAGCCTGTATCCTTGCACTACTCCTTCCTTGATACTCATTTCACTTGACATGACTTAAGTGGTAGAGGACACAAAAGAGAAAGTGGGTCCATATTTATAATGTGATAACACTGCCATAAATATTGCATATATATTATTGCATGTCTCAGTAGTGCTTTGTGAATATTGGTACTCTGACAGAAATGCTATATCTTTCATTGAGGAGTTTGAACTGAGGGGAGTATTAATATGGAAAAGTTTCACCTATACTGTGTCAAATCTCTCTGCTCTCCTTTTATAGCACTTGAACTTATTTCATAAACTTCTGTTGGCTTTTAAAATATAGTCCATATATTTTTATGTGCTGGGGAGTTTCTTGTCAACTTGACACAAGCTACAGTCATATGGAAAGAGGAAACATTAACTGAGAAAAATGCTTCCAAATAATGGGCCTGTAGGTAAATCTGTGGGGGCATTTTTAAAGTTAATGATTGATGTGGGAAGACCCGGATCACTGTGGGCCATGCCACTGCTGGCAAGTAGTCCTGGACTGTAGAAGATATCAGGCTGAACAAGCCGTGGAAAGCAAGCCGGCATGCAGCAGTTCTCTGTGATCTCTGTTTCAGCTCCTGCTTCCAGGTTCCTGCCTTGGCTTCTGGTGATAATGGACTATAACTTGTAAGCTAAAATTCACCCTTTCCTCCACAAGTTGCTTTTGGTCATGGTGCTTTTCACAGCAACATAAAGCAAGCTACAACACCTGCTTTCTCCACTTCTAGTTCTTTCGTCATTGATGTATGCTACACACAAAGAATGTCAAAATCAAACTGTTAGACAGTCTCAACTCATCTATATGACTTTTTCACCCTTTTAAGTCTGTCTCTCCTATGTTTCCAGTCCCAGACAAACACTGATCTACATAAATATATGATATTGAGCAATCGTTGGAATTTTATGGAACCACACAGTATGTTTTCTCTCTTGTTGCTTCAATAACATGCTATAGTACTTTTGAACTTCATCCATGCTGTTGAATGCATCATTAATTCTGAGTACTTTATGGTTGTGAGCTAATTATTGTATTAATACCTATATTTTGCTTTTCTTATTTTCTGTTGATAGATACTTGAATTATTTCTCAATTTGGGGTCATATGAATCAAGATTCTGTGAATACGTGAACATGTCTTTACATAGACATATGTCTTCATTTAAGTCAATAACAAAAAACATAATGTAGGTAGTATAAATAATAAAAATTTATTTATCACCATTCTAAAGACTAGGTCATCGAAGGTAACGGTGCTGGCAGTTCAATGTTAGATGCAGTGTCACAATGAGGGTCATACACAGGCTCTTTCACTGTGATTTCACATGGTGGGAGTGGTAAAAGTCTCTTTTATAAGGACACTGCCTAGTTCGGATGTTGAATGTGCCCACAACAGTCATGCATCAAAAGCTTAGTCCTTTGGTGCTACTAGGAGGTAATGGAACCTTTAGGAGTTGGCCTACTGGGATAGACATTGTCATACTGAAGGAAATTGTGGGATCCCAGCCTTTTTCTTGAAGTTTGCCTCCTGGCCATGAGGTGAGCAGTTTTGCAATGCCTTTTACTTCTACCATGGTGTGCCTCTTTACCACAGACCTTATCAATGGGGCCACTTTATCATGTACTAGAACTTCTCAAACTGTGAGTCACAGTAAAGCTGCATGATAAAGCTATTGCATTCATGAAGTCACTTCAGCTACAGCTATTGCACAAGCCCTGCATGTGACCAAGCCCTTCAACATTTCATTGTGCATTGAGGAGAGGCTCATGAAACTCCACTCGTCTCTGAGTTACTGGCAGTTAATGGTTGTTGGGGGGAAGAATGCCATTTTCTTTATGGTGTTGCCACTGATAAGTAGGGCTTGCTTCAGTAAATAACGACTCACCCACACTTGGGGAAAAATAATTAAATTCAGTGGGTTACAACCACAAAAAAAGAAGAATGAAAGTGGAAGAGGGACTTGTTGGGAAGAAAGGTTTCATAAGGAAAGGGAGGGTAATGGGAAAGTACTGTGGGGGTAAAAACAACAAAAATTAATTATATAAACATAAGAAACTGCCAAACAATAAAAAGAAGTACTTATTGAAATTAAACCAAAATACCATCTTGTTTATCAAACAGTGATTGATGAAAGCATTAAACAGTATTGCTAGAAAATAAAGCCTTTATCTTTATAAGTTAATTAGTGCCAGTATTTTGATACAGTAGCAGAAAGTCGACACTGACACCAATCCCATTCATGATGGCACTGCCTTCAACACCTAATTACACCCTAAATGCTCAGCCTTTACAAGCATCACTGTGAAGGCTAGCATTTAAACATAAATTTTAAGGGGATACACATTCAGTTCATAGCAGTTTTTTGTTTCCTTTGGGTAAATAACTAGGTGTGGAATAGATAGAACATATGATGGAAGGTACATGTTCCAGTATTTATGAATCTTGGCAACAGCATTCACAATTCTTGTATTGTTTTACATCTCCACCAGCAGTGCATCAACATTTTAGTTATATATCTTTGCCAAGGGTTCATATGGTAACATTTTTTTCGTTTTAGTCTTCTTGGTATGTTTATGATATTGCTAGAGGAAAAATATTCTAAATCTTAAAACCATTCAATTCATGATTTTCCATCTACCCTTAGCATTTGTCAACATTTTCAAGAAATCAGGGCTTAGGCAAAAGTCAAAGACATATTCTCCTATGTTTCTGTCTATAAAATTTATGTCTCTAGTATTTACAGTTAGTTTTAGATCCAACTCCAATTGTTACAGGAAGTAACAGGTTTGATTTTTCTTTTTAAATTTTCCTTTGCTCTTTCAACCCTCTAGTTCCCTAGTAAGTTCCTCAACCCTTTGGTCTAAAATTAATTGACTATAGTGTACATTTATATTTCTGTTCTCTTTTTCCATTTCTTTGATGACTGCTTTATCTATATGCTAGTAACACACTATCTACATTACTATAGTTTGGTTAGTGGAGTAAGAGAGAAGAAAAAGCCCAAACATCACTATCTCTGTCCATATTGCTCAGAAGAGAAACACAGGTGATGAAAAAGAAATGGATATTATATAATCTAGTGCAGAAGAAATTGGAACAAGTTTGGATTTCATTCACCCATGTTTCTGTATATACCATGAATTACAATCAGAACACATCTCCAGCTCATCAGTTGATGAGCCTACTATCCTAAAGCCAGGGGATCTGATTGTAGAAGCAGTGGGTGGTAATTTTCAGAGCTTGTTTTCTATCTGGTTGAATATCAATTAAAGTTTATAGAAACTAAAATCTGAATTTCAAATAATCATCACATGCCATGAAATATTGTTCCTCGATTTGTTTCAGCTATTTGAAAATGGGAGAATTAGCTGAACTTGGTACCACATGGCAGTAATACCAGCACTCAGTTGATGAACAAAGAAGTATCAGGAATTAAAGGTGATTTTCAGCTACATAAAAAAGCTTAAGGCTAGTCTAGGCTTCATGAGACCTTGTCTAAACAAAAACAAACAAAACACAGGAAAAATGAGTCTAAGCAACAAGAATGTACACAAAAGTTGCTAGGTCAGTTTGGGCCCATGGCTTGTGGTTTGTTAGTATGCAATCAAAGTTGTCTATGATCATATCAATACCATATCATCCAGATTTCTATTAATATGTACAAGAACCATAAAATTGTTAGTTATATAACTGTCATTTTTCTCATGATCGTTTTGGTTATTCTATTATTTTATGTTTCCATGTAAACTCCATAATTAGTTTGTCAATTCCTTTAAAAAGCCTAATGGTATTTTTCTTGTCATATATCTATAGGACTGAGGATACATCTTAAGTAATACAGTCCTGCACAAGGATGACACCAATAGGCATGCTAACATGAAAGGGAGAATTTTCATGGCGCCTCAACCCTAGACAAAGAACTTCAGGTAACTAAGAAATTCTTAGAATAGGAGAAATAACTTCCCCAGAAAAGAGCCTCCTAATTAGTTATCCAATACCAAATGATATTATTATTTATTATTATTTATTATATTATTAGTTATATTGCATTAGTTATCCAATACCAAATGATCAGTCCTGAAATTATATACATACAAGTAACTTCATAAAGACTGAGCAGATTGTATATATTAACATATAATATATTAACATATATATGTGAACATATTATATATGTGTGTGTATGTGTGTTTAACAACAATGAAAAAACAGAGACCATGAACTTGAGAGAGAGCAAGAAGACAGTGAATGGGAAGAATTGGAGGAAAGAAAGAGAAGGTGGAAAACAATGTAATTATATTTTAATTTTGAAAATTTAAAAATTAGAAAGAATATACTGTCTTTTAATCTGTAAGTATATCACTCCTTTTTGTAAGTCTTTACTTACCTTGGAAATAATTTCTTTACTTTTCACTGTAGTAGTCTAGTGAAAGGGTTAGTAAAAGTTCTAATATGAATGCTATCTGTGTCACATACAGTTTCTGCCCCAACTACTTGGTTATAGTGTCACAGTGGACAAGCAGACATACACAGTAGAGAAACAAATGAGCCTGGCTGTGTTCCTAGAGAATTATATTGACAAAAATGGGGCATGAGTTGATGGCCCTACAGGCTCTAGTTTGCCAACAAATCCTTTGATGCAGTACATATGTTATAGTTATTCTCATCATTTTAAATATGTATCTATCATCTTAGAAGACATTTAATTTACTACATACAAATATATTACTTTACCATTGACCTTGTGTCCTATGATCTTGCTATAATCACCAATTGTTTCAGTAAAATCATGTCAATTCATTAGTAGTTTTGGTCTATACAATGATGCCATCTAAAAACAACAATATTATCATAGTCCTTTCCAACCTTCATGTATTTTATTCCTTATTGCAATAACTGAGGTTTCAAGTACAATATTTCCAGTATTGGTATGAGAGTAGCCATCCTTGCCTTGCTGCCATCATAAAGAAGTGTCCAATGTTTTACCTTGAATTACGGTGTTAGCCTAAGATTTTCATATATACCTGTTATCAGATGAAAGGCATTTTCTATTTCCATTTTTGTTATGATGTTTAAATATGTAAATGGTTGTTGAACTTCCTGTAACTAGTATTATGATAATATTGGAGAAGAGAATCTGACAATTATTCAGGTTAGAGCCTAGGAACACTCGCCTACCCAAAGTCTAAGATTTAGCAAGAACATAGATGCTTGTTCTCTTTCACACTTACCACTCTACCAATGGGGCTCCAGTACAATAACAGTAGAAAAACAGCTGGAAGAATGGAAAGATGCAGACTCTAGCTGACAAAGAATAAGGAAACCCAAACACAATAGATAAGACATAGAAAGTGGACACCAGAAGAAAGTAAAGCTTTTGGCACATGCAGCTACAGCACACATTGAATATAGACTAGAATTTCGTCAGATTGGTACAAAAGCTCACATTTAATGGTTTACTTTCCTCAGGTCTAGTTACCCAAAATATCATGTCTAGTTTTCAAGAAAAAAATGTAAGCATTTGGTTGACAAACAGAAACAGTTTGAAGAGACAAAGCAAGCTTTAGAATTAACTCTGATATGATATTTTTAATTATCTGATAAGGGCTATAAAATAATTACAATTAATGTGTTAAAGGCTCTAGTGGAAAAAGTAGACAAACTGCAAGAACAGATGGGCACTGTAAGCAGAGACATGGAAATTCTAAGAAGGAATTAAAAGAAATGTAAGAAAAATTCTGAACACCTTGAAAGAATTGGCATGCCTTTGATGAGCTCACAAGTTTACCTGATACAACTGAGGGAGAAATTATTGTGGTTGGGACTAGGGCCATACAAGCTTCTCAAACTTAAATTCAAAGAGGAAAAAAATGAAAGAAAAAACAGAAGAGGACATCTGAGTACTGTGTGATAATATAAAAACAACACAGCATATGCATAGCTTGAATACCAGAAGGAGAACAGAGTGAGAACAGTACAGAAGAAATATTTGAATAAAATCAGAGAATGTTTCAAAATGAACGACTGACTCCAAGCAACAGCTATCAGAAACTCAGAGAACAGCAAGTTGGGTTTTAAATGGAAAAAGAGCATTTAGATATATCATATTTAAATTGCAGAAAACAAGACAGAAAGAAAATCTTAAAATAATCTAAAGAGATTAAAAACATATTCCATATGGATGAAAGGGATTAGAATTATAGTGAAAAGCTTGTCAGTAAACACATAAGCAAAGGGTAAAAAACTAAATTATTGGAAGAAAAAAATCAACTTAGAATTTGATATCCAGGAAAATTATCCTTTAAAAGTGAAATAAAAGATTTTTCAGACAAATAAAAATAAAGTGATTTATTGCCACCAGGAGTGTCTTGAAAAATATAAGTCCAAGGTCTTCATAAGAAATATATAGGTCAGAATACTGACTCTACATGAAGAAAGAGTGTTTGAAGGGAATAAAATGTATAAATAGATTATGCTTGTCTTATTCATATTAGATCTAAGAGTTAACTTTACTCAGAACAATAATAGTAACCATGTATTGGTAATTATAACACATGCATAATGAAATGAATGTCAGAAATGTTATAAGAAATGCAGGGAAGTGGTTTTTTATAATTCTGTACTATATGTGAAGTGGTACATTGCTATTTGATGGTAGATTTGCATTATTGCAATGTGTATATGATAATCTCTATTATAAGCACTGAAATTTTTAATTCTTCCCTCATATATTACCTACTGGCCACAGTTTCTCCTCTCTCCCCTCCCCCTATTATCTCTCCCCACCTCCCCTCTCCTCCAGATTCAGCCCTCCTCCATTTTCCCTCAGAAAAGATCAGGCCTCCCAGGGAGATCAACCAAACATCATATAACAAGCTACAATAAGACCAGGTACATACCATCACATCAAGGCTGTACAAAGCAACCTAGTAGGAAGAAAAGGGACCCAAGCACAGGCAAAAGAGTCAGAGACAACCTCTGCTCCCACTGTTAGGAAACCCACAAGAACACCAAGCTACTCAGCCATAACATATATGCAGAGGACCTAGGTTAGATTCCTACAGGCTCCTTTATCTCTGCAGGACCTCATGAGTCCCCATCAATTGATTCTGTGGGCCATGTTTTCCTGGTATCACTGACCTCTCTGGTTCCTCTGATCCTTTTCTTGCTCTTCTGCAGGATTCCTTGAGCTTTGCCTAATGTTTGGTCATGGGTCTCTGCATTGCTCCCATTGCTCTTTGATCTCTTTGATGATGATTCTGCTAGGCTCTAGTCCCAGAACATCCTGCAGGCAGGACAAACTGTAGGTCGAAGTTTTTGTGGCTGGGTTGGTGTCCCAATCTCTCCACTTGAGGCTTTGTCTGGTTACAGAAGATGGCTGGTTCAGGCTCCTTGTCCCCCATTACTAGGAGTCTTTGCTAGGGTTACTCTGGTAGATTCCATGGACTTTCCATTGCACTGTTTCTACCTCACCCCTGAAATGCCCCCCAATTCCAGTCATTTCTACCAGTATTTTCTCCCCCCCCACCTGATCCCTACTGTTTCCAATCCCACTTGCCCCCAGACCACCCTCTAAATCTCTTCTGTTTCTCCTTCCCAAGGAGATCCTTGAGTCTCTCCTTAAGCCCTCCTTGTTACTTAGCCTCTCTGGGTCTGTGGATTGTAGCATGATTATCTTTTATTTCAAAGCTAATATCCACTTATAAGTGAGTAATACTATGTTTGTCTTTCTGGGTCTAGTTTACCTCAATCAGAATGATCATTTCTAGTTCCATTCATTTGCTGGCAACTTTCATGATGTCATTGCTTTTAACAGCTGAGTAATACTCCATTGTGTAAATGTACCACATTTTCTTTATCCATTCTTCAGTTGAGGGACATCTAGATTGTTTCCAGTTTCTGGCTATTAGGAATAAAGCTTCTATTAACATAGTTGAGTAAGTGTCCTTATGATAGGATGACATGTCCTTTGGGTATATGCCCAGGAGTGATATAGCTGGGTCTTGAGGTAGATCAATTCCCAATTTTCTGAGAAACTGCCATATTGATTTTCAAAGTGACTGTACTAGTTTGCACTCCCACCAGCAAGGGAGGACTGTTTCCTTTGCTCCACATCCTTGCCAGCATGAGCTGGTACTTGTGATTTTGATCTTAGCCATTCTGACAGGTGTAAGATAGAATTTCAAAGTTGTTTTGATTTGCATTTCCCTGATTGCTAAGGATGTTGAACATTTCTTTAAGTGTTTCTCAGCCATTTGAGATTCCTCTGGTAAGAATTCTCTATTTAGATCTGTAGCCAATTTTTAAATTGGATTATTTAGGTTTTTATGCCTAATTTCTTGAGTTCTTTATATATTTTGGATACTAGCCCACTGTCAGATGTGGAATTGGGAAAAATCTTTTCCCATTCTGTAGGCTTCCATTTTGTCCTATTGATGGTGTCCTTTGCCTTACTGAAGCTTTTCAGTTTCATGAAGTCCCATTTATTAATTGTCAATCTTAGTGCCTGCACTACTTGTGTTCTGTTCAGGAAGTTGTCTCCTGTGCCAATGTGTTCAAGGCTATTCTCCACTTTCTCTTCTATCATGTTCAGTGTATCTGGTTTTATGTTGAGGTCTCTGATCCATTTGGACTTGAGGTTGGTGCATGGTGATAGATATGGGTCTATTTACATTCTTCTACATGTTGACATCCAGTTATGCCAGCACCATTTGTTGAATATGCTTTCATTTTTCCATTGTATATTTCTGGCTTCTTTATAAAAAAAATCAGGTATCCATAGATGTGTGGAGTTACATCTGGGTCTTTGATTCTATTCCATTGATTAATGTGTCTGTTTTTATGCCAATACCATGTGGTTTTTATTACTATAGCTCTGTAGTACAGCTTGAAATCAGGGATGGTGATACCTCTAGAAGTTCCTTTATTGTATAGGATTGTTTTAGCTATCCTGGGGATTTTTGTTTTTCCATATGAAGTTGAATATTGTTCTTTCAAGGTCTGTAAATTGTGTTGGAATTTTGATGGGGTTTGCATTTGAATCTGTAGATTGCTTTTGGTAGGATGGCCATTTTTACTATGTTAATCCTACCTATCCATGAGCATGGGCAATCTTTCCATCTTCTGGTACCTTCTTTAATTTCCTTCTTCAAAGACTTGGAGTTTTTACAATATAGGTTTTTCACTTGCTTGGTTAGAGTTACCCCAAGATATTTTATATTGTTTGTGGCTATTGTGAAGGGTGTTGTTTCCTTGATTTCTTTCTCAGTCCATTTGTCATTTGTATATAGGAGGGCTACTGATATTTTTGAGTTAATCTTGTATCCAGCCACATCAATGAAGGTGTTTATCAGCTATAGGAGTTCCTTGGTTGAAATTTTGGAATCGCTTATGTATACTATCATATTATCTGCAAATTATAAATACTTTCACTTCTTTCTTGCCAATTAGTATTCCCTTGATCTCCTTCAGTTGTCTTACTGCTATGGTGGTATTTTATCTATGTCCCCCAATAAAATTTATCTGAGGATCAGAGGAACAAGGTCAGCCACTAGTCTTGCAAAATTAGCACATGCCCTTAATCCTATCACTTAGCAAGCAGGGTCTGTCTGGATCCCTGTGAGTTCCAGGTCACACTAGGAACAGTCAAGCATGGAGACACACCCCTTTAATCCCAGCATCAACCATAGAATTCTGGAGGTCTATACAGACAGGCAGGAAGTGACAGAGATGGGCGATAGGAGGAAGTGATGTAGCTAGGCTGAAAGAGCCAATGGGAGAACAGAACAGAAAGGGATACAGACGTGGAGGTATAGGAAGNNNAGACACTCTCCTTTTTGGAAGCGGCGGCAGTGGTGAAGGTGAGGCTGGTAGCTGTTCCTAATTCCTCTGATTTCTGTCAGACTTTCACCCCTATCTCTGCCTCCATTTTTTATTTAACAAGACCATTTAGAAACTCCATCTTACATACTGCTCTAGTTAGAACTTCGAGTACTGTATGGAACAGATCTGGAGAAAGAGTTGACAGTATTGTCTTGTCCCTGATTCTACTGGAATTGCTCTGAGTTTCTCTCCATTTAAGTTGATGTTGGATGTTGGTTTGTTGTGACTTGCCTTTATTATGTTGAGGTATGTCACTTATACTCTGATTTCTCCAATACTTTTATCATGAAGGGGTGTTGAATTTTGTCAAAGACTTTTTCAGTATCTAATGAGATGATCATATCTTTTTTCTTTCAGATTTCTCATATAGTGGCTTACATTACAGATTTTCATATATTGAACTGTCTGCTCATATCTGGGATGAAGCCTACTTGATGATGGAGGTGGATGATCTTTTTGATATGCTCTTGGATTCAGATTGCAAGTAATTTATTTGGTATTTTTTGCAGCAATGTTCTTTGTTGAGTTTTTGTACAGTTTGAGTATCAGGGTGACTATAAGAAATCAGGCTGAGCAAGCCATGAGGAGCAAGCCTGTAAGTAGCACTCCTCCATGGCCTCTACATCAGCTCCTGCCTCTAGGATCTTGCCCTGTTAGAGTTTCTGTCCTGACTTCCTTCAATGATGAACAGTGATACGGAAGTGTAAGCCAAGTGTAAGCTTTTGTCGAAACTTGCTTTTTGGTCATGGTGTTTCATCACAACAACAGAAACTCAAACTAAGACAGCCACAAAATACTTCAATGAAAACTGAAACCACATAAGGCATCTTTCATACCTCAATGAGTTAAACTAGATATGCGTATTAACAAGATAGCTAGAAAATCCTCTTCAGTATTTTTAAACTATACACCACATTTCTAAACAGCACATGAGTCAATGAAAAAGTCTCAAGAGAAAGTAAAAATGCTTTGGAACTGAGTGAAATCATAATTTATTAAAACATACAGAATGCAACAAATCAGAGCTTAGGAACTTTACAGCATGAAATGCACATATTAGAAAAGAATAAAGATCTAAAATCAATAATCTAAGCTTTCTGGTTATGAAACAAGCCAAAAAAGTATAGTAAGCTTACAGCAAGCAGAAAACATACTCTAAAACTTAGAACAGAAATCAATGAAATGAAAACAGTGGAGAAAAATCAATGAAACCAAGAGCTAGATCTTTGAAAAAATCAAAACATAGCGATGGATGAAAAATAAACACAAACTGCCAATATCAGATGTGAAGAAGAGGTTACCAGTACTGAGCTTACAGATAGTAAGAGGATTATTTGGAAGGATAATGAACACCCATTCCCAAACATTAGATAACAAAATAAGTGAACAAATATCTTCTAAAAGATAAAGCATAAAAATCTCACACAGAGGAGAATAGATAATCTGAATAGACTTATATCTATTAAATAAACCTAATGAATCATGAAAAATCTTGACAGAAAGGAAGTGCTTGGCTAAGATGGTTTCCCTCTAAATTCTAATATTATCGAAGAAAGTAACTTCCAGAAAGTGGAATCAGATGAAGCAATTCTTTTATTTATCTATCTATCTATCTATCTATCTATCTATCTATCTATCTATCTATCGTGTGTGTGTGTGTGTGTGTGTGTGTGTGTGTGTGCTGTGACACACATGTGAAAGTCAGAACCCAGCTTACAGGAATCAGTTCTCTGCTTCCACCATGTGGCTCTTAAAAATTGAAGTCAGGTCATCAGGTTTGGCAGACAAGTGTTTTTACCCTCTAGGACACTTCTTGGGCACAGATGAAGCCCAGTTTTTAATTTTTTTTTGAGATTTTCATACAAGTATCATATTTATGCCATTTCCATTCCTCCCTTTTCTCCTCTTATTTTTTTCTACATCTCCACTACTCATCCTTGGAAAAAACTTATCTTCCTTCTTTCAGAAGCCATTGATTGCCTGTAGGCTTTCATCTATGTGGGGCCTTGTGAGATTTCCTCAATTCACGTCCACTGGCATTATCATAATGCAAGTCTTCTTAAGCTTGTTGTTGTGATTTTATGTGTACAGCTTCTCTATCATGTTTAGAAGACACTGTCTTGCAGCAGTTGTCCTTGTCCTCTGACTCTTATAGGCTCCCCACCCCTTTTTTCAGGACTTTTCTTGAGCCTTAGGTACAGGGGTTGCACTATAGATGTATCTTTTAGAATTGGGTACCCCACAATCACTTATTATCTGCATTTTGACCTATTGGGGATCTCAGCAACAGTCTCTGACTGCTATAAAGAGAAGCTTCTTTGACGAGGGGTGAGAGCTATACTTACATTTTTAATGTGATGTCCCCCATAGTCTTGGGCATTTGATTAATTAGTTTTCAGTTGGTGTCACTGTTCGGGTGGCTTTTGGAGGTGTGACCTTGCTGGAGGAAGTATATCGCTGGAGACAGGCTTTGAGATATCAAAAGCCACACAACATCCCCAGTGCACTCTCTCTGTTTCATGCTTACAGTTGAAGATGCAAGCCTTCAACTTCCCTCGCATGCTGCCATTCCTGTTGCCTGTTGTTATGATTCCCTGCCATGATGGACTTTTATCCCTTTGGAACTTCAAGGCTAAATAAACCCTTCCTTCTAGAGGTTCCTTGGTCATGTTGTTTATCACATCAATGAAAAAGTAACTATCATACTTGTTATAAGGATAAATATTTAGTAAGTAGCTAGAAATTGTATTTGTTTAGGAAAATGACAGTTGTAGATTCTCCTCTATGGTCTATAACCTTTCCAACTGGGCAGTTGGATAGGTTACAGTATCAGGCATGAATTCACTCCAATTTAGCAGTCCTTAAGGCCAATTAGACAGCTGTTGGTAACTCCCAAAATAATGTTAGCACTATTGCACTGTTGAAGACATGTAGTTGGGCTGGTTATTGTGATTTCTAGGCTTTGTAGCTGGATAGGGCTCTTGATTACTTTTCTTTTTTGCAGCTTGAATAGCACCTTCCAATACTGTGAGACCTAGTCTGCAGGAAGGAGACTTCTAGGTCAGCTCCTGTTTGATTTCTTCAGGTTCTTTGTCCGAAGTGTGTGATGTCTTCAGCAACAGTGTCTTATCTTCAAGTTCTAGGGGGCAACTAAGAGCAATGACAATAGCCTGTATTGTTTTGGGAGTCTCTAGGATGGCCCCCTCCAGCCCAACAGCTCAAAGTGTGGTTTCCCACACCAGACACTGAGGTTTTGTTAGTCTATAGTTCTCAAAGGCACCATTATCATTCAGTGTGGCATAACTCCATATATATGTATATACACATTTATTTTATATACTTAGGATTTGTTTTTATGAATATGAGTGTTTTGCCTGGATATATATCTGTGCATTGTGTGTGTGTGTGTTGGTACCTGTGGAGGCCAGAAGATGGCTTCAGGTCCCTGAAACTGAAGTTTAGAGAGGGTTTGGAGTTGCCCTGGGGATTCTGGCATCTGAACACCAGTCCCCTGGAAGAGGACCAAGTATTCTTAACTGCTGAGCCATCTCTACAACCTCTATCTATCTATCTATCTATCTATCTATCTATCTATCTATCTATCTATCTATCTATCTATCAATCATCTATCTATCTATCTATCTATCTATCTATCATCTATCTATCTATCTATCTATCATCTATCTATCTATCTACCTATCTATCTATCTATCTATCTATCTATCTATCTATCTATCTATCTATCAT
>LZPO01057485.1:444691-466586 GCA_001675575.1 Neotoma lepida
TCTATCTAACTATCTATCTATCATCTATCTATCTATCTATCATCTATCTATCTATCTATCTATCTATCTATCTATCTATCTATCTATCATCTATCTGGCAATCTTAAAAATCATATGAATTCTGTGGCTTTTTCAAACACCCCTAGTATTTTTATCTCTCCTTCCTTACTCTCCATATTATCTCCCTCCCCAATTAAAGTTCCCACATTTCCCATAAAGTTCTCATTTCTCCTTCATAGCACCTATATTCTATGATCCCCTTCTCTAATGCAGATGAAGCATTTCTTAACCGAGTGTATGAAATTATTACCCCAATCCAAATATAAATAGCAATATTACAATAAAAAACTTTAAACCAAATTTCCTCATGAACATGAATGCAAAAATCCTCAATAAAACATTAGCATTCAGCAGGAATAGGAAGGCAATGAAGGAGAGAAATGGGATGTGTGTGAAAATGAACAAAATACATTATATACATGTATTAAATACATATATCAAAGAATAATAAAGAAAATTTAAAACAGCAAATTAAATATAATGATCGATTAAAAAATATATACCACAGCAAAGTGGGATTTATTCTAGATATGCAAGACTGTTTTAACATTTAAAAATTAACAAATGTAATTGAATACCTGAGCAGGCTACAAAAAAAATCATGGTCATTATCAATTGATACAGAAAAAACTAACATTTATTTGTGGTAAAATTCATGAAAGTAGGAATAGATTGACTTTCTCAACTTCATAAAGAACATCAATAAAAAGCCTAAAGTTAATATATTTAGTGAATAAATCCTCTTATTGCCCTTTAATATCTAAAAGTAGATTCACTCTTTATTCCTGATATTTGTGAATTATATTTCTTCTCATTTTTTTCCTTCACCGTTCTTGCTAGATGTCTGGCAATATTAATAGCCTTTTTAAAATTCACTTATTGTACTTCCTGATTTTTCTTGTGTCATTTCCATTCCAATTTGGTGATTTGTTATTTCTACTCTTGTTCTTTAATTTTGTGACACAGGGTCTCATTTAGCCTATGTTGGCCTCAAGCTTACTATGTATCTGAGGTTAGTCCTGAACTCCTTGTCATCCTGTTCTCCTTCACAAGCAGTGGGATTACAGGTTTGTGCCATCACACCAGGCTTAAACTTCTCATTCTCCTTTCAACTAATGTGCTTTTGTTAGTTTCTTATTGTGGAAACTTGGTCCATTGATTTTTAAAAGTTCTTCTTTACTAATACATTCAAGGATTTCCATTGAAAACTTATTCTGGTGGCATATATCAAATATTTGATATGGTGCATTTTCATTATACTTCTGCTTTATGAAAAATACTGTTAAAAGAATGGAAAGAGAGGGGTGGGAAGATGGTTCATGGAGTAAAAGTGATTGCTGCACAAACACAAGGACATGAGTTCAGAACTACAGAACCCACATAAAGATGCACACAGTGGTGCATTCTATAACCCCAGCATTCCTGTGGTGAGATGAAGGGCAAAGATTGGAGAATTCTAGAAAGTTCACAGGTTAGCTAGCCTGATATACACAATAGTAAACAACAAGAGCCCCTATCTCAAACAAAATAAAAGGGAGGACAGATGCCCAAGGCTGTCTTTTGACCTTTACATGGACACCATGGTACACATGCATCAGCATTTACACACACACACACACACACACACACACACACGACTTGAAAAATTGAAAAGTCATATACTAGAAGAAAAACTCAAAATATATTACTGAGTATCTGTTATCTAAAATGTACATAGAATTTTTAAACTCAAGAGTAATAAAACAACCCAATTTAAAAAATTAGAAAGATGCTTAACATCATATGCCATTGTGGATTTATAAAAAATAGAAAGAGAAAGATACAATGGTCCAAATTCAGAACATTAAAACCAATTGGTGGTTCTAGAGAGGTAGCTCAGGAGTTAAAAGCGCCTCTGTTCTTGCAGAATACCAGAGTTCTGTTCCCAGAACACAAATCTGGGACTGTAACTCTAGCTCCAGGGTAGCCAACACTCTTTTCTGGCTTCTGTGGGCAACTTCACAGACATGAATAGACACACATACACAGAGACATACACACATACACACACACAAATAAAAATTAAAAAGTAAATCTTTAAAACCAAATTGTGGCTATTAATAGACTATGAAACATTGGAACTCACATTGCTCATAGGAATGCAAACTGAAGCTGTCACTTTTAAAGGCATTTTGTATATTTATTACAAAACTAACATATGTACTCTTATGACAAAATCTAGGAATCGCATTCAGTTTCTGTTCCCCCAAATCCATATACACCAATGAATGTTTATAGTAGCTTTATTCATAATTGCCAAATGTGGAAGCAACCAAGAATAGATAAACTGTGATACATCCATATAATACAATATTATTCATCAATAAAAGGAAATTAACCACCAAGATGCAAAATGATCTGAAAAATACCAAATGAATATTAAGTGAAAAATGCTACTCTAGAAAGGCTATATACAGTGGTTGTAAGTTGTTCCACAAGAGAAAGAAGAGATAAGTAGGTTATAAGGAATGTTAGACCACTAGAACTATTTTTGTATGACACTGTAATGTAGGACACATGTGAAACCCTATGTATTGTGTAATACAACGAAGAAACCCTAATGTAAATGATGAACTCTAGAGAGAAGGCATCAACATTGATTTATAGGTTCTAAGAAAGTGGACTGAGAATACAGCTCAACAGGTAAAGTCTTGGCAGTACAAGTGTGAGGAGCTGAGTTCAGATCCTCTAAACCCACCTAAGGCCCGGCATGAAAATGTTCCTATAACCAAGGGCTCCTTACAAGGAGGTATTAGGTGAAACATTAGATTAACTGAAAGTTTGTGGGCCAAGTGGCCTGGCATACACAGCTGCAAGCAACAACACAAGACCCTGTCTCAAACAAAGTAGAAGGTAAGTACTGACATACAAGATTGCCCTCTGACCTCCACATATGTACTGTGGCATGTGTGTGCCCTTATATACATTTACATGTGCACACATATACACACATACACAAAGATTTAAAAAGAAACATTAGATATTTAGAAGAGGAAAACCCACACCTAATCTAGTTGTGAAAGCTTTCCTGTAATATCAGGACTAAGGTACTTGCATTACTTTTCACTGTGACCTAATACCCGACAAACAAAAACCACCTATGGTAAGGAGCCTTTCTTTGGGCTCATAATCTGAGAGGGTAAGGTCCATCATGTCAGGGAAAGCATGGTGGTGGGAACATCAGATGACTCCTTGCAGCCCACTCACCTTCCATCAGCAGAGAATGACGAATGCCTGTGCTTCACTCATTTTTTTTTTTCATTTTACACAGTCTAGGATCCTATACCATGAAATGACCCTACTGACAATCAGGCTAGGTCTTTCATGCTCAGTTAAATCTCTCTGAAAATGCCATCACAGACTTTCCCAGAGGTATGTCTCCTAGGTAATTTCAAATTGTGTTATGTTGACAGTCAAGATCAAGTATCAGAAATCCATTCTTGTCAACTTTACAAACATTACTTTTATAACATTTCACTCATAGTCCTTAAAGGGAAAATACATTTAGTTTATCTTCAAGAGTCTCTAAATTCTTAACTGTATAACATTATACAAAGGACCAAAGTTTAAATTCTCATCTAAGAATCAAGACAGTGTCTTAACTATGAGCCACTTGAACAATCAAGCTACATACTTACAGTATACTTTGACACAGAGAAAACTTTCCCATTCCAAAATGGAGAAATGGGACCATCACAAGTAAAGATCCAGCCACAGCCACACAGAAACCAAGCAGGAAAAACATCAAATCTTGTAACTCCATATTCAGGATCTGGTTTTCTTGATGACATCATGTGAGTTCCAACAGCTTTGTGTAGCCCCTATCATCTAGGCTGCTACCTTTAACACATGTAACTACTCTCTTAGACCCATTTCATAACGTGCCACAGCTTTCTTCAGTGGATATCCCATAATTCTGGCATCTCCAACATTCTGGGGTCACCATTGCAATTTGGGCTTCACCTATATAGTTTCATATCATCACCCCTTGGTGAGGAATCCAATCCTGCTACACATTCTTTGGTCTTAGCAGCTTTCTGGACCCTTGGTTCAACCTTCCATGATCCTGTACCTTGCATTTTGCATGCTTGCAGAATTATCACCAGGTAGACAAGACTCTAAGTATACACACACAATGGAAAATTATTCCATTTATTTAACCTTAAAAGGAACGAAAAGTTGATACTTCTTACAAAATGCATAAACTTTGACGCTATTATTTTGACTAAAATAAGACCATCATAAAAGAACAAAAATTGTAGGATTCCAATTTTATGAGCTATCCAGTACTAGAAACTGTATTATGTTCCCAAGAAATGTATGTTAAAGTCCACCCCCAGTAACTTTGGATATAGAGATTTTAGGAGATAAGTGCCATTGAGGTCATAGGGTTAGGGTCCCAATCTGACAGGATTAGTCCCCATGTAAGCTTGCTCTTCTCTCCAAGCACCCAGGAAAGGCTGTGGAAGCCTACAGTGAAAAGGTAGCTATTTGCAAGCAAAAAGAGAACCTGACCATGCTGGCACTCATGTCCCATATTTCCAGCCTCTAGTGTTGTGAAAAAATAAATAAATTTTTGTTGTTTAATCCAACTAGTCTATTGTTTTAGCATCTAGAGCTGACAAATACACCTGGGATAGTCAATTTAATTTGAAAAATTAAGTAGACTAATATTTCCTAGGGGTAAAGGGAGGGAAAAATGGAGAGTTGTTTTTAATAGATATTGTATTTCAGTTTGAGATGATGAACAACTTCTATAAATATGCAGTGTTGTTAGCTGCATTAACAATGTGGATGTAAATACCACTATAAATGTAAATGCTGCTGAACTGTAGATTTAAAATGGTTCATCGGTGAATTTTATGTCATACATATTTTACCCCAAGAAAAATACATTAGATAATATAAAGAGTATGACATATGATCCTCTCTTTACTTGTTTCTCACTTTTCTGAAAACCTAGAGTTGCTCTAAATATAATGAAAAAGAACAAAAACTTTAAAAATGCTTCAGTATCTATAAAAACATGTACAACATACATACACAAAGCACCACAGGCTTGGCCCTAGCTAAATTTCTTTGTCTAAAACACATCTTCACACATTCTCAGATGTAGCCATAAAGCATTAACAATCATATTCCACCAATAGGTCTTGAACAGTGCTGAACTACTTATCTATGCAAAGCAAACTTCATACATATTTTTGTAGTCTATTGTCATGATGTCTAGGCAACTCAGCTGGGTACACAGATGAGAAAGTAGCCTTCAGAGATATAACTTGATTATGTGGGCTATGATCATGAAGTCTTTTTATACTTTATGCTGATTGTACATTATACAAGGTAAATTTCTAGAGTGACAAATCAGTGTTTGGGTGATGCTGACAATAAAGTTTGTAGTGATTGGTTATAAGATAGAGATTTGTTGTGGAATGTTATTTTAACTAGGCAAGGATGTGTTACATTTGTTTATGCTGCGGAGTATTACTTTAACTGTGTAAAGGTGTGTTACTCTTGTTTGTGCTGCATTTGTTTAATTATGTAAAGATGTGATGCATTTGTTTCACCTTGGCTGCCTAAGGCACCTGATTGGTTTAATAAAGAACTGAATGGCCAATAGCTAGACAGTAAAGTTAGGCTGGACTGGCAGGGAGAAAGATTAAAAAGGAGAAGAAATCTAGGCTTGGGAGGAAGAAGGAGGAGAGAATGAGGGAAACGCCTGGGGCAAGAAGCCAGACAGATGCCAGACAGAGAGACAGAGAGACATAGAGAAGCAGTGAAAGTAAGAAATACAGAAATAAGAAAGGTAATAAGCCCCAAGGCAAAAGGTAGATAAAGAGAAACAGGTTAATTTAAGTTAAAAAGAGCTAGCTAGTCAGGAGTCCAGTTGTAGAGTGGGAAGAGGGATTATATGAGCAAGGGGGGTCGAGATCATGATGGGGAAATCTGCAGAGACAATTGAATCAAGCTCGTGGGAACTCACAAACTATAGACCGACAGCTGTGAAGTCTAAATGGGACCGGACTAGGCCCTCTGCATACAGGAGACAGCTGTGGAGCTGGGTCTGTTTGAGGGGCCCCTGGCAGTGGGATCAGGATCTATCCCTGGTGCATGAGCTGGCTTTTTGGAGCCCATTACCTATGGTACCTTGCTCAGCCTTGATACAGGGGGGAGGGGCTTGGTCCTGCCTCAACTGAGTGTACCAGGCTTTGCTGACTCCCCATGGGAGCCCTTACCCTTTTGGAGGAGAGCCTGGGGAGTGAGTAGGCGGGAAGCCTGAGGGGAGCAGGAGGAGGGATGGGAGGGGGATCTGTGGTTGGTATGTAAAATGAATTAAAAAAAATTTAAATAATAAAAAATAAATAAATTTCTTGGGAAAGGAAAAAAAAAAGACCTAGCTTCTTTTTTCTTGCCCAAGGAAGAAAGAGTATATGAGTATTTGAATGCTAGGCTGAGTATTCAAAACTAATAAGAAATCTTTGTGTGGTGATTTGGGAGCTAGTTGGTAGCCCAAAAGAAAAAGTCTGGTATAGAGATTCATAATGTTTCCATATTTTTTTTTTCATTTCATGGCACAATAACAAAACCAGAACAGAAAACTAACACTTAGTAAACTATATTTGAGAAGAATGGATGGATACATGGATGAATAGATAGATGGATGGATCAATGGATAAAATGGATGGATAGACAGGTTTAAGATAAGGGAAAGGGATGGAAGAATGGATGATTTATAAATTCCCCACTGACAATATGATCCTCTGTCTTCAATCTACTGGCAATTTCACCCAAACTTTCTGTGTTTATTTTAAACTCCTACTTGTCATCTTTGTTGAATTGACATACAGAATTGTCAAAGTGTGTTCACATGCTTCAAATATCTATGAGCAATCTCCCTAAAACACATTACTACCCTATTGTGTTATTATAAACTATAGGTTCCTATGCAATGATCTCCCTAAAATACATTAATGCTCTCCGATCATACAAGTTTGTTTTAAAACTTTGGTTTTATGACTTTCCTTTATACATTCTACCCAACTCAGAATATATAGTATATTTGTGGGATACATAGGCATGGATGATAACAAAAGTTGCCAAAAGAACTGTATGCACACCAGCAAGTACTTGCTGCCCATTTTGGCTGCTATAAGAACACCACAGGTTGGAGAATTTATAGTCAAAATGTATTTATTTTGTCTAGAGCACTGGAGGCTGGGAAATTCACAGTCAAGGGCTGGTATTTGGCAAGTGCCTTCTTCTGACATCACTGAATGGCAGAAGGCAGAATGGGAAAAGAGGGCAAATAAGACAAAGAAGAGGGTTCCAAACTCATTCTGTTATAATGAACCTACCTCAGTAACAACAGCATTAATTCACTAAAATCTATTCAAGGTTGCACTGGGAAAATTAAACCTCTAACACATGAAATGGTTGCATATATTCAAACGATAGCATTTACTGGAGAAATAATAACCAGTGTGTAATCTTGACCATTAATGAAAGCACAAGTATAATAAAACTTTTAAATATATTGCTTTACTCCAGGTCCTTGCTTTGTGATGTCTAGTACCCAATGGAGAACTCATTTCGATGCTATTATGGAATTAGCTTCAGAACAAGTAAGCCCAAAGGTTTCAGAACGTGGTATCTCTTATTTTCATATATGAACTCTACTACACGATGAGAGTATTTCTGTTTTTGTTTCATTGTCACTTTGTTTCAGTATACACTGCCTCTTGAAAAGAGTCCAATATAGGTATGTAAATTTAAGGTTTGCATGCTATCATCAACTATAGAATACTGTGCAATCACACTCTGTATTAACCAGGTATAACCTTCTTTGAAACAATATTAGCATGTTGATCACATTAACTTTTTGAGTATATTACTACATTCTAAAACTGAACAGAAATATTCACAGGGGATAAAATTCATCATCTGTACTTCTGGTATGAATAGTTGAACTTGTGTGAAAGACATCAAGGTTCTTACAGGCTGCACAAGAACAGATTACAGTAATAGGCAGGAGGCTTGTAAATAAGCAACTTTTTAAATATTTACTTTTATATTATGTATGTCTATCTCTGTGTGTGTTCCACATGTGTGCAGGTACCTGTAAAGGCCAGAAGAGGGTGTGGGATCTCCTGGAGCTGGAGTTTTTAGTGGTTGTAAGATGCCCAACATGGGTGCTGGGAACCAAACTTAAGTCCTCTGGAAGAACAGCAAACAATGTTAACTGATCAGCCACCTATCCAGACCCATGAGCTTGCAACTTTGATCATGCTGTTCTCAACACAGATGACTAAGGTTCAACTTGGCATTGAAATTTGAAATGAGAGAGACAGTGTAACCATACAAGAAAAGTTTTTATTTTAAAAAGGCTGAAATAATAAATGGAATTTTAAAAATTCATCTATAGGAAAGAAATATCAGTTCTCAACCTCCCTCTCATATTAAGGGCACCAAACTGTCCAAGTCTCTCAAAGTGAATCCTCCTCCTTACTTATATTAATCATCAGACAATTGTAAATGCTAACAGTACCATCTTTTGCCTATTCAGCATTGGGACACTTAAAATCTGAGGCTCTGGACTCTTGCTTGCCAATAAATATATACTCTAAACCAGTGGACAAATATACTATCCAATGTAGTCCACATATATCTCAAAGCCTTCAGTAAGACAAGCAAGGGAGGCTTCTAAGCCACATATCTTGACAATTATCAATTTCTATTGACAACCTGAACTTATTTTAGCTAGCAGATTTTTTCCATCTTCCCTGTGATTTTGCATCTACAATTTCTTCTACTACAAATAAACATGATAAAATAAGATATATGTTTTCTTCTGAAGACTACTTCTTGTTAGGTAAGGGCTAAAAGTCTGAGGTTCAGACCAGAGAAAATGATAAATATAACTAAGGTTACACCAAGGTGGAACTTCCAATTGCAGGAAGATAGATGTACATTTTTCTACTCCTCCCATTAAATACAATTAAATCCTCTGCATGGCACACACAAAACTAATAAAAAGACGATTCATGAGCGGTGAAGAGAAGAAGACATAAACTTTGACCCCCCCATTAGCTTCTTTCATCTTTATCTTCCTCCCTCCTGAGAGCATTCTGGAAGCCACTTACAATAAGGATCTAGGGTAGGAATTAGAATCGGAAGTTGCTTGTGATCTTTTTATTTACTCAACACAGTTCATAATGCATCACGGCATTCAGATATATGAGACAGCGTTGTCTAAAATGGAGATAAAAGCCTGAAATATTGAGATGAATGTCTAAAATAAGTAATAGTAATGATGATGATTGATATCTGTGGGATATTATGGATAATTTATAGAAATAAACTCATTTAAGTTGCAGAGAATCCTACAAAGTAAGTATATTGTCATCCAAGTTTTAAGATAAAGAAATTGAAGCATAGAATGGTTATGTTATTTCCCAAGGTCTCATAGCTAGAATTAGGGAAGCCAGGCTATAGTGCATAATATTCTGGCTCCAGCGTCATTGCCAATAACTTGCATGTAGTATTTCTAATTTGAAACTGGAATCCAGCCACAGGAGAAGCAATGGAGGAACTTTCTCTCAGTTAAAGAGAAACTGCCAGAGGTCACCCCACTTTTCTCGGCTTCTTTATTAATGTTGAGAAAATCTTTTTAGGCTTTACTGAACATAGCACCATCGTGCCCAATACGCCATTACCATATCCAGACCTCAACACAAGTTAGATGTCATTATCTTATATTCTATGCCCCCACATTTCCCTGTTCAATTTTGTTTCCCGAACACTGGACTAATGCTTTGCCTTAGATCAACTCTGTACAGAGAAAGACTTACCCTCTTCATACTTATTCCTTGCTTTTTAGTCTGTTTTCAAATCCTCCCTAATAGATGAGAGACTCTCAGATTTCATCAGAGAGAATTCACTGGTGGTTCTTTTTCATGTCATGGGCCCAGTATTACACTTACCATTTGTGCAAAGATTTAAATCCTTTCCAAACTGGAGGCTCTGGAAAGATGGTGGAAGCAATCTAGCAGGTCATCAGTTTGTTCATGAAATGTTTATTTTGTGTTAATTTTGTCACTCCTACTTGGAGAAGAGGACATAACAACTAATGAAACACCACCATTGCTTTCAAGATGTATAGCAATAATTCAGTAACTATTATTTTTTACCCATTTTATGGTGTGTGTATGTGTGTATGTATATGTGAAATGCATGTATCTGTACATGTGTGTACATCCATGCATGGGCCCACAGAGGCCAGAAGATACCACCAGATGTCCTTCTCTATCATTCCCAGCCTTATTCCCTTGAGATACGGCCTCTCACTAAACACTAACGCTCATCATTTTCAACTGAGCTCACTGGCCAGCAAGCTCCCAGGATTCATCTCTGTTCTACAGCACTGAGATTAATCATGGCCATGACTGTCTCTGTTTTTGTTTTTGTTTTTACATATGTGCTAGGGATTTGAACTCAGTTCCTAACATTTGCACAGCAAGTGTTCTTATCTGCTGAGCCATCTTTCTATCCCCAACCATAGTTATTTTTTAAACCATTTTGCTTAATGAATTTTAAAATTAAGAAGGTCATGAAGGAATGTATAAACAAATGCCCTACATCATCTTCAAGTTATCTAAACAGAAACCATCTTCAGGACTGTTCTGGGTATGAGTTATGCCTGGAATGCAGAGTGAGCAAAGTGAGGGAAGACAAACCAGGTAGCAGCTTTAAAATCTTCAATTGCCTCCTATCCAGTCTATCCTTAAATTCTTGTGGAAATTAGAAAGCATGGCTGGGAAGATTTAGTTATCATCTATCAGTGTATAAAGATGGCCTTTAACAGACAGAGCAGAGCAAAGTGACATACTTCTGAAAAGTCATTCGTTACTCAAAATGCTTTTGCAGACGGGCAAAAAGTCAGTCCTCTGGTATAACAATTTCTTTGTTTTGGTGGAATTCTATTTACCCTTTTCCTTAACTTTAAAAGGTAACAGGGTAAAATTGTTCCTTTCATGTTCAGTTTCATGAGTTTTAATACATATGCATATATAACCAGCACCATAAAGTGCTACCAATCAAGAAACTCTTTCGTGTCATCCCATCTTTAAGTTAATTTTATTCTTAGCATACAAAGAAATGTGTTTCACTGTGATGTTTTCACACATATATATCATTGCATATTATTCTTAGTCACCTTGTATTTTCTGTTTGTTATCTTTTTTGTACTGTTTTAAAAGAAAAATGTCCCCCATAGGCTCATGCATTTAAACACTTGGTCCCTGGTTGGTGGCACTGTTTGAAGAGGTGTGGGATCCTTTAGATGGAGCATTGCCAGAGGAAGTCCACCTCTATGGGTGGGCTTTGAGGATTTATAGCCTCACTCCACTTCCAGCTCTTGCTCTCTCTGCTTCCCAATTGTGGTTATGTTATCTCTCAGCTACTCCTGCTGCTTGCTGCCATGACTCTGTACCATGAGGAATTCAGGTCTCTGCAACCCTAAACCAAAATGAACACTTTCATCAAAAGTTACTTTTGATCATGGTGTTTTATCACAGCAACAAAAATGTAACTAATACAACTCTGTAGGTACCCCTGTTGCCTACTTTTTCCTGTCCCTAACCACTGTCACCACTGATTGTTCACCAGACACTATCATTTTATATTTGAAAGACCATCATACAAAAACAATCATACACTATGTGACAGTATGACATGGCCATATTTTATTCAGCACAATACCTTACAATCATCTAACTTATATGCATTAATAATTTATTGCTATTTGTTCCTGAATAGTATTTCATTGCACAAATGTAATGGTTTATCTCTTCATTCACAGAAGGACACTTGGGTTGTTCCTAGTCTTTGTTGATTATGAAAAGAGCCACTATAAACTGTCATGCATTTTTTATTTTTGTAATTTTTTAAATGAATATACAAGGAACTAGATATCATTATTGCATTTTCAAACTAAAGTGTATTTTAGTAGATTATCTCTCCTGCCCATGCAATTTTTATGCGAACTTAAGTTTTTATTTCTTTGAAGTAAAATACCTAGAAGTGAAACTTCTGGGTCCCATGGAAAGTATTCAACCTTAAAAGAAAATTCAAAACTATTCGCCTTATTTGATGTGCTACTTTGCATTCCCCTTAGCAACATATGACAATTCCAGTTCCTATGCATCCTTGCATTGATACCACTATTTTTTACCTTAGATGTTTTAATTCATGTGTAGTGTGTCACACTGATAGCATTTCTCTAAATGTATACAAAGGCCAAACATTTCTTTCATTTGCTAATTTTCCACCCATAGTTGTTTAGTAGGGTATGTGTTCATGCCTCTTTCCCATTTCCTTTCTTAAATAATTTTACATTTTAAAATTACATATTAAATGTAAGCTCTTTGTTGTGATTTGTGAATACTTTCAGTTTGTAACTTACCATTTTAACCTCTGTAACAAAGTCCTCTGTGAAGTAAGTTTCAATTTTTATCTTTACTTTTAATTTTCTATGCATATGGTGTTTTGCCTACATATACATCTGTGCACCATGTGGGGGTGCCTGGTGCCTTGGGTCCACAAAACGGTATTGGATCTCCTGCAACTGGTGTTACAGATGGTTGTGAGCCACCATGTAGATGCTGGGAATCAAACTCAGGTCCTCTGAAAGAGCAACGAGTACTCTTAAACACTGAGCCATCTCTTCAGCCCAAGAGTTTCAATTTTTATAGATCCTGTATTTGATGTCATGTCCTAGAAATTATTTTAAATGCATTTTAATTCATGTATAAAATTATACATATTTAAGGGGTACCATGTTTTCTTAAAGTGCGTGGATACTTTTGTATAGTATTCAGGTTAGGATAAACATATCTATTTCCCAAAACTTTCATCAATTCTTTGTGGTGAAAACATTCAAAATACCTCCTTCTTCATATTTTTTCAAGTATACTGTGTATTATTTTATCTAATTATCATGCTACTATGAAATAGAGTATCTCTTATCTAATTATAACTTGGTACCCATTGACAAGACTTTCCCTATACCTTTCCCCCCGATTCCAGATCATAATAATTTCCCCTTCTTTTCTAAAGTTTTATAATTTCATGTCTTACATCTAGCTCTGTGACTTATTTTGTCTCATTTTTATAAGGCATTAGGTTTAGAGCAACATATTTTTTGTTGTAGATGTTCACATCTCCAATGAAATTATCACTATTTTTTTACAAGGGGATTCATGGCTGGCTTTGACATTGCTATATACCAAGATTGGCCTTGAACTCCTGTTTTTTCTGTCTCCATCTTTCAAGTATTAGGATTCCATCATGTCTGGCTCCAATTAAATTTATTAAAAAAAAAACTGGCTCTTTCTCCATTGAATTATATTTTGAGCATTGTCAGAATTCAGTTAATTGTGTATATGTGGTTATCTTTATGGGCTCTCTTGCTCCATTCACCAATATCATACAATCTTTAATACGTAATTTTTTAATTCAAGCACTTTGACTCCCTTTATTCATTTTTCCAAATTTCTGTCTATCCTTGTTGCATTGACTCTCCATAAAAAATTCTTGAAAAGGAATTCTACACTTATAATTTCAATGATATTTTGACAGAAATTTTGTTAAATCTCTGTATAATTTTTTAGAGTATTGACATTTTGCTACTTTAAGTCTTTTAATCACTGCAGGTAACTGAGTCTCTCCACTTATTTAAGTCTTCTTTGATTTCTTTCACCACCATTTAATAGTTTTCACCATAAAATTCTCATATTTCTATATATTTGCACATATTTTCTGTACATTTGCACATATGTTGGTTTGTGTATTTTGAACATAGTATAATTTTTTATTTTAGCTTCTTTTTTTGCAATATATAGTGATATAGTTGATAGAGACCTTGTATCTGAGAGTACTAAACCTGCCCTTGGTTTTACTTCACATCAAATTATCTTGCTTCCATAATACCCAACAACTGGCTATTACTTAAAGTTTATTACAAGGAAATCTTTAGGGCCAAAGTAAGTAGCTTGTAGGACTCCTAGCATTTGCTAGTCTTCTCAAAGTTCACACTTCTAGCAGTGTCCAAATGAACTGACATTCAACACATAAATCCCTCATGTAAACTTGTCTAAGAGAAGAAACATATCCTGATTAGGCCATTTTTAAAAATTAATTTTACATACAAACCACAATTTCCCCTTCCTCCTTTTCTCCAGTTCTCTCCCCCACCTCCTTCCACCCAACCCCTATCCACTCTTCAGAAAGGGTAAAGCCTCCCATGGGAGTCAACAAAGCTTGGCATATCAAATTGAGGCAGGACCAAGCTCGCCCCCCATCAAGGTTGAACAAGGCATCCCACCATAGGGAATAGGTTCCAAAAAGCCAGCTCATACACCAGGAACAGATCTTGATCCCACTGCTAGGGGCCACAAACAGACCAAGCTACACAACTATTAGACACATGCAGAGGGCTTAGGTCAGATCCATGCAGGCTCCCTAGCTGTCAGTCTAGAGTCCGTGAGCAGGCCGTTTTTTTAACCTGACACAGCAATTGTTTTAAGGGACTGAAATGTGATCACGCTTTGCCACAGACTTGAAGATGGGACCATGGCCCTATCAGAGAGCTCATCAAATTTCAAAACATAGTTTGGGAAACAATCTGACCAGACAGACATTGGTGTTAGAGTTACCTAATAAATGGGACTCAAAAATTTTTCTAGAAAAGGAGCTTAGGAGTGAGTGGTATTTCTAAAGAAACATCAAATTGAATGATTTTTAAACTGTTTGTCAATGACTGTAGTACTTACCTAGGGTTCTCTTTTGTGTGGGACAAAATCCAAAGACCAATCAAGTTCTGTAAAATTTCTATAAAATAAGTATCCTTCAACTTGGCTAACCTCTTTCTGAACTCCCCGATTTGAACAGATCATCCTTGTTATTGCCTAATGAAAAACATCTCAGTGCCCTTTGTTTTTTACTAAAAATCCAGACCCTCAGAGAAGAATTCCTCATTTCCACATCAATAGTGCTTCTACCAAGCACTGATCTACCCAAAGTAAACTTTCAGATTGCACTTTCCCCCAGTTCTTCTGTACTTCTATACATGTCCATGCCTCTGTCTTAAACACTGGCTCTCATTTCTATTAACCTGGTACTTCCTCCTCACACTGTCTCATCAAACTTAATTTCTACCAGAATACCTTCATTAAATATCTAAACCTATCAGGTAAGCTGACCTTCTTATGTGGCCTACTCTCTGTTCCAATAAAACAATATGCAGATTGGAGTATTTTATTTTACTTTTCAATGCTTAAATTTTTAACTCATAAAATGAGGATACTAATAAATCATGGGTTTATTATTATGGGGAGCACAAAGGTCCTTGAACATACATATAAGCACTAGGGAAACCAGGAATATTAAACACACAGGATTGTCTTTTGAAAGCAAAAGATGTATAACCTGTTTTCTGCCCAGAAGGCTGTAAATGGAGGTGGCTAATATCCTAGGTGACATCTGTAGGGTCAGGACATACCTGGCTCTCCCAAGCTTTCACAAACAGGACAGAATATGGTTGATAACCTAGATGGCCTCTGTGCTATCTGCATGACTGAGACCACACCAGATTATCTCTAGGCCCTTAAGATAACACATGTAGCTTATGTCTAGAATCCATTTTCATGGAAGAAGTGACATGTACTTTGAGAAGAGTTTTTATATAATTGTGCCTCATTGTGCACACAGGATTGTTATATCAGGAAACTTTTTTTCCAAATTGTACTGTGAAACACAATCCTAATTAGTCTTAACAATAAAAACCAGGAGTCAGATACTAGAGTGAAAGCTGAAAGATCAGAGAAGCGGAGCAGCCAGCCACTAGAGAGACTTCTTACCTTTAAGAATCCTCAGACTGAATGAACCAGATCCTGTATCCACCCACCTTATATTCCTGTCTTTACCTCCCTAGTGCTAGGATCAAAGGCATGAACCTCCCAGGTGCTGATATTAAAGGTGTGAGCCACCACCAACTGGCTCTGTTTCTCTTTTAGACTGATTCAATCTCATGTAGCCCAGGGTGGCCTTGAACTCTTGATCTTCCTGCTTCCTCCTCCCAAGTGCTGGGAGGTGTGTGCCACCACTGCCTGGCCTCTATGGTTAACTAGTGGTTAGCTCTGCCCTCTGATCTTCAGGCAAGCTTTATTTGTTAAAGCACAAACAAAATATCATACAACAGTACTGTACTTAAATATGCCTAAAATAAACTGCCTGGTGTCAGACTCACAGTTTGAACCAACACCAGTTATTGAGTCATAATGAACTGGGCTTCATTTTTGCCTCATGTGGATCTTTACTCTGCCAGCCCTGGTGTTTTCAGAGATGTCCCCTCCCCACCACACAAACACAACTAGCACCCAATGTGGGGCTCAATCCTCAGAGAAGATAAGAAATTTTTCTTTCAATGCAACCAGAAGGCAGGAGTTCAGTCCTCTCACCCAAGGTGTAGTATAACCACATTGTGGCAAAGAACGGCAAGTGGACTCTGAGGTCACTCTGCCTTCCTATCTGAACCAGGCATGTTCAAGGATCACCCTCCCATGTGATCTGATTAGAACTCAGAGCCCTCCTGTTGCACTGGTGTGGGGACTCACAGAGGCTCCCTAGTAAGACCTGACTCAAGGTCAGAGAATCTGAGCTTGCTTTACACAGCAGGGCTGCATAATGGGATGATTTGGCCACAGGTGTGGTTACCAAGTGTTTGGAAGGGTCTACACTTAACTGTATGTTGTACTTTGATCTTGAAAGGGGGAGGTCTTTTGCTTCTCCCCTTGGCATTGTATAGAAAGACCTTTGGAATAAACCTTGAAGCAGCTGGGTATTGACCCAGGGCCCTTCTGAAGCTATCCTGTGTCTCTGTTTTTCTTATCGTCTCTTTCTATCTATCATTTCCTCATTCCTCTCTCCTCCCCGCAACAACCCTTCAACAGGCCAGAGCTGGACTCTGGCAGACTCCCACACACTGGCCCACAGCCCTTTCTGCTACCTGGGGGTCTGCCGAATGCGGAAAGCAGTATCTGATGCAACACCTGAGTTCCAAGGAATGGTAGGTGGGGCTCTGCTCCATGAGCTAGGACTGCCCCAAAGCTTAGTTCTTGTTTGTTTGTTTGTTGTTCTTGTTCATTTTTGTTTTGTTTTCCTCACAACAGGACTAACTCGAAATAGATTGGCCAATGGTCCCTTCATGGGAAAAAATTAATATGGGCCCAACTTCTAGTACTGGAACAATTATAACTAGGACATAAAGCACCTAAGCCAGTGCTGATTAAATTTACTGGGGTATTTGTCATTCAGTATATGGATAACATTTTCTTCTCCTGCTTGTCTAATCAATACTTAAATGAGTGCTTAACTTTCATTGTAGATGAACTAAAAGAGCAAAATTTAAAATTTTGGAGCACGTCAATTGGGATTTGGCTTCATTCTTTATTATCCATAGATCCCTTTCTGTAGCTTTATTATCTATAGATTGCTTTCTGTAGCTTCTTGGTTAAATTCTATAAGAAATATAATACCCAAAGCAGAACAGGTTATTAGCTTACTAAATAATGCTTCTGCTAAAGTGGTAGCTCATAGAATTAATCCCTTACTTCCTTATCAATTACTTATTCTTTCTTCCTCTTCATCACCTACTGGAATTATATATCAATAAGGTTGGTATTATAGAAATTTATGCATGTCATAATTCTCCACAACAATCTGTAACTCCTTATTTACAAGAAATTGTAGACTCAATAATGATGGGAAGAACACATCTTAAACAACATACTGGTAAAGAGCCTATATAAATTATTGTGCCACTAAATAAAATACAGGTTATTTGTTCCACACTAATAATAATTGGCAGCTTGCATTAGACTGTTATTCGGGATCTATAGATAATTAATAATAATTCAAAAGTTCTCCTTTTAAGATTTTTTGAAGATACTCTGTGGGAATTGCCTAAAATTACTTATACAAATCTTATAGAGATTGCTTTTGATGCTTTTAGAAATGGCTCCTCAAAAGCACAAGGAGCATATATTTTATATATAAATTCTACATGCTCCACAAAAGAGATTGTCAACAGTCTAAACTCACTGTAATAAGCTTTTATTTCTCAGCCACTACATATTTTAACATATTTTAACTGACTTCATATGTAAATTAGCACATGAAGGATAGACATGCACTGAGAATGGAAACTGACTTACTTGAGAGAAAAGAAATGTTGCAGAAGGGTTGTGAATGTAGAGATGGTGGAGTGGAAGAATGGAAACATTTGAGATGAGGTCTTCAAAGATGGAATCTAGTAAACAGAAAATTGAAATGGATGGGACATGAGTAGAAATGGAAGAAAGGTTTAATGTACTCCTTCTGCTGAGTTTTCTTGCCTTGAAAATAAAAGTAAATAAAAAATTCATCTAATTCTATTGAAACATGACAGTAATACTGAACTTCTGGCACTTCTGTCTCTAGAGAGCACTTACAAGCCTGTCTAGGAGGAAAGCCAGAAACAGCCGTAGCTGTTACTAATAGAAGGCTGCAACAAAGGGTTGGTGCAATGAGTTGTCTGTTACTAAGACTGTAGAAGATGCTTTCCCTGCTGACACCTGGTAAAATTATGCATCCATTCAGTGGTGCATTCACAGTATTAGCAAAATAAGAATTTTATCTTTGTATCAAAAATGGAGACTTTTTCATTTCAGGCACTGAGAGCCCAACATTTTTAAAATTTTAAATTTTGTACAATGTAGCAAAAAAAATTAAAAATAACAATGTAAATGGGCTTGGGATAGATTTAAGAAGAAAAATACAAGTAAAATGAAATAAAAAGATTTATTTAAAAATATTTCTTCTGGATAATACAGAAGGTCAAGAAATGAAAACATAATTGCATGTTTCTTAAATTCACTTGGAGACCAGAAGGAATTAAACCAAAAATACAACCAATAGGAGTTAGCTTATTTTGAAGTTTCCATCTACAATTATTTTTGGTACAGCCTAAATCTATTACATTAGACTGACTACATAATGTAGTAAAAACTAAAGCCTTCCAGCAAGTTCTTCCTCCATGAAACTATTATGCTTTGATATTGCTCACAGTTTTGACTCATTAACAGTCTTAGCTGGATATGTATTTTCCCATACTTGCATGGAAAAACTCAATTGTTTTCTCCTTCAGGATTTTCTGTGATTATTTCTTATATATTTCTGACTATCCAATTGCCTGGCAGGAGAGTCTCCTTGAGCTCAAAATTAAAATTGCCCTAAATTTTAAAGATTCCCAAATCTTTTATCTTATAGCCTTAGGTTTAAATCTTTCAAAATTAATTACCATTAATTAAGTTGACTTTATCTGTCTGTTTGTTTGTTTTAGTTTTGTTCTTGCCCTTGGTCTTATAAATAGTCAGACTCTGGCAAGGGAGGAAGTTAAAGGAGGATCATGAGAGCCTATCCTCTACTATAGACAGTATTTTACACTGTAGTCCAAGCTTCTAGTGCATAATTAGTAGTAAGTGGACATCAGCTTGACATCTGAAACAATAGCTATCTGTGTCTTGGGCCTTCTCTGATGCCATCTGTGTAAAGACTTGGGCTTGGATTGCACTACAGGCATGCATTGCACCTCTCTCTAACTAGTCAGCTGCAGAGCACAGCCCCAGGCATGGCATGGAGCCCTGGGGGCTACAGAAAAACAATAGTTAGTATGCTTCATGTGGAACTCACACATTTTCTTGCTAGGATTCCCAGTACAACTAAAAACTGGTAATGATCCTGCTTATACAGCAAATGCTTTAGAGAATTTTGCAGTTTATGGAATATTAATCATGTTACTAATATCCCTTACAATCCACAGGATTAAGCTATTGTAGAACAACATCATCAAATGCTTAAATGGCAAATTTTAAAAATAAAAAAGGGGTATATACACCCACCTAAATCCCCACATACTATGCTACACTTATCTATGCTAAATTTAATTTTTTCACTTTAAAAGGATGATTTTCTTCTGATGCCCCAAAGCATTTTGCCCTAATGGAGACACAGCTTGAAATATATGCTAAATGAAAAGATTCAGAAACTAACCAATGGAGAGTGTCTAATGTCCTTCTAACATTGAGGCTAGGTTATGCTTGTGTGGTGGTTTGAGTAGGTATGGCCCCCATTGGACTCATGTATCTGAATGCTTGGCCATAGGGAGTGGTACTATTAGGAGGTGTGGCTTTGTTGGAAGAAATGTGTCACTGTGGAGGTGGGCTTTGAGGTCTCATATATGCTCAAGCCATGCCCAGTAAGACAGACTCCTGCTGCCTGTGGATCAAGATGTAGAACTCTCAGCTCCTTCTCCAGCACGATGTCTGCCTGCACACTGCCATATCCCGCCATGATGATAATGGACTACACTTGAAATTGTAAGCCACCCAATTAAATGTTTTCCTTTATAAGAATTGTTGTGGTCATGGTATTTCTTCACAACAATAGAAACCCTAACTAACACAGCTTTTGTCTTTCCAGAAAATGAATAAAGTCCCATATAGCTCCCACTCTGATGTATCCAGTAAGGACAGCATCTCTGAGACCACCAGACAAATGAAACATCTGAAGACAGACAACAAACCCATCAAGAGGAGACAGCACAAGAGGAAGAGTAAGCTGATAACTTGGGGAGACATCAGCACTCTAACTCATCAAGCTGAGACATTGAGGAAACAAGAATACAATACCACTGACTCCAAAATGGTGCTGTTATGTTTACTGACTTATTGCATGCTAGTTCTCAGCTTGTCAGTGCAGAATTCCAAAGCTTTTTGTAGACATAAAAGGCATGCCTATAACAGGAGACAGTATGATGTTGTTTTGTCATGCTGAGGATTGTTTTTATCCTGTAGGACCAGTTCTCTAGACAAAAGATGGTGTAAAAATATTTAGCACACCAATGGGGGATATTTTGGTTGGACTAACTGATCAGTCAAAATGCAATAATACAGATTTTAGCATAATTAAGTACTCTTTGGAAAGCTCTGATAGTGGAAATTATAGTTGTGTGAAGATGAAAAAAGGAATAACCTGGGATTTGATTCAAGATGTCAGTGGCTGCCTGCACCCAAGGAGCAGCTCTGAGGAATCTGAGAGACCCACGGAGGTTCCGAGGGGAGATGCAATGGGGGCAGGGGCAGTGGAGGAGGAGACTGCAGAGCATGCAGTATCTCCAGAACAACTAAAATAGAGGCAGGTCTTATGGGAAGATGCTTTTAAAAAGTGGCCTCGTGAAATTGGATGGGAAAATGGTGGAACACAGCAGTATGCAGCAGAGAGTGTATGAGAGCTCGAAGGAACATGTCATTGCTGAGTAGGGTTAGTCCTGGGTCCACCGGGAGGCGGAGGCCAGTGGACCCGGCCCTTAGCATGGAGCCTTGGCTGCTGCAGCTCTTGATGCTCACCCTGCTCCGGGGAGGAGAGTGTAGAGCCCAGTGTTGCTGATAGCCATGCCTGGTGAGCCGTCAGTGCCACTGGCACAGAGGGCAAGAGGTGTGCAGTGACTTGAAGCTCCCTCAGATCCTGCCTCCGGATGTGCTGCCCAGCCACAAGATCACCTTGACGCTGGGCAACAACACGATATCTGGGACGAGTCTTAGCAATAGCCAGTATTTATGGTGCTTCAGAAGCTAGAAACCTCAAACCAGACCAGTGACTTGTTGCAATGAGTATTTGCATGTAAAGCTGTTTGGGCAAAACA
>LZPO01057485.1:467457-480854 GCA_001675575.1 Neotoma lepida
GATGTCTGTGATCCATGCAGCTGTCAGAGGCCATGTTGGTGTCAGTGGTCAGTGCTACTGCTTGAGGCCATGTTGATATTCGTGGTCCATGCTGTCACTGGCTATTATGGACAAGAAAGCTGCTTTTGCAGTGATATCCACGACTGCAGACTCATAGTAGAGAATGAGAGACATTGAAGGCTACTGTGACACTACCATCACCACCCCCCACTCTCCCCACCCCCTGCAAATAAACAGTCTAGACAGGAAGCCATTGAAGAGAGTCCTTAAAAATTGTGATAAAGATGCTGAAGTGCAGCTCTTCACAGTTGATGACTTCTGGAGGGGGTGAGGTAGGGAAGGACTCAGTTATCTTTAAGGGGCTGGCCACTGGGAGTTTGACACGCACCAATGAGTATACGGGCAACACAAATTGGACTTGGTGTATTTTTTTTTCTCTTTGAGGGGAGGGCACAAGGGTAGGAGGGTGGACCTGGAAGGAATGAGAAGCGAATGTGATCAGGGTGAATTGTGTGAAATTCCCAAATAATAAAAAAAAATTATGTTGGGGAAAAAAGGAATACCGGGTGTATTGCTTACTAAAGATGATATTATTGTACCTAGAATATTGCTATCTGTTGCCAATGGCTTAGAAAATAACATCTGGCTTCATTTGGCACATGGTAGCTAACAGGAACAATACTTTATATCAGAGACCAGTCTATTCCTGAGCTCCTAAAAAGAAACTTATTTGGTATAGGAGTCACTCATAAGCACTATGCACAAATAACAGGAACAACATAGAATCCACCCGCACCCATATTCATAGGGCTTTGTCTGATATTCCTGTCAGTGGTATTTTCTATCACATTGTTTATGCTTTTAATGTACTCAAATCCCTCCTTATTGCAATTCCACCTCTAATCAAACCTCCCCTCTGGTAAACATATGCCTTTGGGATGGACCTTTTTTGTGGAAATGCTACTTAAATCTTCCTGCAGGTTATACAGTCTTATGTGGGATAGGCCATATTATACCCATTTTTCTCAGTAAATCTTTGCAAAAGATCAATAGAATTAAGAGAGTTCTCCCCCCAAATTGTGGTGATTCTTTGCATCTATTCCATCCTGTAATGGTTGCAGCCACAACAGCTCTTTCATTGCCTATCCCAGGAATGGTTATTGGAATACAAAGAGAGGTCTCCAAGATCCCCTGTACGATGAGTAAAACTACTAATATTACAGCAAAGATATTAGCAAAAGTCAACCAAGATGAGTGAATTGTGGACCACAGTTTTACAAAAATAGAGCTACTATAGATTATCTGTTGTTCAAGCATAATCTTGGTTGTCAACAATTTCCTGGCATGTGTTGCTTTAATGTGTCAGGTTTTTATCATACATTGATGGTCAAATTAATTACTTATATAAAGAGATAGATAAAATCTCTCAAGTGACCTTTGAATGGCCATATGGCTAAGATGATTTTTCCTTGTCTTTGGTCCTATGTTACCTACTCTTATAATTCTATTATGCTTGCTTATATTAATTAGACTAGCCCTAGAGGCAATGTAGTCAACCTTGGTCTCTATTACAACCACTATGTTTTCTTTAAAAACTTAGAGATGGGGATATGTAGAAGGGCATGAGGTCGTTATGCTCACTGATAAGCACTAGGGAAACCAGGAATGTTAAACACACAGGGATGCCTCTTCAAATGAAGAGATGTATAACCTGTTTTCTGCCAAGAAGTCTGGGAATGGAGGTGGCTAATAGTGTAGATGACCTCTGTACTATATGTATGGCCAGAGGCTACCCCAGGCTTCCACAAACAGGAACAAAGTTTGTCAATAGCCCAGATGACCTCTGTGCTATCTGTATGACTGAGACCACAACAGATTCTCCCATAGACCCTTAAGATAACGCATGTAGCCTATATCTAGAATCCATTTTTATGGAAGAAGTGACATGTACTTTGAGAAAAGGTTTTGTAAATGTGCCTCTTTGTGCACACAGGATTGTGTAATACCAAAATAAAATTTTTTCCAAATTGTACTGTACTTAAATATGCCTACAGTAACCTGCCTGGTGTCAACACTTCAAGTTTGAACCAACACTGGCTACTGAGTTGTGTTGAACCAAACTTCTTTCTTGCCTCACTCAGATTATTACTCTGCTGGCCCTGGTGTTGGAAGAGACCTCCACATATTATGATGTGCAAATGAAAAGCTCAATGTAGAATACTTAGGACAGTTCTGAGCATGGTATACAACATTTAGTATTGTTTACTATTATTAGAACAAGTAGACTCATGTGTTGAACTTTATGATTCTATTTCCTCACAGGTTAATCTCTTTAAGAGGCTATATGCTTCTTATATGTAAATCTATCAGAATTTCAGAATGAATGAATAAAACATAAATTATTAATAAATATAGCCCTCTTCCAGAGACTACCATATATTACCACATTCTGCACCCTGATTTTCTCAAACTACTAACTATCAAATAAAACAGCTTCTACCCACTTAAATTTTCTCATGTTTTCTACAAACTACAGAATAATCTTCCATGGCATAGCTTATCCTTATTTTTCACTATTGTTAATGACACAGAGTATATACACACACACACACGCACACGCACACGCACACGCACACACACACACACAGAGAGAGAGAGATAGAGAGAGAGAGAATGAAGGGGGGGTTGCAAGCTTAACTGAGGAAACAATAATTGTGACCAGGGGAGATTCAATTCACAATTATAGTTAACACAAGCTAGAATGAAGGACCAAATCTCATGGTGGGAACCCTGTTACCTGGTTTATACTCTTTAGACACCTTGCTATAGAAGTTCTAGCCGACACAAAAAGAGTGGAGCTACAAAATTTATTCAGTGGGAAATTTTAAAGAACTGTACAGGGAAATGTTAAGAGAACTCACGAGGAAAATACAGATCAGATTCCTTAGAAGTCTTGGTTAAAACTGAGGAAAAATACCTAAGGAAATTCCCTTAGGTACCACTCTCTGTAGTGCTAAATCTGGGACTAGATCCAATGTACCATGTCCTAGAAATTCAGATTCTCTTCTGACTGTTTCTACACAAGGAAGAGGATATTATGAGGTTTAAAAAGTGAGGCATTGAGAAGTTTGGTTAAAATACAAGAAAATACATCCTCAGATGTTAATTTTTGTACATGTGAGTGGGAGGCCTATTCTTAAACTCAATGAGAACCACCAAGCCACCAAGACAAATAAATTATGCAGGGATGTTGTGGAATATTATTTTAACTAGGTTAAGATGTGTTACATTTGTTTGTGCTGCGGAATATTACTTTAACTATGTAAAGGTGTGCTACATTTGTTTATGCTGCATTTGTTTAATTATATAAAGATGTGTTGCATTTGTTTCATCTTGCCTGCCTAAGGCACCTGATTAGTCTAATAAAGAGCTGAACAGCCAATAGCTAGGCAGAGAAAGGACAGGCGGGGCTGGTAGGCAGAGAGAATAAATAGGAGGATAAATCTAGGCTCAAAGAGAACGAGAGAAGAAGAGAAGAGAGAATGAGGGAGACAACTGGGGCCAGCCAGGCAGCCACCAGCCAGCAGACAAAAAGTAGGACATACAGAAAGAAAAGGTAAAATGTCCCAGGGCAAAAGGTAGATAAAGAGAAACAGGTTAATTAAGTTAAAAAAGCTAGCCAGAAATGAGCCTAAGCTAGGCAGAGTATTCGTAACTAATATTTCTCTGTGTTATGATTTGGGGGCTGATTAGTGGACCAAAAGAAAAAGCTTGGTACACAGGGGCATTTGGGGGATCTAACAACTTTTTTATTTAACCTCCACACAAATTGTGTGGTTTGTATGAAGCTGAGGTGCAGGTTGGTAACTGCTTCTTTGTGGCTTACTACATGTTACCTCAAAAGACTGAACTGGAATAGGCTCCCCACAAATTCTCAGCAATCATGCAACCAGCATATACTTGACTTTGGGTCTAAATATAAAATATTTATCTAAAGCCCCATGAGTCCATCTGCTTGTCCATGCCTAGGCCCTCTTCCTGTCATCTGATATCCATAAAGGGTCTTCTCTCTATCTTACCACCTTAAACCACATATTATTATTGCACATCATAGACTATATTTCTATCTAATAAATGGAGTACCTGGCTGGAATGTTTATGTAATAAGACTGAAGTTCTAACTTGTGAAGAAAGATTACTGTAAAATACAATGTTTTCCTCATATTCATCATCCAACTATTTTATCACCTTTCTGAAATCCAAGTAAAATCATAATTCATAAAGAGAATACTAAAAAGCACCCCACCTACAAGAAGCCTCTTACTATGTCCACTGCATCTTTTTGTGTTACATTATTCTCAGACTCAACACATTAAAGCCATAGACCAACTGGATGCATCTTTTCCCTCTCTTGCTCACAGCCCTTTAAACAGGAGATGAACTAGAAGATATCTCTATTAAGTATACAGTGGCCATGAAGCCTGGTATTTCCCTGTTTATTCTATCACAAAGTACATTGTATACCATCTATAATCATTCCACCTCTCAAACCACATGATGGACCCTCTGACCAGACATGAATTATCTTACTCCATTCAACTATTGATTAGTACAAGCAATGTGCTTCTCTTCTTTGCAACCCCGATGCCAAAGCACATTCTCCAAACTTTAGCGCTTTCTGTGGACTTTGTACCGACTTTTTCCTTTTCTCTTAAGATGCTAGCTTATGGAAGTTTTTCTATTAATCCCTGTTGTGTTCAGGGACACACCTGGACAGTAGCTTCTTGTCAGTGCACAATGCAATATGCTGTGAAACTATTCTAACACTAGAGGCAGTATTGCCTAAGAAGTAACCACAAGATCCAACCTTCAGAAATATCTGGCTTTCAGAGTGATTGGAAAGGATGTGTCTAATAAATGTCACAGTTCCTAGAAGGAAGTGTTTCCCCACCCCTCCCTGTGCATTCTCTGACAATGCCCTCAGAGATAGGAGGTAAAATGATAGAGGAAATAAGACTGAGATGAGAGAGTGAGGAACAATGAATAAAAGTGGTTGAGAATGCAGATTTCTGCCTGAGAAGGGCTTTCCAGCTTCCTGGACATACAAGACAGAGACATGCCTTTAAAAACATAAGAAGGAAGAGCATCTTTATTCCGGCTCTTGTTCCTTCCTGAACTTGGTAGGAAGTCCTCCAGGGCCAACACACGTAGGGAATGCAGTCCTCCATTCCATTCTCTTATCTGGCCTGGCCCCAGACAGAATGGCACTTGTGTAACTGAAAAGACCTTCTATACAGAAGAGCTAAATATCATTTATCTTCTTCCTGAATTCCTTCCACTGTATATAACAACAAACTAAAAGATAGCTATTTAACCATATAATTTCACAAAGGAAACATGCATATATGATGTTCAACAACTCTCATAATGTACTTCCACTCCAGGTTCTGCAACAGAACTGCCTAAAAATCCAGTCTAGCCACAACTCCAGTGATGGGGGAATATAATCACACTACAGCCAGTTACATCTCTGAGACCATAGAAACCGCAATACCCAACATAAAGACCTCAAATCTCTTTCAAAGCCTAGGCTGAACATTAATTAGCATTGCAGCCCAACCTAATTTTTGTTTGAAAAGATTTCTACAGCTTAGGTTTTGACATACAGGCTTGAGAAGCCCCAGCTGTTTCCTGAATACAATCCCAGCCAGATGAGGTCCTGCAATATGACTCTCTACATCTGTTTCAATTCAAAATAAGAATGTGCAGCTAGTCTCGTGGGTAATGTTTTTTTCCTGCTCCAGTCCGTCCGATCTGGAGAGTATCTTCTTGTGGCCTCCAGGCCAGGACTACATAACTCAAAGTGCATTGCAGCTACTCTGACGCTAGAGGCAGTGTTGACTAACAGGAGACACCTTTACTTCAGGATGTATCTGGGATTGGGCTTTAACTGTAAGAGAGAATGGAAAGGAGATTTCAAATAAATATTATATTTTTCATATGGACTGTTTCCCTTCCCACTTTCATTTTCTGGGCCTCTCACACATCCATCCTCAACATTTCAAAGGCTTGTCAATCCAACTCCTGACTGGAAATGTGTTATGAGGAATTGGCAAAGGAATATAGAGAACAAAGTGGGCAGGTGTTCTTTATACACATTTTAAATTTGAATTTGCAGTTAGTTTAGCTAAATTAGTGTAGTAACTTGTAGTCATAAGAAATAACATAGATATCCTATGGACCTTTTACCCAGTTTTCCACTATAGTAACAACATGCAAAATTACAGTAGATTATCACAAGAATACCGATACTGATTCAGAAAGAAGTACAATATTCCTATCACTGCACAGATTCTCCCTGTTGCTTTTTAAAATAACCACACCTATTTTCCTCCTGCTCCCATCTCCTCTTTAGGCCCTGGCAACCACTAATCTGGTCTCCATTTCTATAATTCTGTCATGTCGGGAATGTTATAGAAATGGAATTACACATGATATAAGCCATTAGGATTGACCCATTTCATGAGCATAATCCTTTTGGACCTACAGCCAGGTCACAGAATATATAAACTATTCATTCCTTTTTGTCCCACACTCTGGAAGTGCCACAGTTCAACTGTCTGTCTTCTGAAGATTTCAGTCATTTCCAATTCAGGTTATGGCAAATAAACCAGTTATAACATTCATGTTCAGGTTTCTGTGTGTAGATTAGCTTTTGTTTCTCTGGTATGAATCTCTTAGAACAAATTTAGCGAATCATACAGCAGTTTCATGTTTAGGTTTTAAAACTATTCAAGCTGTTTTCCAGAATGGCCTTGTCATTTATACACCCAATTGCTACATACATAGTTCACTTTCTCCCCGTGCTTTTGAGATTGGGTGTTGTCACTTTTTTTTTTCATTTTAGCTATTCTTATACATACAAAGTGATATACTTTCTGGTTTTAACTTGCATTCCTCAAGTGCCTTGTACTGTTAACTATCTTTTCATATGTGTCTTTGACCTCTTCTTTAAATCTCTGAAGTATTGTTTTTGTCTGGCTTTTGCACATTTTTTTCAGCAGTTCAGTTTTTAAAGTATTAAGAGATTTTTGTCTGGCTCATTGGTGTGAGAAGCAGAGAATTAAAATTAAGGCTTCACATATGCCACATACCACTGTGCTGGTTAGTTTTTGTTAACTAGACCCAAGCTAAAGCCACCTGGGAAGAGGGAATCTCAATTAAGGCATTGCCTCCATCAGACTCCCTTTAGGCAAGGCTGTAGGGCCATTTTTTTTTGTTTAATGATTGATGTGGGAGGGCCTAGCCCACTGTGGGTAGTGACACCCCTGGGCAGATGGTCCTATGGTGTATAAGAAAGCAGGCTGAGCAAATGAGGAAGGGCAAGCCAGTACGCAACATTCTTCTCCAGTCTGTGCTTCAGTTCCTGCCTTGAGTTCTTGCCCTGACTTCTCTCAATGATGGATTATGATTGGGGGTTGTAAGCTGAAATAAACCCTTTCCTCCCCATGTTGCTTTTGGTCAGTGTTTTAATCTCAGCAATAGAACACAAACCAGAACAACCACCGAAACACGTCCTAGACCACTTAGAGTTTTTTATATACTCTCAATAGTATTCCTGCATGAGATAGTTGGTGAATCGCTTGCTTTTAACGTTTCACAAGATCTTTTGTAGAAAGACTTTTTAAATTTTGATGAGGTCTAATATCATTTTTTTCATTTATGGACTATACTATTGATGTCACTACTTTCTAGATTGTTCTTTCTACCATTTTCAAAAGCCTGACTAAAATGTATTTTTGGGATGAAGGTTTTTTTTGGTAATATTCTACATAAGATTCCCTCAGCTTTTTGAACCTGTAGTTTATGTTTCTTGACTGGTGAGTTTCTTGGTATTATTTCTTTAAATTTTCAGCCCCACTTTCTCCAGTGTTGGCATTCTGATGACATGACTATTAGATCTTTTACAACAGTCCCACACTTGCCTCAGTTTTTTTTTGTGTGTGTGTAAGTGTGTGTGTGTTATTGAAAATGCTAGGTAAGCACTCTACTGCAACCAAACATACTGTCATTTCATCCTTTTGCATTTTATTTTAAGACAGTGTATCATTAAGTTGTCCAGGCTGACCCCAAACTTGTAAGTCTCCTGCTTGAATGTCCCAAGTAGCTGACTGCAGGGGTGCACCATCATATCCAGTGTCTGAGGTTTTCTTTCTGCCTATTTTCTCTTTTTGTCTGTTTTAGATTGCTAAGTTTCTGTCTTTTTTATTAAGAAAATTTTTTATTCATTTTACATACCAATCACAGATCCCCCTCTTCCCTCCTCCCACCCCTGCAGCTTTCCCCCCAACCCACCCCCCATTCCCTCCTACAAGAAGGTAAGGCCTCCCATGGGGAGTCAGCAGAGCCTGGTACATTCAGTAGAGGCAGGTCCAAGTCCGTCCCCCTACCTCAAGGCTGTGCGAGTTGTTCCACCACAGGTAGTGGGCTCCAAAAAGCCTGCTCATGCACCAGGTATGGATTCTGATCCTACTGTCAGGGGGCCCCTTAAGCAGATCAAGCTACACAACTGTCTGGCTATGTAGAAGGCCTAGTCCAGTTACATGGAGGCTCCACAGCTGTTGGTCTAAATTTCATGAGTTCCCACTAGTTTGGTTTGGTTGTCTCTGTAGGTTTCCCCATCATGATCTTGATGGCCCTTGCTCATAGAATCCCTCTTCTCTCTCTTCAAATGGACTTCTGGAGCTTGGCCTGGTGTTTGGCTGTGGATCTCTGCATCTGCTTCCATCAGTTGCTGGAGAAAGGCTCTATGATGACAGTTAAAGTATTTACTGATCTGATTACTGGGGTAAGCCAGTTCAGACATACTCTCCACTATTGCTAGTAGTCTAAGCTGGGGTCATCCTTATGGATTCCTGGGAACTTCCCTAGCACCCAGTTTCTCCCTATCCCCATGAAGTTTCCCTCTGTCATATCTCTTTCATTGTTCTCCTACTCCATCCCTGTTCAAGCTCAACCATTCTGTTCCCTTATGTTCTCATCCCCCATCCCCCACCCTCCATTGCCCCCCTCATCCCCAGTTTACTCATGGAAATCTCATCTATTTCCCCTTCCTAGGGCTATCTATGCGTCCCTCTTTGGGTCCTCCTTGTTAGCTCGCTTCTCTGGAGCTGTGGGTTGTAGTCTGGTTATCCTTTACTTTATATCTATATTTCTTTCTCTTTTATCTTTTTTGAAAAGCAGAAAAGTAGTCACATTGAAAGAGGGACAGAGATCCAGTGACCCCTTAAGTCCATCTTAGGGATCCTGACATAAGGAAAATTAACAGAGGACACCCGTATCTATTTAAGCAGTCCCTTCCCAGTCAAGGTGTGGTCTCACCTATCATTGAGCCATCATTGTCTCTCCTGTACGACAGTCTGACAAATTAAAAATCTCTTTCTAGTAGAAAAGTTTTCCCTCTGACTAACACAGGCTTTAGGCTTTCTTTTTCCAAAGCATGAGATTCTTTCGGGGGAGGGGGAACTCCAATTTCTTGGGGGTTCATTGTTTCAACAGTATGATAGTCAAAGGGAGGCCAGTGTCTCTTTAGAATATCTCCATCTCTGCCATGCTGGTTACAGTTCCCCCCTTTCTATTTCAATGTCCCAATCTTGAAGTTGAATGTATCTGTGTCTTAAACAAATAGCACAAACAGAACATAAGTGTGAAGCAAGGTCAGGACATATTCAGTTAGAGAAAGGTAGCTGTGCATAAAAACTATTCCTTTATAATCTCCTAGCTTTTAGTTACTTTTAAAAAAGACTTATTTTGTTTTTGATTATTTGTATGTGTATGTCTGTGTGAGTGCTATGTATACATGAGTTCCCATAGAGGCCAGAAGTGGGTGTGTGGTCCCCTGGGGCTGGAGTACAAGCAATTGAGATCCACCTGACATGGATACTAATAACCAAACTCAGATGCTCTGCAAGAGCATCAAGTGCTCTTAACTGTCGAGCTGTTATCTCTCCATCCCCCCCTCATTACGTTTTGGAGGGCTGGAACAAGCAATTCCATATTGTTGGACTGAGACAGGATCTCTCCATGAAGCCTAAGCTGGCCTCAATCTTAACGACCCTCTCACAGCTTCCCAAGGGCTGTGATTTTAAGCAAGCCCTACCATGCCCAGCATGACTCCATTTCAATTCTTACAGAATCCTCCCTTGTCTCTGAACAATATTCTCTGAAGACACGGCTGATTAAGCTTCTAGTAGTTTGCTCCCTACTGTCCCTCATTGCCAGAATAAGATTTTTCCTGGTTGGACTGATTTGATCCCTCACTGGGGGCTGTGACAGACACTAGGAACCCCAAACAGTGCCGTCTGGTAATTAAAAGGTATTGGATATCGGTAAATCAGTAAACAAGTACTTAATTTAAGCTCATTTTTGTAAAACTTTGTAACTAGTCTATCAATAATCTGCAAAGATGTTTGCTCTTGATAATTGTGTTTGTAGGGCCTATGACTACTGTCAATATTCTGCAGAACAGCTTCTCTCAAAAGGAACCTGATTAATATTTTTAGTTGCTAGGATATTATACACAGGACAAACAGAATGAACTCCACGTGTGCCTGGCCTAAGAGCCACTCCTTCTGTACCTATTGGATGCTTTAAATAAGTCACAGTTTGTTGCACTAACTTCTTGTCATCTGGATTGTATAATTTCTATTTGGTTTTCCACTGAATCTTTCTTTTGTTCCCTCTGTTCTGCTGTTGAGTCCATACACTGAATCTTTAACTTTTGTTATCGTATTTTCCACTTCTAAAATTTGTATTTTATTCCCACTGACTTCTTTTGTATCTTTGCTGAGACTCTAGTTTTCATATCTCAGGGGTATTTTTAATTGTTTAGTGGAACATCTTAATCTTGTGTGCTTAAATTTTATGCTAGGTAATTTTAATGTATCTCACCCCAGTGTTTAAATCTATTGATTGTATTTTTTCCATTTATTTGAGATCTTCCTGGTTCTTGATATGAGTGAGAATCAATCAAAACTGGTATATTTGGACATTATGTTGTGGGGCTCCAGATTTTGTTTCAACCCCAGATTTTAGCTGCTTTCCTCAGACAGCATCTTAGAAGGGAATCGGGCAATGGGGACACTTGTTACTAGCAGGATCACCACCAGTGGAATGAGGTCTAGACTCCTTACTTGGCCTCTATTGCTACTCTAAGGAAAGGAGTAGGAGTTTGGGGTCCTTATAGCTCCCCACTGATGTCCACTAGGCTATGAGGCAGAATTGTACCTTTCTACTGCTCCCAACCATGGCAAAGAAGAACATGGGGGACATATGGCTCATTATTACTGGGACCTAATGCTAACATCCAATAGTCTTCTGGCACCTTTCTAGAGGGCAGAAGTGAGAATATCATGCCCCATTCCGGATCTGCCAGTTCTGAGTACAAGTCTAGCTCTATATTGATACTACAGAAGGGAACATCACTATTGCTTCACAGGGACTACTTGATCTTCTACAATTTTGCCTGAGTGTGAAGAAAAAAGAATCCTTATTATGTCAGGGTGCAGGCATAAGTTGTCCTACTTGCTAGCTCTCCACACATCCCTCAATTATTCTACCATTTGCTAAGGGCTCTTCTCAGACAGGGTTGTCCTTAGAAAAATTTCTTCCCCCATATCACATGAATTAGTTCTTCAGCCCATGGTAAAGTTCAATCCCTTCTTCTAGACGAGGGATTCACAGATACCAGAAAGTTGGAGTTTATATTATTCTAAGAGCACAGTTTTGCTTTTTGCTTTGTAGGCAGGAAAATGTTTAGTCTTTAGGTGCTAAGGGTGAAGACTCTGACCAGCCAAACTGAAGGGATATTGGGATCATGAAGCTATCTGCAAAGCTGTGTAGAAAGCTCCAGAGATGCAGGCTTTCAGGAGTTGTTAGTCAGCTTGGAGTGGGCTTTCTGGTAATGCGGCTGCTTTTGAGTTATCCTTGCTCTTGGTAAGTAACCCCTCAAACAGTACACAAATGGAGGCTGTATTACATACACATGTATTTTTACACTGAATTCATTATATGTAGAATACATTTTCATAAAAATACTTTTTGAATGAGAACTTTCCCCAAAACAACTTGTGATTCCACAATTGTGGGCCATTTGCTATGTCCTTAAGTAAAATTTGCATATTCTCTTATTGGCTCCTTTAACTTGGTCTTTTTGTCCTCCATAATTATGTCATTCCAGTCCATGATCACATCTTATCCTTGACATGAGGAATTTATGTCTTCCCTGAACCGACAATTTTATCACTCTCCTCCTGCACCGAAGGCTGTATTTCTCATAAGGTTTTTGTCATTGGCACTATATCTGACAATCAACTATATGACTATGGATTTGGGGACACCAAAGGGCAGAGTATATTAGTCACTTTTCTCAATGCTATGATAAAATATCTGACAAAGCAAGTTCAGGAAAAAGCAGCTTATTTTGGCTCCAATTCAAGGGCACAGTCCATCATGGTGAAGAAGTGATGGTAGCAGTCAGAAAGTGGGGGAGGAGGGATGGGTGCTGGCACTCTGCTAGCTTTCTCCTTTTTTATTTGATCTGGGACACAGACCCATGGAATGGAACCACTGGCATTACGGTCAGTGCTCCCACCTTCATTAACCCGAAGCAGAAGCTCCCTCACAGATATGTTCAGAGATTTATCTCCTAGGTGATTGTAGCTCTTGTCAAGTTGATAATATTAGCCATCACACAGGAGTTGTATTTTTTGTTCAACTGATCATCTTGTAGACACATAAAATATTGTGGTACACAGAGATGCAAGATATTTTTATTTTTATTTCACAGAGAAAATGTTGAAATTAGACATGTTAAGGAATTTGTTCACAGATAACTAGTTTTTGACAGCAAGTGGAGGACCAGGATATAAGACATTTAGACCTCTAGTATAGCAGTCTTACTATTCTCTGTGGATTGTTCATCATACCAGAGAGATCTGAATAATATGGGTTCAAAAACAGAAACAAACACCATTTCTATTAATCAGTTCCCCTGGGGTCTTGGTCTAATATAAATAGGGGGAGACTGACAGAAGCTATACCCTTCCTACCATCCCTAACATCCAGTTCAAAGCCTTTTCTTTGATCCTGTTCTACAGTCATATTGAGTAACTTCCTAAACCAGCAATTTCTTCCAAGACCACCAGATCTTTCCTTTATTTTCTCAATTATTTTCCCTACAGGAAGTTAAATCATTCAGAACTGTGCCACAAGCATGAGCTTTTAATTGAGAAACTTTCCTTGTGCTAAATAATATACTAAACTTTCTTTAATGAGTGTTCAATATTTTTCAGAAAACGGTAGCACCACTAGCACACACCAGACATTTCTACTCTCTG
>LZPO01057485.1:501924-515401 GCA_001675575.1 Neotoma lepida
TTATTCTGCCTCACCATTGGCCAAACAGCTTTATTTATCAACCAATCAGAGCAACACATTTTCAGAAAGACATTCCCATCACCCAGCCATGGATCTCCACATCTGTCTCCATCAGTCACTGGATGAGGGCTCCATAGTGGCAGTTAGGGTATTCATCCATGTGATCAACTGGATCAGGGCAGTTCAGGCACCCTATCAGTTATTTCCAGTGGTCTAAGGTGGGTTCATCCCTGTGAACTCTCTGGGACTTCTCATGCTGAGTGAGGTAACCCAGACCCAGAAGGTCAAACATGGTATGTACTCACTCATAGGTGGATACTAGATGTAAAGCAAAGGATAACCAGACTGCAACCCACAGCTACAGGGAGGAACCTAGGAGGGGCGCATGGATCACCCAGCAAGGGAGAAATGGATGAGATCTACATGGGCTGGCTAGGAGCGAGGGAGAGGGGATGGAGGATGAGAGTGTAAGGGAGTGGGAGATTCGAGCTGGAACAGGGACAGAGAGAGAGAGCAAGGAAGGAGATAACATGATAAATGGGGAAATCATGGGAATAGGGAGAAACAAGGTGCTAGAGAAGTCACCTGCATTCTTATGAGATTGCACAACATAACAATCATGAGCTTGGACCATGTGTGTATTGTTACATGTCGCAGAATTTAGCTGCCTAAGATTTGAGTACCCAGCCATTCACTTTCTGTGTGAATGCAAGCAAGTCAATGTCTTAGTTTTTGTATCTCAAAAATAATTATACAATCTGAGAGGTTTTTGACACTAGACAAACAGTGCACACAAAACACATTAAAATAGTGCCTACTATATGATAAGCAGTCCATGTGTGTAAATTATCATTACTATGGGAATCTGGCAGATAGCCAGCATTAGCAGAATTCTCAGGTGGTTACAAGACTGAAAACTTTGATATAGCTAGTTATGTCCCAGGGCCTGCATTCCAGAATTTCCATTCTGACACAAGATAGAGTATTTGCTAACAAATTTATTCAAAGGCCTAATGTGCTACATTTTTATGCAATTTGCATTTTATCTACAACAGAGAACAGAAAATTCCTTTTAAATAAAAAACTTAGTAGCAATGTATTTTCTTCTGCCAATCAAATTAGTGTCTAATTCCTGCAAATTTGATAATAATGTCTAAAAATATCCAGGCTACACTAAACAGTTCCTGTTCTTAGTCTTTTTGGCTCACTTTTAGGTGCTTTCTATCTTTCAATTACAATACTTCTTGTTCATTTCACTCCTTTACCTATCCTCCATTCTTTCCAGAGTGCTCTTTATACAAATTGTATCTCAGTATACTTTTTATCATCCAACTTAGTAACTTTTGTTCCTCCTCACTGTCAAATTAAAAAAAAAATCCCAAGTTCTTCTGCTGGGTATTCAAGGTACATTAACATTCTGGTTTCTTTCCATTATTTTTAGGCTAATTAAATTCATACTTTATTAATGTTTATACTAGATTTGTTTATTCTTTCCATTAGAACAAAATGGCATTTTAGGAATACAGTTCTATGACTCTACCTAGGCATAGATTCATATAATCAGTACAAGAATCATTAGAAAGGACAATTACATCATCTGCTTATACTCCTTCATCCTACTACTTTGTAATTATATTCTAATCACTACCCTTAAGCTCTTGTAACCACTGCTATGTTCTTTAATACTTCAATTTTATATTATAAAAATATGTGTATATGTGGATGGAGGTTATGTACATGTGGATACCCTCCAGGTCTAGAAGAGAACATTGAATCTCCTGGGGCAAGGGTTATAGGTGATTGTGAGCCATCTGATATAGGTGCTGGCAACTGAACTCAGGTCATCCTGAAGAACATTATGAGCTCTTAATTATTAAGCCATCTCTTCAATCCCACTTCTGTCCTTTTAAGACAGACATATGAATAGAATAATACTTTATCCAACATTTCAGGACTGGCTTTAAAAAATAAAGCACAATGCCTTTGGGAATTGTTCAATTACTTATATCTATAGCTCATTCCTATTTATTGCTGAACAGTATTCTATAATATGCATGCACTATACTTTGTTTAGCCACTAATTTATTGAAGGATTTCTACATTCTTGTCACTTTTTAGTTAGTATGAAAAAAATCACTATGAACTTTCACATTCATTTTAATGTTGGAGCATACATTTTCATTTATCTTATATAAATGTCCCAAAGTTCAATTTCTGTGTCCTATGGTGTCTTAATCCATTTTCTGTTACTATAAAAGAAAACTACAATACTGATAACTTAGGATGAATGGGAATTTACTTGGTTCATGGTTCTAGAGACTGAGACATTCAAAAGCATGGCACTCATATTTTGTGAAGACCTTTGTGCCTTCCTAACATGTTTCCTAATATGTTGGAATAATAAGAATCATGTAAAAGACATACAGAGGAAAAAATCAGGCTGTGCTTATCATTTTTTTCTTTAAATCAGGAACTCTCTCCTTCAATAACTAACCTAGTCCTGTGGTGATGGCATTAATCCATTCACCAGAACAGAGCCTCTTGGCCTAATCAGCTCTTAAAGGTCATACCTTTCAACACTGTTAGAATGACAATTAAATTTCAACATGAGTTTTTGAGAGGGATTCAAAGCACAGAACACAGTAATTGCATGTTTAGTTTTTAAAGAAACTTCCAAACTGTCAAGAAGAAGGCAGCTATAGGCCATCAAAGGCCAGCCAAAAAAAATAATAATGTAGGTTCATTCCAAAAGGAAAAATTAATGAGTATTCCAGAAAGAACTTGACAGTGGAACAGGTAAGAATGTATAAAAACAAAAGCATATAGTATTTTTTTCTTAAACTGATCTACAGTCCAGGAAACAGAATAGTAGCATGCCTTCACTGCCTTCTAAAAAGTGACTATCAAAACATGAAGTCTTAGTATCCCAAGAGGGCAATTCTGTCAATTTTTGGCATTGGGGGTGGTCAAAAGAGATTGTAAAATTGGGTTCTTCTGTTTGCAATGGAAGAGATGTGAAGAAAATTCATAGCACAGTCTTAAAAGCAAAGACTTTCCAAATGTACTAGGATAGTGCCTCTGGCTATTTCACTGACCTCCATTCTCCTACTACTGGCAGAGCTCCATAAGAACATGGATGTAAAAACATGATACTGTGATGGCAAGTTTAAAGGATTTCTACTATATTCAAATAATTCTATGATAAGTATTTGAGCCGTTTCTAATAATAAAGGGAAAATGGTGTTTAAGTGGATAAAGTTCCAGAACAGAGAAGCAATGGTGTGTAATAAATAAGCATGGGTACTAACAGACAAGGGCTGATATACCTAATATATAAAGTGTGGTGATACTTTGTTTGTGCTTTAACAAATAAAGTTTGCCTGGAGATCAGAGTGTGGAGCTAGCCACTAGAGGCCAGGTGTGGTGGCACACACCTTTAATCCCAGCACTTGGGAGGAGGAAACAGGAAGTGATATGGCTGGGTGGAGAGAGGAAGTGATAAGGCAGGGTAGAGACAGGAGTTCGGTCCTTTCAGGCTGAGGATTCAGTAGAGGTAAGAAGTCCCTTTAGTGCCTGGCTCCTTTACTGATATTTCAGCATTTACACTGATATCTGGCTCTGGGTTTTTATTACTAAGACCAATTAGGATTCGTGCTACAATAAAGAACTCCTAAGAACTGAACAAACAAACAAACAAAAAAAACCCAATAGAACAGTTAGGGAGAGGTATAAATAAGTAATTCACAAAAGCCTATCCTCAAGCATGAGAAGATGTTCAAGCACATTCAAAATTTTGAAAATGCAAAGTAAAAAAATGTACAGAGACACCATTTCTCACCTATCAGACTGGCAAAAAATATGACAACACATTTAGAGGCTGTGAGGAAATAGGCACTCTCATACACTGATGGTGGCAAGGCAAACTGCTGCAGCTCTTCAGGCAGTAAATTGAAAAAAACCTTAATAAATCCACACATACCCTTACTTCTTAAAAAGTAACAGTTTTATATGGATATGATTCATACACCATACAATTTGCCCATTTCAATATCAATTTGTAAATTCAGAGTAGCTTGCCCAGCTCTACAGTCAATTTTAGACCATTTCACTGTCCCTCCCCTAGTAACTCCATACATATTAATGGCCATTCTCATTCCTCCTTATAATTCTGCCCAGTCTTAGCCTTAGACAACTACTAACATCTATTTTTGGTCTCTCCATAGCAAAGAGGCATATATGAAGATATGATTGAACATTCAAAGAAATCACGAAAAGGATGCAGGGACTGTACAGGTTGTGAAATTGAGAAATCAAGCTATGTTTAACTAAATTCCCAAAGGAAGAGAAGCTCTAATTGACATCTGAGTTAAAAGTAAATCACACTCTTGATTTTAGACCAATTACAGCAACTACTGCCTCTCCATCAACCTTGAGGAATTTGATTTTAAGAGCCTGAAATAATAGTCCTTGAGCTGTTTGTTGAGCAATATGATTGCACAGGAAGTCTCAAAAATTACTCAGAAATATACTGAGAATTCCTCAAAATAATCAAGCAAGTTGAGAATTTTGGAGTTGCTGGTTGTTATTGATAGTTTCTTCAACATCCTTTCCTAATGACCACACCATACATGGTCAAGAGGAGGCAAGAGTTCCAGAACTGAAACTTTCTAGTGTTGGCCTACCCAGATCCAAGCATTCATTCCAGCCAACTCCTCCTCTGTCCCTGATACTCTTTTTTTGTGCCCTCAGAATAAAATTATCATTTCAAATAAAATGCAACTCCATTAGTTACATGATAAATTGGGAACCATATAGTTCTGTGAGAGCACAGAAAAACCATGATATATCTTCCCCATGTCCAATCTGGACATACATCAATATATACACATACCTGGGAAGGTATATCCTGAAATACCTCTCTCTTTTGATTTGTTCTATTTTTTAAAATGTTTTATTCTATGATTATTGTGAAATTATATTATAATCTCAAAAAAATAAAAAAATTTTAAAAAGCCAGTGAGTAAATATCAGTTACCTCTCTAACATATATGCACTATGTTCCTACTTCTCAAAAAGGGCTGGCATGGTTAAAGACAACTACTCAATGCGACAAAAAGAAACTAATTTTCAAGGCATGGATACATTACCTTGAAGGGTTCCTAACCTTATAGATCTAAAAACCATAATACTTTAGTATATCAGAAAAACTCAATGTATGCCAAGTGAGGTAGATTCTCTTTTAAAATACTTTTTAAACGTAATGTTTCTTTTTCCTGTAATCTTAGAGTCAAAACAGGACCTAAATGTCTGGAAGTAACAGAAGAATCTTATCATGAGTGATTATCTGACCTGGGAACAACCTTCTCGTCAATATAAGTTCTAAGATAGAGGGAGAATGCTGCATATTAAAGAGTTAATACAGCAGCCCTGAAATTGCTATCCTTAGAAGGGCATGCTTATAAAGTTGGCTGTTGGCTGACATCTTGAGGACTTGGCTCTTGGAATACTCCCAGTCAACAGTTAACTGATTAGAGGAGCACACTGGGAATAAACTAGCTGCACAAGCAATGTGGTTTATGCTGAACACCTGCCTTCCTTCTGGGAGTCTGGCATTTCGGTATGAACTAGGCAGAACATTTATGTAATTAGTCACTAATAAAAATCTGGGGTGCTGAGTTTCTAATAGGCTTCCATGGTAGAAAACATTTCGCATGTGTTGCTGCATTTTCACTGCTGGAGGAAAGTGTACTTTGCATAATCCTTCATAAAGGAAAGGAAGCACACAAAGCCTGTACAGGGAGTTCTCCAGAATCTAGCTGTGTTTTATTTCCCCTAAGATCCAACTTCACTAAGCCATTACAATAACTTCTATCCAGCAATAAAATGTTATGCTGAGTCCTGTGAGTCTAGCAAATAACCAAACCTATGGGTCATCTTGGGGAATCTCTGACATAAGATACTTATTCACCTAGCCACTAACAGTTAAACCCATTATTCAATGAGCATTCTATGTCCTGGACAGAGTATTTTGAACTTCGGGAATGTGGTTCTGGCATACTACCTTAAACAACCAATATAGTCTTTTCAAAACTCTGAAAGTGACTGGTAAGTACAACATTCATTATGCAGCAAATATATATATATATTGTGTACATATTATACGTCAGCAATGGTAGTTTCAGAAAAGTACTACTCATCCTATCCTAACTACTAAATTCTCTATGAAATTTTATTTTACTGGACTTCATGAAAAAAAAAATTTCAGGGCCAGACAGTGGTGACACACGCCCTTAATCCCAGCACTCGGGAGGCAGAGGCAGGTGGATCTCTGTGAGTTTGAGGCCAGCCTGCTCTGCTCTACACAGCAAGCTCCAGGACAGCCAAGACACAGAAAAACCTTATCTCAAAACAAAACAAAACAAAACAAAAACAAAAAACAAAAAACAAATCCCCCCCCCCAAAAAAACAAAAACAAAAAGACAAGAAACAAAAACTATTTCATTAGATTTTCTCCTTCCTAAAGGTGTAACATTATATTGGGAGTAGTACAACTCTCATAAGTTGATCTGATCTGGTCAAGAGATGTAGCTCAGTGGTAGAGCACATATCTACCATGTGGCAAGCCCTAGTTCCAACCTCAGCACTGAAAAAAATTATGTTTGTCCCTTTTTGTGGACTTTCACAACTAGTACTGCCACTTAATGTTCATCAAAGTAGTATTCTATTTCTATGAACATGAAAAGCTGAAATTGACCAAGATTTGAAATCCAGATTCTGAAAAGCACTATTCAGAGCACTCTATATTCTGTCTATATGCAGGTCCTATACACGTGAACCAACAGGTAAAGCAAAAAGTGTTCCTTAAGTTCTGGAAACTCATCTGCAATGTTATAACTCCTTAAATAAAACGATTAGCTCTATTTTGCCACACTGATTTTGTTTACATTAATGTACTATACTATTTACCCAAATTGTGATTTTGAATAATGGCTTTCATTTCTATAATTTCCCCATTCTTGTAAATAATAGTATAATACTGACAGGACCCACAGTACTCAGAAAAGGTACATACAATCCAGTCAATAAGATCTACAAAACAGTTTGCTGAGCAGTTCCAGGGGAGATATAAGTGTGACATACTGTCTTCTCTTCCAGACATCCCCATTATCTAACCATGCAAATAATGTCTTTGACCATTGAAGGCTATGACAGCCTTCTGAGTTCCAATTGCTTCCCACTCAGTTTTAATATCTCTTCCAGTATATGCATCAAAGTCACCCTGTATCTCTCCATCTGCCTGGAAAACTTCATATGAGGAAAATCAAGATATACAGTGAACGAATTATTTGACTCCTACTTATACTAATCATTTGTAATACTTGGTTAAATTGGATAGGCATTAACTAGAAGAGCAATTATGGTAGTTTTCCTTCCACAATAAAACACAGAATATGACAGAATTTTCCCTCAAGTAAATCCAACAGCAGTGTGCCCCTAAAACACAAAAGGGCAATGTCTGTTCTTCCCTTGCTCATTGACTCTATCTGACCTAAAAATTACATTGTCTGATTTATATAAAACCAAGCTGCAAACAATAGCAAGTATTCTAATAATTCTAACCCGCCTCACTACCTTTGTAAGAATACTCTTCATTCTCACTTTCTTTCCCTCCAAATCAACCACTCATTCCAATCCCTTTGCATTTGTCCTTTCTCCTACCCTTTAATCTCCCTGGCTCTAAGTTCCTGGTTCTGTGCCTCAGATTCAAATTCCTGCCTCTAGCCCCTTTAGTTTGGAGTAACCTTCACTAAATTCCTTCTCTTTCTTATCCATTATTTTCCCCTACATTTATGGCACATCTTGTTCTCAAGTTCCTGCACCCCAAGGTACATTTGATGAGAATTTTGTTCCCACCTCGAGCACAACAAATCAACTAAGATTTATCCCTGGGATCTAAGAATGGTTTGATATAATTCAACAAATGTAATAATAAATTCAGTAAATGCATTAACAATGAAGATAAAAATAATATGATAATCTCAATAAATGCACAAAATGGTTTCATATAGCACTTGTTCATGATTTTAAATACTCAATAAATTAGCTATAGCAAAAATATGCCTCCATATAAGAAAGGCTCTACTTAAACAGCCCCAATTAACATCATACTTAAAGATATCAACACTAAAGTCTTTTTCTCTCAAACCAGAAATAAGACAGGAATCCCTATTCTCATCAATTCTGTTCTATACAGTACTAAGAGTTATAGTCAAATCATGTAGGCAAGAACTAGCAATAAGAGGCATTCAAAACATCCTTTCTTCAGCTACCATGATTTTATAATGAATGTACGCAAAATTGTTGGAACTAAGAATTAGAGTCAGCTGTGATGACCATAATTCCAGCACTTGGGAGGTTGGAGGAGGACTGCCTTGAGTTCAAGGTCTCTGTGGGTTATACAGTGAGTACCAGGTCAGCTAGGCCTATAAAAGAACCTGTGAAAGAATAAATAAATAGATGCATATATGTAAACAAATAAATAATAAAAATCTAATTCTGTAAATTTTCAGGACATGAAATCAACATAAAAATCAGTTGTATGTTTATGTACTTAATGAACTAGCTAAAACAGAAAATAATCACAATTATAGTAACATGAAAATAAAATACTTAAGAATAGCAACCAAGGACATGAGAAACAAACAGAAACTGAGAAAGAAACTAAACAAATAAATGATTATATGTCCTAGGTCTGAGAATTACAAAAATTGATATTGTTAAAACAGCTATCCTACCTCAGAAGATCTATAGGCTCAATGTAGCCTCTACAAAATTGAATTTTATACCTACATTCTCAAAAATTATCCCTGTACACACAGAAAAATGTAGCTCATACCCCTCATCAAAGAAGCTTCATTTTGCCACAGAAAGAGACCATTACAGAAACCCACAACTGGTCAAAATGCAGAGAACAACAGACCATGGGGTGCCCAACCACAACTGATGTATCTACAATGCAACTCTACACTTAAGGCTCAGGGAGCATTGTGGAAGAAGGGAAGAAAGAGTGTAAGAGCCAGAGGACTAGGATATCTGTTGCAAAATAGTGTCTTCTAAGAATGACAGGAAAGCTGTACCTGTGAAATCTCAACAGTATGCTTACCTAAATAAGACATCCATAATGATAATACCAGTTGACATGACAATACATTTGTGGGGAATCTCATGAGCCACATCCCTAGATGAACAGCTACAGTCATTTAATGGCTGCTGAGAGTGGGAGAATCAATCTTTTCCAGGGAAGAAGACCCTGATAGGTTACACAATCCCAAATGGTCAGCCCTAAACACATGCATATATGAACAACACTAAATAGACTCATAGACTCAAGTGTGTGTGTGTGTGTGTGTGTGTACATGTGTGTATATGCTATAGTGCACATGTGGCATTCAGAGTATAACTTGTGAGAGCTAGCCCTCTTCTTCTACCATAACAGTAGTAATTATAGAGGTCATGAATTTGAGAAGGAGTAGGAGGGCACAGAGGGGAATTGGAAGGGGTAGAAATTATGTGAATATAGTACCTGTAGGAAATTCCTGAAATTTAAAAAACAAAAAACCTGCTCCAGTGCCATGCTTGCCTGCCTACTGCTATGCTCCCTGCCATGATGGCCATGGACTAACCTTGTGAAAGTGTAAGCAAGACCCAAATTAAATGCTTTGTTTAAAAAAAATTAAAGACATGAAGTCAGAAAGGGACTTGTTGAGGAAGAACAGGGGAGTTGGAAGAGGAAGTGCGGTGTAGATAGGATCATAGTTCATTGTACACATGCATGAAATTTTCAAAATAAAAATTTTACAACAAAAATGACCAATTCAGAATAAGAATGTTAAACCAAAATTCAGATAGAAGCATAAGACTCAAAACAATCCTTAAAAAGCAGGAAAAATTATGATCTCATAGTTTCTAGTTTCAAATTGTATTACAAAAATACATGGATCAAAACAGCCATGCAGGCCAATGGAACAAGAAAGAATCCAGAAACAAACTCATACATATACAGTAAATAATATTTCACAAGGATACTAAAAGTATATAATATGGAAAAGAGAGTCTTTTTCCATAAATCACATTGAGAAAATTTAATATCTACATGCATGAACCAGGAAACTCATTTAAACTATTCACAAGCATCAACTCAAGTGCAATACAGGCTTCACTATAATGAAACTATACAATTCCTAGAAAAAGCTCCTAGATATTGGCTTTACACTCGGGCTCTGTATAGAACATCAAAAGTATAGGGAATAACAGGAAAATAAACAGATGAAATGACACCAAACTAAAACTGTTCTGCATAAGAAAGGACATGGGACTACAGAAATGGCTCAATGCATAAAGACCTTTGCTGCCAAGCCTGATGATCCGAGTTCCATTCCTGGAACCCACATGGTAGAAGGAGAAAACTGAATCTGGTAAGTTGTCCTTTGACCTCTACATGTGTATGCACACACACACACACACACACACACACACACACACACACACACGTGTGTAAGCAAATAAATGTTAAAAAGGAAATTATCAATAGAATGGAAAAAGAAACCTATAGAGAGAAAATATTTGAAAAACATTTATCTGATAAGGCATTGATACCTAAAAAATAAAAGTAACTACAATTACTAAATTATCTAAAAATCAATTGTTATATTTAAAAATGGCAAGAATCTTTTTTTTTTCAAAAAAGAAATATATATAAATTGGGGCTGGAGAGATGGCTCAGTGGTTAAGCATGCATACTGCTCTTGCACAGGACCTGAGTTCAGTTCTCATCACCCATATCACCCATATGTTAGTCAGTTCACAAGCACCTGTAACTCCACATCCAGAGGATTCAACATCCTCATCTGGCCTTTGGCCACAGCTACAGTCTTGTGCACTGCCCTACCCCCACATGCATACACCTAATTAAAAATAAAAGAAGTTTTTTAAAAACATAACCAATTGGGACACAAAAATGTGCTCTGTATCACTAATAGTCATGGGAATGCAAATCAAACCATAATAAGATATCATCTCATACTTGTTAGGATGGCTAGTATTAAAAAAACGTAAAGATGGCATAAAGTTGGCAAGGATGTAGAAAAAGAGGGAACTTAAAGGAAAACAATATGGAATCTTATTAAAACATTTTGAAATTGAGCTACCATATGATTCAGAAATCCCTCTTATAGACATATACCCAAAAACAATGAAATGAGCACATCACAGAGATATCTGCATTCTTCCTGGCTTTCATCATTGCTAATAGCCAAAATAGAGAAATAATGCAAAGGTCTATGATAGGTGACTAAAGAAATGTAGTATATATGAAACGACCAAGCAGATGCCACAACAGGCTGCTCAGTCTTTTCTCAGAGATCAGGCCTCAATTTCAGTTTCCTGAGACTTGAGCAAGCAGTTTCTGGGAGGGCTATGACATAGTCCTTGCAGTAGCTCCCTTTCTGCACATACTCTGGTTGCTCAAGGTTCAGCCAGTTGTTTACTGTCTGGGACCCCTCACCAACTAGAGCTACGTGCATGGGTCAATGTGTGAGGCCAGCCAGCCTCCATGGCAGCTCAAGGACAAAGCCTGAGACTTGTCCAGGCCCACCCAAAAATGATAACTGTAACACCTAACCAGTAAATTCAAAGGTTTCATACATTCACCCAATCATATGACACAAAGGCTTGTACCACCCTGCTTGCGGTTTTTCTGTTTAAAAACCCCTCACCCTGAGAGCTCAGGACCGTCCTCCTCCACCCACTGTGCTGGGTGTTGGACACAGACCAAGCCCAGGCTTGCTTGTTATGAATAAAACCCAGTGTGTTTTTCATCGGGTATTGGCTCTGTGGTGGTCTTGCTTGGGGGTCTTGTGACATGGGCACAACATATACATCCTAACTATTCTACATTCCAACACAAGTGACCAAGAGACATTTTCCTTTCTGATTCTGGCTTAATTCACTCAGGAATTAATTGTGTTGTATTCAGGCTGGATTTCCTACATAATAGGTTTTGTCTCGGAAGAAAGGAGAAGTGAGGAGTTGTTGGTCAAAGTATACAAAATTTTTCCTTATCCAAGACAAATAACTTCTGGAAATCTAATAGTTATTTTAAGTAATATTCTATCATACATTTGGAATTTGCTAAGAAGGTAAATCTCAGTGCTCTTATCACAAAGAAATGGGAAGAAGACAATAGATTTGTTATTTAGTTTGATTGTGGTGGCCATTTTACAATGTCATATTCATGATGAATATCATTGATCCAAACTCCAAACTCTGACATTTTCCAAATAGTGACATTCCACCATGAAAATTAGGTAAATATTCCAAAATCTGACAAAGCTGGATATAATGGACAATAGACAATTTCATTCATTTCAAGCTCATATGGAACACTCACCAAAACAGAACACATTCTGGATTTAAAAGATGCCTTAAAACTTAAAAATAATCTAGAAGTCACATACATATGCTCTTAGAACACAGTGGAACTAAGTTAGAAGTCAATAATACAGGATATGATGTGTGCCACATATCTAATCTCAGCTATTCAGAAGGCTTAGGCGGGAGAATCACTTAAGCCTAAGTGCTTGATGCTAGTCTGGGAAACACAGCAACACATTGTCTCTTACAAAATGAAGTCATATCATGAAATTTGCAGGCAAATAGGGGGAACTAGAAAAAAAATCATCCTGAGTGAGGTAATCCAGACCCAGAAGGACAAACACGGTATGTGCTCACTCATAAGTGGATACTAGATGTAAAACAAAGGATAACCAGGCCACAATCTACAACCTCAGAGAAGCTAGGTAACAAGGACGATCCTAAGAGGCATGCAAGGGGAAATAGATAAGATCTCCTGGGTAAACTGGGGATGGGGGAGGTAATAGAGGGGAGGAGATGGGGGATGAGAACATGAGGGATCAGGATGGTTGAGTTGGGGGTGGGACAGAGTGAGAGAGCAACGAAAGAGATATCTTGATAGAGGGAGACATTATGGGTTAAGGGAGAAACCTGGTGCTAGGGAAACTCCCAGGAATCCACAAGGATGACCCCAGCTAAGACTCCTAGCAATAGTGGAGAGAGTGCCTGAACTGTCCTTCTCCTGTAATCAGATTGGTGACTACCCTAACTGTCATCATAGAACCTTCATCCAGTAACTGATGGAAGCAGATGCAGAGATCCACAGCCAAGTCGAGATCTGGGAGTTCTCCTGAAGAAAGGGTGGAGGGTTTATGATTATATGAGCAAGAGGGCATCAAGGTCATGATGGGAAAACCCACAGAGACAGCTGACCAGAGCTTGCAGGAGCTCACAGACTCTAGACCTACAGCTAGGGAGCCTGTATGGAACTGGCCTAGGCCCTCTGCATCTGAGTGACAGTTGTGTAGCTTGGTGTTCTGTGGGGCCCTTGGCAGTGGAACCAGGA
>LZPO01057485.1:533512-561482 GCA_001675575.1 Neotoma lepida
TATCTGGCTTCTTTCAATTAGCATTATGTTTTCAAAATCCACCTATGTTGCAGCATCTAACAGTAAAGTATTCCTTTAATAGATTAGTAATATTCTATTCTATGCCTTTGCCAGAGTTTGTCTATACATCTGTTCAAGGACATTTGGGATGTTTTCACCTTTTTTTTTCTGTTCTGAACAAGGCTACTATGAACAATTGTATGGAAAGGATATTATATACGTGTGTGTGTGTGTGTGTGTGTGTGTGTGTGTGTGTCTGTATTCCAGTTTTTAAAAATATATACCAGAGAGAAGGATGGGAATAATTGTACTGTATGGTAACTTTTTGAGGAACCTCTAAACTGTTTTTCAGTGTGACTAAACCATTTTACATTTCTACTAACAATGAAAGAAAAAGGGTTTCAATTTATCTGTATCATCACCAAATTTTTTTTTCCATAAAAAATGACTACCTTGGTATAGTGTGTAACACAGTATCTTTTTGTGGCTTGATTTGCATTTTCTAAATAAGTAAACCTGTTGAGCATATTTTAGTCATTTGACAATTTTTATATCTTCTTTGAAAATATCTATACAGACTGAGCAGGTTGTATTTATATATTTAGGAATACACACAGACACATGCATGTAACTACAAGTGATGAAAAAAGAAGCCATGAATTTGAAAGAGAGCAAGGGATGGGGTACATTTGGAAGAAGGAAAGGGAAGAGGGAAATGATGTAATTATAATCTTGAAAAATAAAGGAAATATTAAAAAAGAAAATAATTAATCAATTTTTTCCCATTTTTTTTAAAAAAATGTGTCTGCAATTTTTTTCCTAAAAATATCTTAGCATACAAAATGAGTTTCATTCTAAAGTCTTCATATATGTCTATAATTATACCTTGTGCATAGTCATCTACATTATGTCTTCTCTCTTGCTTGTCCCCTTCCTCTCTCCAAAAAGTCCCTCTTTTGCTTTTGTGTTATATATATATTATATATATAATATATATATTTGCCTCCCCTCCCATTTCTCCCTTTCCCTTGCCTTCTGATCCCTTCTTCTCTCCCCATGTACGCCCCTTCTCCTTTCATGTAGATTTCCTACTCTTATGTAAATATCTTTTGTTTTCCTTCTAGAGTTGTCAAAGGAGAGAAAATGTGCTAATATTCTTTCTGAATCTGGCTTATTTTGCCTAACATGATGATCTCCAGTTCCAACAATTTTCTTGCAAATTACAAAAGTTCATTAATTTTTATGGCTGAAAAAAACCTCCATTTTGTGTGTGTGTGTGTGTTTATCACATTTTATCTTTTCATCTGTTCATAAGCATGTAGGCTAATTTCATATTTGGGCTACTATGAAAAATGCTGCAGTAAACATGAATGCACAAGTATCTATATGGTATGCCAACACAGATTCTTTGAGGTATATACCCAAGAGTGGTAATGTTGAATCATATGTTAGTTTTATTTTTGAGGCTTTTTAATCATGAATTTTTAGTTAGTATACAAAGTAATGAGTTGCAGTGTGACATTTCAGACATACATATCTTTGTGCTTTGTTCATATTCAGCTTCCCATTGCCTTTCCTTGTTCCCCTTCCCTCTCCTGTTGGTCTCCTTCCTCTCCTCCAAGTAGTCTCTGTTTTCATGCCTTGTATATGCATATATACATATATAATCTATATGCATATGTAACTAGATTCCACATATGAGAGAAAACATGAGGTATCTCTTTTCTCCCACTACCACCTTTGTTTCCCCATTTGGTCCCTTTTCTCTTCATATCCCTTTGATTTCCATATTATATATAAGCAGGAATAGATAGAAATATTGTTAACTGTAGATACTGCATATGAGAGAAATGTGTATCTTTCTGATTCTGGCTTAATTCACTTAATATGATGATTTCAAGTTCCACTAATTTCAGTGAAAACAACATCCTATCATTATTTGAGAGGTGTTAAAAATAGCAATTTTCATGTGCAGTAAGACAGGTTCAAAAGCACAGGCTGAAAAACTAACATCCGAAATGACATACAAGCATGGATATATTAATTCAGATTTCACTTTGGTTCATAAAAGGACTAAACAGCTAGGTTTAGTATTCCCCATGCTTCCACAAATTATTATAGAGATCTCCTAAACATTGACTCAAATGGAAATGAAAACATAGTTTCCTGGGAATTTTGGTCCTCTGAATCTTTACCCCATGACAGTAATAACCCCAAACCTAAAAAATGTATTCATGCCTTAGACAATGGAGATGGCTTATCTCATACAAACTGATGCTTAGTGACCCAGGTGAGTCCAAATGGTAGTAATGTCTCAAAAGTGGAAAAAAAATGATTAACCCCAATCTAAAGAGACCAGTGTCCAAAAATGCCAAGCCTTAGTAAACTCAGGCAAAATAATCACTCTTCCAAACAGAGGCACAAACAAACAAACAAACAAACAAACAAGCAGACAGACAAACCAGCAAAAGCACTCCTTCTGAAATGTAGTACAGGAAGCTAGTGTGTCACTAGAGAAAGGGATAGCTATTTGTCATGACGGATGCCAGGTTTTCCTCAGGATCTTATCCATGGTGTTGACTCTTCATGGATAGCTTCTTTGATCACTTTCTCTAAAGTGGTCTTTCCTACATACCAAGAAGGCCTGTGTTACCTGAACTTTTGAGATTCTTATCCTGGCTGAAGCCTACCAAAGCTGGTGCCAAAACCTGTAGGCTATGCTTCCTGTTGCTTTTCTGAAAACCACAAGAAAAAGATTAGCAGAGAAGACAGATTTTATTCAAGCCTGGACCCGAGGGAACTAGGATAGACATTCCATCTCAGAGATAGCCTCCTTTTCTATTTCTAGTTTTTTGAGGAATTTCTGTACTGGTTTCCATAGTGGCTGCACTGGCTTACGTTCCAACCAGTGATATATGCAGTTTTTTCCCCCAGAATCCTTGCGAGCATTTGAGCATTTGTTGGTATTTCCTTCCTTGTTAATAACCGTTCTGCCAGGAGTCAGATGGATTTACAAAGTGGTTTAAATTTACATTTCCGTGGAGGCTAAGATATTTGAACACTTTTGAAATATTTATTGATCATTTTTTGTATTTCTTGTTTTGTATATATTAAATTTTCTGTCCCATTTGTTGATTGCATGATTTGGAGTTTTTGAGTCTGGCCTTGAACTCAGAGATCTGCACCTGACTCTGCATCCTGAGTGTGGGATTCATACACTACCACACCCAGCTGTAGCAGTCTTTTCAGATGGTTAGTTTATTCCTGGGTACTTTAAATTTTTGAAGCTGTTGTGAATGGAATCATTTTCCTGATTGCCTTCTTACCAGGTTAATTTCATTACAGAAAAGCTGCTGATGGACTGGAGAGGTATCTCTGTTAGTAAAATGCTTGTTGCATAAGCCTGAAACCTGAGTTCAATTGCCATAATCCACATAAAGAAATCTGAGCAGAGTGATGCACATCTGTATTCATACTGCTGTGGACACAGAGACCGGCAGGTCCTTGGCTGCTCACTGGCCAACTATTCTAGCCCACTTAGTGAGCTCAAGGGCAGTGAGAAGACCCTGCTTAAAAAACAAAACCAAGAAAACAAGGTGGGAAGTAACAACACCTGAGGTTGATTTGACCACTGTCCTTCACACACATGTGTGAATACACACACACACACACACACACACACACATATGAAAACAAAAGCTACAATCTGTATATGTTGACTTTAGGTCCTGTTACTTTGCTGAAAATAACATATGTATGAGTTTTCTAGGGAAGTCTTTAAGGTCTTTAAGTAGTTTCATATGGTTTCAAACTGAGATAATTTGCCTTCTTTCCTATTTGTATCTCTTTTATTCTTTCTCTTGCCTCATTGTTCTGTCTAAGAATTGAAGCACAATAGTAACTAAGAGTGGAGAAAATGGGCACTCTTCTCTTATTTTAAAAGAAACACTTCCAAATTTTACCCCATTTAGTATTACATTGGCTATAGTTTTGTTGTATATAGCCTCTATTATACTGAGGCATATTCCTTCTATTCATAGTTTTTCTGGGGACTATCACAGAGGCCCACTGAATTTGTGAAAGGCCTTTTCATCATCTATTGATATGATCATGTTATTTATGTCCCTGAGTGTATTTATGCACTGTATTATTCTTATCGGTTTGCATATGTTGCATCATCCTTTTATTCGATTAAGAATTTTTGTATTTATGTTCATTAGGTAAATTCAGTGTGGGTGTGTGTGGGAGAGAGAGAGAGAGATAGAGAATATATCTAGTTTTGTTGCTAAGGTAATATTGGCTTCACATAATGAGATTGAGATTGGTAGTGTTTCAACCTTTTCTATTTTATGGAATAGTTTGAGCATCATTGTTAATAGTTGATAGTTCATCTTTAAAGATCTGGCAGAATTTGGTGGTAAGTCTGTCTTATCCTGTGCTTTTCTTTGTTAGAAGACCCTATTACTGTTTTAATGTCTTCTTATTCTAGATGTTTACATTCTTTACATATTATTTTATTACAATTTCTAGTTAGTACTCAAATAATTGGGTTTCATTGTGACATTTTCACAAATATATCAGTATACTGTATTTGCCCCTTGGCCACCCTCCCCACTTCTCAATCCCTTACTCTTGCTTGGTCACCTACCCCCAAATAGTCCTTCCTCTTGCTTTCATGTCACATATATACCTTATTATGTTCTATTGTTAGCTCCCTCCCTGTTCCCTTTAGACTTCACCATCTTCTCTCATTGTCCTCATTCTACTTTATGTCCCACACATATATGCTGCTGTTGTTGTTGTTTTCCTGAGATGGGATCTTATTATGTAGCTGTGGCTGTCCTGGAACTTACTATGCAGACCAAGCTCGCCTCAAACTCACAGTGATCCACCTACCTCAGCCTCCTAAATGCTTGGATAAAAGAAGTGTGCCACTATGCCCAGCTCCCACATATATATGTATACAGGAGTTCAAAACTAGATTCTGCATGTAAAAGAAAAATGCAACATTTGTCTTTCTTAGTTGGCTAGTTTCACTGAACATAACCATTTCCAGTTCATCCATTTCCTATGAATATTTGCTTCTCTTTTCTTTATAGCTATTTGATTCCCATTTATCTATTGATGGCACCTTTGGAAATCAGATTCTCCTCCTTCTCTGGAATCCGTTATTGCCTGTTGAGTTGCTTACTTCTTAATTACTTTACTAACTAACTAAATGTACTGAATTAGTTACATTTCTGTTACGGTGAAAAACACCATGACCAAGGCAACTTAGAAGGAAAGGTTTATTTGGGCTTATGGTGCCATAGGTATAAGAGTCACTCATGGTGGGGAGCATGGCAGTAAGCAGCAAGCATGGTGGCAAGAGTAGAATACCAAGAGTTCACATTTTGATCCACAAGCAGGAAGTAGAGAGTGAACTGGAAATGACACAAGTCATTTAACTCTCAAAGCCCACCCCCAGTGTCATTCTTCCTCCAACAAGGTCACATCTCCTAAGCCTTCCCAACAACATCACCAACTGGGGACCAGGTATTCAAATGCCTGAAACTACTGGGTACATTCAAACCATCACACTAACCTATTTAAAGACTAGATTCTTTGTCACCCATGCTCTATCAGTTCTCTGTTCCTTAAATAGTGTCCAGCTAGTGGTGTAGGCGTTCCTACAAAACCTTACAGTCAGCACAGAAATGACCGTGAGAGGCAAGAAGGAAATATGGCTCATTGTGACTTAGTTAACTGGTACTGGATCAAACTTCTAGAGTCTGACACTAGGTAGTTTATTTTAACCATATTTAAGCACACCACGATTTTGCGCAAAAAAAGTTTCCTGACGATAACTGAATCTTGTGTGTAACAACAAAGCTTAAAACATGTTTACATTGAAACTCTTAACAAAGTGCATATGGTTTTTTCAATAAAGATGGGTTCTGTTAACTCAGAAACAATGCTTAAGGTAAGAGTTTATGGAGAATGACTGAGGTAAACATAATAGCCCGTGGGAGTCAGGAGTGGCTTGGTTCTAAGATAACACAGAAGTTACCTAGGCTGTTGTAAATAAAGTACAAGTGACATCTCTCAGAAAGATGGGTTTAAGCACTGAGAAGCAATGCTCAAGATCTAGGGAGGAAGAGTCTGGGGTAAACAAACATAATAGTCCAGAGGACTCGGGTGAAACCTGGCCCTACAGATAGCAAAAGATTACCAGGTCATAAACTATATCCTTCCCCAGCATTCCATGTGGAACACAGGCAAACATCTACTTCCTTTGAAGAGATAAGCCTGCATGTTTAACTTTCCTGGTTTCCCTAGTGCTTATCTGTGTGCACAAGGACCTTGTGCCCTCTACGTAATAGTTAGGCAGAGATTTTGTGGATGCCTGGAGTAAAAAAATATACATATATTTAGAAAAGTATAATATATCAGTTTTTGCAGATTGGCTTTGTGTTGGAATTTCCTTTAGTCATCATTAACTAGGCTGTTTACAACTATACCTAAGCCCTTTCTTCCTGTTTTTCAATTTCTGAAGTCCATCTAGAAGTAAAAGCTTGGAGTTTTTGCAGGCCTTTTAAGAACAGGCGTCACATTTTGAATGTTTGCATGCCCTTCTCAGTTCTGTGGTCCACATGGTAGCACTTAATTATCCTCATTCCACCACCTGTCTGTTTTGTCGACCTTCTCTTGACCTAGCATCAAAAAGAGCAAAGTCGATGGGTGAGAGAAGATCACTTGTCAGTACTGGAATGAGACAGTGTATATACAGAAGAATGAGTGAAAACAGTGAGTTCTCCAGATGGAGCAAAGCCAGCTATAGTAACTGCAGGACTCAATATGTAATGAGATTAGTTTATATGATCCATGTGCAGAAGATGAATATGGGTTAAAAGCTGCACATTAGCATAGCTTAGTTCAACACATGAAAAATGATGATGATGATGATGATGATGATGAAGATGAGGAGGAGCAGCAGCAGCAGCAGAAAGGTGAATAATGGCCACCAGCCTAGGGAAGGAGTGAGCTCTGTATTACAAACACTTGAAAATGTGGCAGAAGAGAAGGCATTCAGACATGAGTTTGACAATGAACTTGATTTTAAAAGTATTTTTACACCTGAAATTCTTGAAACAGCCAATCAATGTAAGGGAAAAATCCTTTCTTGCAAAATTTCCAGTTGAGAGTTACAAACTTTTGAGGGGAAAATACCATATTTTAAAAGATCATGACATTTATTTTCACAGTTCTGAATTTTTATTTTTTAACACCATCTTTTACATTATTAAAGAAAGAGACTAAAATATTCCAGTCATAATTGAAATGAAGATGTTGTAAGAGTCATTTGAAACTTTTGTAAAATGAATCTCTTATCAGGAATCTCTTGGGAAAATGTACAGTTAGCTAATTCTATGACGAACTTGCCATGCATGGTGATAGAATGATGTGGTTAGACAGGCAATTATACCTGCTGTTTCTTCAAATTTTAATTCATTACTAGGGAAGTAAAGGATTGGAGTTACCATTGAAAGCTTTTTATTCTCATTTCTCTTACATATTTACTGATTATAAGTAGACATGAAGACAAAAGTGGAGTACATGGGGCTTAATGGGATAAATCAACAAATGTAGTAAAGAAAACATGGAAGAAATTCTATGTCATGGCTGTCAAATAGAAAAATAATAATAGTCATGAAATTTAAAATTTTAGAAGGAAAAAAGCTAAAAAGTACAAGTGAAATTTATTTTGATTTCTTTAATCCAATATGTGAAAATACTTTCTATTTCAACATATTATCCATGTAAAATTATTAACAAAATATTTTTATTCAGTTTTATATTCTATTTTCTTAAGCTAGTTTGTTTTTTATTGAAATTTTTTCTGACAATGTATTTGGATCACAGTTTCCCTTCCCCCAATTTCTCCCAGAAATTCCCTGTATTTTCACCCTTCCCCATTCACACCCTTTCTTTCTCTCTTTAGAAAACAAACAGACAAACAAATGGAAAAAAACTACGAATAAACCAGAATGAACAAAAAGGAAAGAAAGAAAACAAAAAACAAAACAATAACAACAACAACAAAAAAAACAAGGCACACACACACCAAAATCCATAAGAACACAAAATTGGAAAATGTACAAGCAAAAGAACAATCAGACCAAAATGCTATTGAGTTTGTTTTGTTCTGGCCATCTACTTCCTTCTGCATGTGGACTGTATAATCTAATCTCATTACATGGTAAGAGTCTTGCAGTTACTTAAAGCTGGCTGTACTCCATCTGGAGTTCTCCTGTATATACACTGTCTCACTCCAATACCAACAAGTGATCTTCCCTCACCCACAGTCTTGTAGCAAATGGCCAAACAAATGAGAATTAGGGCCTCCAATTAACTTAACAGCAATTATGCATAAAGAACTCATGAATCTGTTTACCTGGACTTAAAGAAAACATAACATATATATGAACCAAACATTGCATGGTACCTCGCTAATATGTACAACTTTGTTTATGAGTTTCACTTAAAAATAAATAAGTAAATGAAAGCAAGAACATTCAGCCGGATGTACCAAAGAACAGTTAATCAGGTACTCTTCATCCGTGTTAGTCTCCAAGCAACTCAGCTTTTACTCACTTCATTTTTAAAAATTTTTACTTTTTTAAGATGTTTGTGTGTGTGTGTGTATGTGCACTCATGCACATATTTGTGCATATGCCCATGAAGGCTAGAAGATGTTGAATCCCCTGGAACTGGTGTTACAGGCAGCCATAGGCAGTGTGACATGAGTGCTCAGAACTAAACAAAAGCAGCAAGCACTCTTGACTACTGAGCCATCTCACCCTACTCCATTTCAAAGAGATGTAATTCGCCCAGTTGGCATGTACAAAAATCATGAAGTCTCAGGCTGACCCACCAACACTTCTTGTTTACATTTCATTTGTATTGTCAGACTATATGCCAATTTTATGAATTGGTTTTATTTTAATTTTAACTTTTTCGAATTTCATATGTGAGTACACTGTATTTACATCTTTTTTTACCTCTCCCTCTGCCCTTCCAGCTCCTCCCGTGTCCCCTTCCCACACCCGTTACAATTCATGATCTCTTCTATAATTATTGGTGTTAGGTACACAAAACAAAACAAAACAAAACAATTGTGGAATATTATCTGAAGATGCATTACATTTGTTTATGGTGTGGAATATTTGTTTAATGGTGCAAAGATGTGTTGCATTCTTTTATGTTGCATTTGTTTGACTCTGTGAAGCTGTGTTACTTTGCCTGTCTGAAACACCTGATTGGTCTAATAAAGAACTGAACAGCCAATAGCTAAGCAAGAGAGAGAAATGGAAACATAATAGAAATTACATTTCTGCCATTCTCTCGCTGGCAAGCAGAGAGAATAAATAGAAGGAGAGAGAGAAAAGAAAGGTGTGAGAAAGGGAGAAGGAGAGGAGGACTCCAGGGGCCAGCCACACAGTCACACAGCCAGCCAGGGAGTAAGAAGGAAAGAAAGGTATATAGAATACAGAAAGATAAAAGCCCAGAGGCAAACAGTAGATGGCATAATTTAAGAAAAGCTAGCTAGAAATAAGCCAAGCTAAGGCCAGGCATTCATAAGTAAGAATAAGTCTCCTGTATTTATTTGGGAGCTGGGTGGCAGGCTCCCAAACAGCAAAGAAAAAAAAAAAGAACCAACTACAAATAATGAGTCCAGTTAGTGTTGCCCTCATGTGTATGTGTTAGGTCTGACTGCCTTGGATTGGGAAATCTGTCAGGGGGTCATCCCTGAAGAAAACGAATTCTCTCTCCTTTAGCAGCTATTGACTGTTTGCAGCTCTTCATCTAGGTGTGTGGCCTTGGGAAATTTTTCCTCTATGCACATTTCCATGTCAACTGAAACCGTGTTGAGAGTATATGGGTGCAGCACCCAGTCATGTTGTTCTGATGCTCTGGCTCTTACAGTCTTTGTGCCCTCTCTTCTACAAGGATCCCTGAACCTTAGGTGTAGGGTTGTGTTGTAGATATTCCAGTTGGGAGTGGGCATTCAACAGTCAGTTGTTCTCTGCTTTTTGGTCAGTTGTGGATCTCTTCCTCTGCTGAAAAAAGATGCTTCTTTGATGAGGGGTGCAAGATACACTCATGTATGATTAGGAAGCTAAATATTGAAGCTTTATTGATTTAGAAAAATGGTAGTAGTAGGTTCTCTTCTAGCGTTATGACTTCTGCAGCCACAGGTTCTTGGCTGGGTTCATAGTAACAGGAATGAGCTACCTCCTACTGAATGGGCGTTAAGTCCAATTAGACAACTGTTTGTTAATCCTCAAACATAAGTGCCACTTCCACCATTGGGATATCTTGTAAGTTCAGTCATTGTTGTGGTTCTCAGGTTTGACAGCTAAGTAAGACTGTTAATAATTTTTCTCCCTAGGCAGTTTGCATAGCACCTTCTGATATGTTGAGAGCTAGCCATTAGAGAGAAGGCTTCCAAGTCAGTACCAGCTTAATTCTTCTAAGTACTGTAACCAAAGTACCACGGTGTCTTCAGCAATAGGGCCATACCTTCAAGTTGTGTGAGGCAATCAAGGGAAATGGCAATAACCTGTATTGTTTTGAGGGATCTCCTGGCACTGGGGTTTTTCTTAGATACTCTGTGGGTCCTGGGAGAGCATTATCACTCCCATGTGGGGTAACTCTATTTCAAAAAGAACATACATATATGTCATATATAATGTATTTTTTTTTTTGGTTTTTCAAGGCATGGTTTCTCTCTGTAGCTCTGGCTGTCCTGGAACTCACTCTGTAGACCAAGCTGGCCTCGAACTCACAGGGATCCCCCTGCCTCTGCCTCCCGAGTGCTGGGATTAAACGCATGTACCACCATGGCCCAGCATATAATGTATTTTTAAGTAAGCTTATAAAATAATATGTTTTCCTATGGCTTTTTCAAACATCCTTAGTGTTCTTTATCTCTCCTTCCTCTCTCTCCCTCTGTGTTACTCTTCCTTACTGCACTCAAATTAAGCCCCTTCTCCATTTTCTCCATTCATCCTTCATAGCACCTGTGCCCTACTATCCCTCTCTCTAATACTCCTCCTCCCTTCCTCAATGGTCTTTTTCTACGTCTTAGCTTTTTGTTACTCAAGTTCTATATGCAAATCTGAAGATTCAGAACTAGGAACAAGAATTAAAAGAGAGCATGCAGTATTTATCTCTCTGCTTCTGGGTTACTTTACTCAGTATATTTTCTAGTTCTATCCATTTCCCTGCAAATTTCATGATTTCATTTTTTTTCAGCTGAATAGAATTCTATATTATATCTGTATAAACCCATGTATTAGAAAAAAGAAGAAATCAAGTTATCAGATTTTTCACACAGACCAAATGTATTGTTTTTAAAAAAATCCATTCAAATGATCTTCAAAGAATCATTAAAAAATACACACATTTGTGTGTAAAGGGAAGGAAAATGTTGTTTGAATCTTAGATGGTCTTTTAATAGAAAACCCAGAGCCAGGTATTAGGGTGAAAGCTGAAAGATCAGAGAAGCAGAGCAAGCCACAGCCAACTCCTCAGTCCATACTGTTTCCAAGAATCCTCAGACTAAAATCCTCTGAGTTCTCACCTGAAAGGGTCTCAGCTGAACTGCCTTAGCTCCTGTTTCCTCATGCCTTATATACCTTTCTCCGCCCTGCTGTCACTTCCTGGGATTAGAGGCGTGTGTGCTTCCCAGTACTGGGATTAAAGGTGTGTGGCCACCACTGCCTCTGTTTCCAGTGTGGCCTTGAACTCACAGAGATCCAGATGGATCTCTGCCTCCAGAGTGATAGGATTAAAGTTGTGTGCCACCACTTTCTGGCCTCTATGTCTAATCTAGTGGCTGGTTCTGTCCTCTCATCCTCAGGCAAGCTTTGTTGGGGTACACAATATATTACCACAGGAAAAAGTATGACTAATGAAAGGACTGAAGAAATAGCACCTAAAATATATTCTCACTCACAGTTTTGACTCCACCCCTCCGTTTCTCTCACTCTTACTCTTCTGACCAAAAATAAATAAATAAATAAATAAATAAATAAATAAATAGATTTAAAACTGGACTTCTGCGTCTCTTAGCATCAAGCACACACAGATGGTGATGATACAGACAGATAGATCCCATTTGTATGATGGTGTTTTAAACAGGAGTGATACATAACTCAAGGTAAACCTGCAAGGGATGATTGGATGAGCTAGATGCAGTATGCGGGAAAATCTCTGGAGACTGGAATCTAGTTCCAACTCCACTGCTTTCAGTACAGTATTATGAATCATAAGCTAGTTGACATTTTATTATAAACAGGCTTTTTATTAGGTGACTTTTGCCCAATGGTAGGTTAACCTAAGTATTCTAAGGATGTATAAAATAGGTGTCTTACTTACAGTTTCCATTGCTGTGATAAAGTACCATCACCAAAAATCAACTTATGGATGGAAGGGTTTATTTTATCTTATAGCTTATTATGCATCACTGATGGAAGTTAGAACAGGAACCTGGAGGCAGGAGCTGATGCAGAGACCATGGAGGGATGCTGCTTACTGGCTTGCTCCTCATGGCTTGCTCAGCCTGCTTTCTTATAGAACCCAGGACCATCTGCCCAGGTATACCACCACCCACCATGAGCTGGGCCCTCCCACATCAGTCACTAATTGAGAAAACGACCTACAGGCTTGTCTACTGCCCTAGCCTATGGAGGTATTTTCTCAATTGAGAGTCCTTCTTCCCAAATGACTCTACCTTATATCAAGTTGACATAAAACTATCCAGCACAGTAAGTCAAGCAGGCTAAGCTATGAGATTCAAAAAGTTAGATGTATTAAAACCATTTTCTTTCCTTTTTTTTTCTTTTCACACTGCCCTTAAACTCACTATGTAGCTGCGGGTGAACTTTAACATCAACCCTCCTCCCACCACCTCCCAAGATCTGAGACTGCAGGCATGCAACACCATTTCCAGTTTTATGTGGTGCTGGGGAACAGAAAGAAGCTAGGCACACATTTTACCAGTTGACCTATATCCCCAGTACAGCACTTTCAGTTTAATGATATTTTCAACAGTGGGTTAATTGGGATATAACTTCATCACTTGAGGGACATCTGTAATAACTTCCTAATTTATCAGCTTTTAAGTTTATAACACCATGTTATTTATCTCTTATATTATTTGACTTGTTGCATCTTTTAAAAGGTTATTTCTATATTTGTTAAATGAGTGCTGTTTAAAAAATATTACATTATTGTGTGGAAGATTTGTGCTCATACATGCCATGGCATGAGTGGAAGTCAGTTCTCTCCTTCCACCATATGGGTCCTGGGTATCAAACTCAGGTTTTCAGGCTTGGCAGCAAGCACTTTTAACCACTGAACTATCTCAACAGCCTGTGAATTCTTAATTACTAAAGATTTAAGAGAAGGAAGCTAGTATAGGATGGAATTTAATCATCCTTTCCATCCTTCATCTTATGATTCTGGCTTTCTAAAATATCATTGTTGACTTGTTCAAAATACAATGCTGTGGAAAAATTAACTAGACAACACATTTTAAAATATCACTAATTTTTATCTCTCTCTCTCCCCTCTGTCTTCTCCTCTATCTCCCTTGTTTTCTTTCCACAGTGACTATTTTGAGCCCAGCAGAAAAGGGTAAGTGTATATTGTGAACTGTGTTGGTTAGGAATGTATCATGTATCATTTTCTTTTTCAAAAAGTAAATTATAAAAAGTCTATAAGCTGAGCAACTTTACAAAAAATATGCTTGGTTCATTAGAACATTTAGGATGATTTTTTTAAAGGACGCTTACTCAGAAATAGAGCGGAACATATTTTCAGTGGCCCTTTTGACTATAAGATAGCAATTAGAAATTATCAAGATTCATGGTGAGATGCACATAGGTAATCACATTATCTTCCATAGTGACACCTAACCTCTCTCTTGTTCTGCCATTATTGTCCTAGTTACCTGGCCTTTCTTCCCAACCCACACCCTCTTTTAGATATAGAGTAAGGGTCCCACAGGACTTGACCATCACAGTTCCTATATATTCTTGTGTTCCTCTCAACAGATCATCAACATCATAGCTTGATCTACAATTTTTTAAAAACACTGAGGCACTTTGCATTTAAAATGTGTGAGCTAATCATGAGTCTCCACGAACAATTAGCTTTATATTATTTTATCAGTAAGATCCAGAGTATATAGAGTGTAGTTTTAGTGTCAATTTTAATTCTCATTTTATAGTTGTTAGAATTCATTGATCTTCCCAGCATTCAAGATCTGCTGTGTTACTGTTCTGCTTTGTTATTGCTCATTTAACATGGATAACAGAGCAGTAGGAACGGGAGACAATGGACAATAGTACTTAAAAGTGTGGGCTCTAGAGCCAGATTGAATTTACAGCTTGGCTCTTTTTTTTCCTAATAAAATATTTTACCCTCATCCTATTATTTGCATACATAATAGAAACAATAATACTACCTAATTTGTAAAGATGCTATGAAGACAGTTTAATTGCACATAAAGCAGTTAGAACAAAATTGAATAGAGCACATCCTAAAAGCTCAATAAACATGTACTGTTATTGTGACAGCAATAGAGCAAGTCTTGAGTTGCCATTTATTCTTACATATGGTTCTTAAAGTCAGAAATCATCTTGTATAAATATTAGATAATTATAAATATTTCCCGTTACAAACTTTCAATATCAGCTGGATGGGGACTTAAGTGATATTCTACCATAAAAGTCATAATAACAATGTTCTTATTATTCAGATAATAATAATAACTTATTGTGCTGGGTATCCTGCTAATACAAAAATATATAATTTTATTGTCTCTTCTGATTCTAGGAGTCCAAAGTTCTTTTCCCATGACAGTTCTTAAATTTATCCACAAAGTAAGCAATGATGTTAGACTTTGCTTCTACATTCTGTAATGGGATGTAGTGGAATTTAGGAGACAGAAGGTATAGATTGGAGATCTAGCTGTGTCATTTGCTAGCTCTGTGACCTTCATTAGATAACTTACTTGCTTTGAACTTTAATTTCTATAAAAATAACAGCCCTTTGATATCTCAAGGCTCTACTGTAAGCTCATAAATATCTGTAGCTAGTGTGCTTTGTTAGGAATCCTGACATAAAAGAGTAATAATAGAGATGTTAACACCCAACAAAGCAGACTTGCTACAGACAGTAAGCTAATGACTAGCTGAGGTTCCTAATAACTATGAATTTGTGATTTGTCTCCAACAACAATGAACCTTTAAAGTAGACTAAAATAAGTAACATGATTGTCAGAAGGAAATGAAGTCTCCAGATCACATGACTTTTCATTGTCTCTAAAGTTTAAGAAAACTATAGTCAAACATACTGGAAAAGGTTTATATTTTTGTCTACTTTATGGCTCCTATACTGGGTTAAATAGTCTTCCACCAAATTTCATGGCCACCTAAAACATTGGGATGTGTCCCTCTTTGTAACAGGATTTGGGAGCATGTATGTAATCATGTCAAGGTGAAGTCATACAAGATTAGACTGAGCCTCAGTAACTTGTATTCTAAAGGAAATTTGGATATGTAGATAGAGAAAAGAGCCACGGGCAGGAGGAATGGTGGTCCTGGTGCCTTGAATGAGTACTGAAGATGATCCACAACCAAAAGAAGCTAGAGAAAAGCGGGGAAGGATTCGGTACTGGAGTTTTGAGCAAGAGTATATTCCAGAACTGTGAGGGAATACATTTCTGTTTTGTAAAGCACCCAGGTTTAGTTTCCTAAAGCCCCAGGAAACTAATAGAGTGCCTGGTAAATTTCAAATTTCAAAATTCTCTTAACAGTGCTTTAGAAATTAGGAGACTTGTAACAGTAACAGATAAGTAAGACTTTGGTGTCAGACCTATCTGGGATTAGTTGATTTTGCCACTTACCATGTGTATGACATGGGGAAATTAAGCTAGGTTTCACTTTCCTCTTTTGTAAAATGGAGATAACATTTACCTTCTATGGATATTTTGAGCAAATATTTTAGCATAGTGCCCAGTACATGACAAATATAAGTAGTAGTAGTAGGTACTATTACCATCTGATGATGATAATTGCTGGTACTAACATTGGAAAGAAACTGAAAGGTTCTTCTAAGAAGTATGACATATTCCAGAATTATAATTCCTCATGATTCCACTTGTGAATAGATAGTCAAAGTTCATGTACTCATATTGAAGGACAGAAATAAAATATTTTTACTTAGTCATACTGATTCTTGTAAAAAAGAATAGAGACTAAAATCCAGGTCATCTGAAGTACATATCACAGTGTTAGATACTGTATCTAACTTTAGTGATTCAGGACTCCAAAAAATTTTTTAAAGGTTTAGCACCGTATCTTCTTTTATACTAAAATAAAGATGATCTTCCTCAGCATGATACTATGTTGAAGATCTTGATTGCAGAAATTTTCCCTTCATTAACCCTGAAATGAGGATTGTCTTAGGGTTTCTATTGCTTCAAATAAATACCATGATGAAAAAGCAAGTTGGGGAGGAAACTGTTTATTTGGCTTGTACTTCCACAGCACTGTTGTTCATCACTGAAGGAAGTCAGGACAGGAACTCAAACAGGACAGGAACCTGGAGGCAGGAGCTGATGCAGAGGCCATGGAGGGATGCTGCTTACTGGCTTGCTCCTCATGGCTTGTTCAGCCTCTTATAGAACCCAGGAGTAGCATCCCAGGGATGACTCCATCCACCATGGGCTGAGCCCTCCTCCATCAATCACTAATTGAGAAAAATCCCTAAACTGGATCTCATGGAGTCATTTCCTCAGCTGAGGTTCCTTCCTCTCTGATGACTCCAGCTTGTGTCAAGTTAACACACAAAACTAGCCAGTACAAGGATCAGGGATAAGGTAACAATTGGAAATTGAATAAGAGCCAAGAATGAGGTGAGGCTAAAAATAAACTTAAGAATGACATGGGCATCAGGCATGATCCATCATTCAGTCCAAATATAATTAAGAGTAATACATGGCTCACAGTTGCTCATCCTCCCAAAAGGCCATTAATCATTGTAAACAAAAGTTAAGCTCATCCTCTGCAGATTCATTAGATTTTTGATGGTGTACATTCTAAATTCTCTTGGTTCTTCCTTAGAGTTAAATGATTGTAATTATTTACCTTCTCAGAAATTGATGTACTTTATAACTATTAAAGCTATTATGGACTTGAGTCCCCCCAAAATTGATAGGTGGTGTCTAGCTCCCTATAACCCAGAATGTAACTTTATTTGGAGTAATTAAGTTCAAATGAAGTCACTGGAGTGGGCTCAAATTCAGTATGATTGGTGCCCTCAAAATAGAAGGGAATTTGGACATAGATAGTTATAGAAGGAAGAACATATAGAAGGAAAAAGATGGCTGTGTACATGCCAAGGAAAGAGGCCTGAGACAGAAGCAACACCTTTGATACCTTATCTTGGCTAGTCCCAAGAATTGTGAGAAAATAAATTTTTATTGTTTAAGGCACTTAGTCTGTAGTAAGTACTTTATTGTGGCCTAAAAACTGATACAAGAGCTTAATCATATGTCTTGAAAATCCAGAGTATGGAAATATCTGCTTTGTGTCAGCTTCACAGTTATGCTAACCTTAATTTCCAGCTGATAGATTAAAAATATGCCAGGATTGTAAGAGAGAGCTAAGAGAAAAGACCTTCTGCTACAGTATGATCTTTTATGGTCCTTTCCAGATTGTATGGGAAATCTTCAGTATGGTTTTGAGCAGTTATCGCTGTGGTATTTGTCTTTTCTTTATTGTTTAATGTTTCAATTAATTATTTAAGACAGTCTTGGTATGTAGCCCAAGCTGCCCTGGAATGTACAATCCTCCTGCCTCAGCCTCTCAAGTGTTGGGATCTTCAGTTATAAACCACCACACCCAGCAAACTGCATTTCTTTATGGCATTGAGGATTAAACCCAGGACATGATAGGAAAGAACTCTGCCACTGAACTATGTCCCCAGCCAGTGATATTTTTCAAGACAGGATTTCTCTGTGTGACAGCTCTGGCTGTCCTGGAACTCCTTCTGTGGACCAGGCTGGCCTTGAACTCACTAAGATCCACCTGCCTCTGCCTCCCAAGTGCTGGGATTAAAGGCGTGTGCCACCACTGCCCAGCCAATGTTCTTAATAATGCATGATTTTTGAAAGAGGCATGCTATGTATCTACTCAATGCTTGATAGCTGTAATATATAAGAATCCCCAAATAAACTCAATTGGAAAGTGGGAAATAGATCATAATAGACATTTTTCCAAAGAAGACAGCCAAATGGTCAGTGGGTACATTTCATAAAGCTCAATGTGACTATTAGGATAAATGAAAATAAAGCCAAAATGAGATATTATTTCACTCCAATAAGAATTGTTGTTATCTTCTTAAGAAGACAAAAAGAGGCTGTAGAAGTGACTGGCTGGTCTTTAGTTTGATTTGTACTCTTGTAGATGTTTTCCCTTACACTTAGAAATAGAAGTATAGGCGTATGTATGTATATAAACTTGACTTTTTAAATTGGATAACACTGTACCTATTATTCTGTGGCTTAGTTTTTTACTTACCAGTTTATTCTTCCTAGTAATACATGCAAGTATTTTTTTAACTTTTTATTTCTTCGTGTCTTTCACATTCATCTCCCCCATTCCTTCATACCTGCCTTCTGCCCTTGCAAACCCTACTCCCCAAAATAAAATAAAATTTAAAAGAAAAAAATCTTGTCATGGAAGCTGTAGTGTGGCATAGTGAATCATGCAGTAGACCCTTTAGCTCATACAACTTGCAAGTGTTCATTGCAAAGAGTCATTGGTCTGCTTCAAGGCCTCTGATTTCTGCTACACTATCAATACCAGGCCCTCACTGGAACTCCTCTTGGATAGCCTGTTGTTGCCCTGTCGTGTAGAGATTCTATAGCTTTGAATCTGCAGAACTGGCCCCTTCACATGCTCTAGCAATTCATAGATGGAATGGTGCTGGGAGTCATCCCTGGCGGTGGTCGGGTCCCTGCAGAGGATATATGGAGTCGGTGGGGGAAGGAAGTGAGCCAGGCCATGGTGGTCAGTAGAATCTTGCAGCCTGACTGACTAGCAGCCAGAGTGTTTCTTTATTTATACAGAATTTAGTAAGTAGGGATACATTCATGATGTCCAAAACATAGATCATATCATTTTTGTTTTTGGACATGTGTTTCACTTCCTTTTGCTCATCTTTTAGTCATCATCAATAAACTATGACAGAACAGAGTTATCATTTCCAATCATTTCCCCTCAAGTTTTGACATCATTAATAAACAGAGTTATCATTCTTACTCATTAACCCCATAACCCAAATCCTAAGAATCTAGAGGCATATGACAGCCTGTTCTCAGGCTGGTAGCTTTGGTTACTTCAAGGACACTAGACCAAAACAAAATCTTCAACCACCCTGGGCATTTTGTCACGTCTCAAGCAGTGTATTATTAACCCTTAGTGGTCAGAGTGCCAAGGAAAAATCCTCAGGCCAAAGCTGCTACAGTTATTATTCAAATGCTGGCATAACACAATGTTTATATCTTTATAGAATTTGTCTATATGTCTAGTCCTGGCATTCTGTTGTTCTTTGGTCATATGACATTACAGCAGCTCTGCATGAGCTAACATTTCTAAGAGAAGGGGGAGGTCCTGACACCTCATACTTTTATCATCTTTCCACTCCATACTTTGGTCATCAATATGTCTCTATGTAGGGCAGAGTTATATGCCATGTAATTGTCTGAGTGTACAGTGGGAAGAGGCTCATAATCTGAACTGTGGCTAACTCCTCTAGCCCACCGAATCTTGTTGACCTTTTTGAGTTACTTTGTTTTGAATATCTTGTTCCTGTGTAAGTACAAGGACAGATGTTTCAAGAATGCCTCATAGCCTCATGAAGAAACCTCTGGCTTCTTTATGTGTCACAACCTCCAAGGCATAAGGAAGACCTTCAAATAGATAAGGATATCTCCCTAAAAGTAGGGGGCAGGGAAAGTATGTTCAGGACTGTCCTGGGGAAGCTTAGAAGCAGCATTCCTGGGAGAAGGCATAAATGATTCATAAGAAATTTTCCATCAATCCAATATCCCCAAATTGTACAAATATTAAAAGTCTCTTAAGTATGTAACAGGTGGAGATGAAAACCAAAGGTGGCACGGCAGCCATCATGCGGCTCCGCTTTGCTGGATCTTTTGTCAGCAGCTGTGCTGGCTTTATGACTTCTGCCATTCCATTCACATATGGCTGTGCCAGAATGGATGTTGGGGTGGGCCAACTCATAGCCCTGTTTCTGGGCCTGGGCGGTAGCTGAGTTGGTCAGCCTACCAGCTCTTCCCTGTCCTCACCAGCAGGGTGAGCTCTCCAGCACTGCCCTGGCTAGTTCACCCTATGCAGCAAAGAGCAAGAGACAGGGCCAGTTCTCCTGCTCTCATGCCCTCAGGGCTGGTTCACCTGCACCCACACCACCAGGCCAGCTCTATTGTGCTGCCCAGTCGAGGTTCAGGGCCTGCTGTAGCTGGTGAGGGGCAGGACCAGCTCTCCCACTCTCATGATCCCAGGGCTAGTTGTCACACCTGCCACAGTGGGCAAAGGGGTGAAGGAGGGCATTTCTCTCTTGCCCATGCCACTACATGGCAGATGAGGGGTGGGGCCAGCTCTCACAGCCTTAGGTCTGGTTTACGTCCCCACCAACAGGGTCAGCTCTACTGTGCTGCACAGGCAAGATACAGGGGCAGCTCTCTGGAGTGCTGCAGCCAGTGAGGGGCGGGACCAACTCTTTGCAGCCCTTGGATATCAACGTGGTCCCAGGAGTTAGTCCAGATCAGGGGCATCCTCATGAACTTTAGTGGTGACATGGGCCATGGACATTGACACAGACTCTTGCTGGTGTATGGCCACAGACCCAGACATGGCCCTCAGAGGCAACATGGGCTTGGACTTCATAATGGCCTCAGATGGCTCCATAGGCTACTCATATCAGGCTGTTCCTTTCCACCTTGTGTCTCCAGATCCATCTCTCTTCATAGTGCTCAAGCTGTTCCATTTCTCTTTCTCTCCCATCTCTCCACCCCATACTTGTACATCATGGTAGCTCATGCTGCAAGCAGGGTCTCTGGGTGTCTTCTTCCTGCCCATTCTGTGTGTCAGCAGGCGGGGTCTCTGGGAGTCTTCAAGTGTTTGTCCAACCTAGAGCTTCCAAAGGAAATAAATCTCTGGCCAAAGTTAGACACAGCACGATAAAACTCTAGTTCAACATAGGGTTATCCAGTCTCATGGCTGAACTGCCACCACAACCAACTAGAGAGGTTATCAGATAGACCAATGATGAGAAGTAAACACAGCAGGACATCATGGCCAGTCAGTTGTGGGTCTCCAGTCTACAGGTACTGCTCTTCCTCCTAGACTAGGATGCAGCTGTGAGAGTTACAATGAGTCGTACAGTGGTCAATTTTCTCAAAGGAAGAAGGCATAGGCCCACTAGCACTTGTGTTTGTTACTGGCTCTATTGATGGGCAGTATAACTCACCTTTTCCTAAGGAGCAAGAACAACAACTACTGTTCTCCAGTTCTGCCTCACTTCATAGCACACAAACCACCCGTCTTCCATGTCTCCACTACCTATTTGCTCTCTTCTTTCTCTCCTGTGACGCCATTACCTACTTATTCACTTTCCACAGCACCTAGCTGGGCATGGGGCCGGAGTGTTTTCTTTGCTCTTCCCAGAGTGCCCAGGCAGGAGGTGTGACTGGCTTTACATGCAAGTATGTTTTCAATGATCTTTAGAGTAATACTTAATATGGGTCTGTGATCCATTTGATAAATCCCCACAAAGAACTTAAAAATTAAACTTTATTGTTGTTCTCTATCATAACAAACACTAGAACCTCTGAAAGGACAAACAATATAGAAATGTTTGAAGTAGAAAGCATAAGACTTTAGTAATAATAGCAGGATTAAGGTTCAACATTGTCTATTGTAGATCTAATACATTTAAAAATTTTTAAAAGTTATATATCTTAAAAAATTTTGTGTGTAAATACGTCTCTCTCTCTCTCTCTCTCTCTCTCTCTCTCTCTCTCTGTGTGTGTGTGTGTGTGTGTTGGGAGGTGATGCACATGTTCCATAGCTCACGTGTGGATGTCAGAAGACAATGTGCAGGAGTTCTCTTTTTATACCACGTAGAGGGAGCAGGCAGTGATCAAACTCAGGTCGTCAGGCTTGGTAGCAAGTGCCTTTACCCACTGACCCATCACATTGGCCCTTTCATATATTTAAAGGTAATTTTGGCCCTTGACATTTGAACATGTCTCTTGATTAGAGACATATAAATGTGCCTAATTTCTAAAGCCATGATTTCCTCATGCTTTGGCTCTTCTCTTCCTAGTCTGGAACTATTATATGCTCATGCCTTCTGAACATGCCCTTGTAATTATCTCCACTTATATGCAATTGCTTTCTGATGAAGGTGTATATTGATTCAAGATGATGAATGTGGCCAGGCATGATGGTGCATACCTTTAATCCCAGCACTCAGGAGACAGAGTCAGATTTTTGTGAGTTCAAGACCAGCCTATTTTGCATAGTGAGTTTCAGGTCAGCCAGGGCTGTATAGAGAGACTCTGTCTCAAGAAAAAGAAAGAAAAGAGAAGAAAAAAGAAAAACCATCTCATCAAAATGATGAGAGAGGGAGAGAGAGAGAGAGAGAGAGAGAGAGAGAGAGAGAGAGAGAGAGAGAGAGAGAGAGAGAGAGAGAATGAATGTGTGGATAAAAAGTTGCCACAGTGAACCCAATGCTTCCCACCCTGGTTTGTGTACCCATCAACACTGCTTGCAATTCTACAGTCTAGAGTGCTCAACATATTTGAATATAGCTATTTGAATATAGCTATCTAAAAAAAATAAAAATATTAGCCTGGGAAATTAGAATTGTTCTTTATGTTGCTAAATGTCAGAAAAATCTATGATTAAAAATTTCAAGGAAAAGCCTCATTTTTATATCTCTTTGCTTTCTGGTTTTGTCAGATTTATTGAGATATGATTTATGAAAACTGGGAGACAGCAATTTTAAGTATTCAAGTTAATGACCTTTGACAAATATGGATAATGATGCAAACACCACCATAATTAAAAGTATAAAATATTAACATTATCTCAAATTATTCCATCTGCCCCATTAGCAAACAGTTCTCTCATCCATACCTCTGTACCACTGATTTTATTTTTTTGTCCCTTATAGTTTTATCTTGTCATAATGCCATATAAATTGAATCATACACTGTATAACCTTTCATATTTGGCTTTGCAGTAGTATACAGTTTTAGGATTCCTCCACGTCACTGCACACATGAATACTTTCTTGCTTTAATTGTCAATTAGTAGTGCACATTACAGTTGCACCACAATTCGATCTTTCATTCACTAGTTTAGATGCATTTGGATTCTTTCCAGTTTTGAGCTACTTTGAATGAAGCTGATCAAAATATACATGTACAGGACTGAGGACATAACTCAGTGATAGAGTGCTTGGCTGCCATGTGCTAAAATTTCCAGAACCATTTTTTTTAAAGTGAAAGAAATATATATGCTTTTGTGGGAATATGTCTTTATTTCTCTTGGTAAATACTAAGGAGTAGGATTTGGGGCTCATGTGTCATGTTTAACTGGATAAAGAGCTGTAAGAGTGCTTACATCCATGGTTCTGCCATTTTTGCTTCCCTACCAGTGTATATGACAATGCTGGTTGCTCTAAATCCTTGCTGTCACTGTTACTCATTTGTAGCTTTGTTTGTTTTTATCATTCTACTGCGTGTGAAGCAATGTCTCCTTGTGACTTTAACTTGTAGCTCTGTAATGACTGCAGATGCTAAGCATCTTTCACGTCTCATTGCCATATAACTCTTCTTTGGGGAAGTATCTGGTTAAATCTTTTTACCCATTTTATTGAGTTGTGAAAGATCTTTAAATGTCTAGGTACAGGCCTCAATTTTTAAACACATCTGTTTTCCTTTCCATGCAGCACAATTAAGATCGATAGGAGGGTGTTACCAGGAAACAGATTTCTGTAGAAGAAAAATAAGTCTGACAGAGTTTTCCAGCAATAAGATGCACTGACCCCCTAGGAGTTGATTGATTATGTATTACTTCAGAAATTCAAACAAAAACTAGACAACTGGTTATTCAAGGGTGTTGTAAAGCAGATATGTGTGTCTTCTAGACTATTATGCTAAATAACATTCCAGATGCCTTAAAACTTTGAAATTTTATGATATTAAAATCAAGTCGACATCATGTTATTGAGATAGATTTATAGGTTGAATCAACAAAATGGAATACATTTTAAGGGAAACAGCCTGTGATTGGTAGCGCTCCTGTCGCTTCCCCAGCCAGAGAGAATTGATTCCTACATCCCTAGCCACCATGTAGACAACAGGTAATCTGCTTCTCTTTAAAGTCTGCTGTGAACATTCCTAACAGTGTGGAATTAACAGGGTCCTTTAACTCAATTTGTACATACAGAATAATGATATCCCAGTTATCTCTTTTGAGCTATGAGAGAAGCCAATACTGTTACCCAAAAGATTAGCCTGGTTTACTTCTGTATACCCAACATGAATGAATCAATGAAATATTGGCTAGATATCAAGTAGAGGACTAGAAACAAACCATTTTCTTCATTTTAAACAAACCCATGGTGTCTTTGCTCCTACAGTCTGTGTAATTTTATTACCATTTCTTAGAATATAAACCACCATGAGTTAAGGAAAAAGGAGAATAAACTGTTTAGTAAGTTATTCAAATATGTCAGATGTATCCATGCATTTTAAAATATTAGTACTCATAAAATCCTTCTGAGACAAGCATTTTTGTGTGTATTATAAATATTGTTTATTGATGCATTTAAACATATTTTGTACATATTGCATACATGTGTATTTATGTGTACATATTATGGCTAACTAGCTTCTCAAGGACACATAATTTGGAGGGAATGCTTTGTTTTGTGGTATATGTGTGTTATAGTCTTCTTTTTATAATGAATTTTCATTGTAAAGGAGTCCTACCTATTTGTTAACAGTTCTACAGACACTTTCTTACATCAAAGGAAGGAAACTGAGCAGTTACAACAAAGGCTGCATGCCTCCAGTGACCTTGCTATCTAATCATTTTTAAAAAAATTTTTATTATGAAAAATTTTCCATTCATTTTACACACCAATCAAAGATCCCCCTCTTTCCTCCTGTCTCTTATACACATCTAGATGTGTATAAGAGACAGGCCCAGTACCATGTGGGCTCCACAGCCATTGATCCAATTTTCATGAATTGCCACTAGTTTGGTTTGGTGTTCTCTGCAGGTTTGCCCATTATGATCTTGATGTACTTGCTCATAGCATCCCTCTTCTCTCTCCCTAACTGGACTTCTGGAGCTCTGCCTGGTGCCTGGCTGTGGATTTCTGGATCTCCTTCCATCCTGTCTCTTATACACATCTAGATGTGTATAAGAGACAGCTGCAGGTTTGCCCATTATGATCTTGATGTACTTGCTCATAGCATCCCTCTTCTCTCTCCCTAACTGGACTTCTGGAGCTCTGCCTGGTGCCTGGCTGTGGATTTCTGGATCTCCTTCCATCAGTCACTTGAGGAAAGCTTTGTAATGACAGTTAGGGTATTCACAGATCTGATCACTGGGGCAAGCCAGTTCAAATCAGGCACTCTCTCCACTATTTCTAGTAGTCCAAGTTGGGGTCATCCCTGGGGATTGCTTGGAACTTCTCTACCACCCGGTTTCTCTCTATCCCCATGATGTCTCCCTCTATCATGGTATCTCTTTCACTGCTTTCCCACTCCATCCTTGTGCCAGCTCGACCATCCCATTCCCTTATGTTCTCATCCCCCATTCCCTACCCTCCATTGCCCACGACTCATCCCCAGTTTACTCATGGAGATCTCATCTATTTCTCCTTCCCAGGTCAATCCATGTATCCCACTTTGGGTCTTCCTTGTTAGCTAGCTTCTCTGGAATTGTAGGTTGTAGTCTGGTTATCCTTTGCTTTACATTTAGTATCTACTTATAAGTGAGTACATACCATGTTTGTCCTTCTGAGTCTGGGTTACCTCACTCAGGATGATATTTTCTAGTTCCATCCATTTGCCTGCAAATTTCATGATGTCATTGTTTTTCTCTGCTGAGTAGTACTCCATTGTGTATATGTGCCACATTTTCTTAGTCCATTATTCAGTTGAGGGGCATCTAGGTTGTTTCCAGGTTCTGGCTATTACAAATAATGCTGCTATGAAAATAGTTGAGCATGTGTCCTTGTGGTATGATTGAGCATTCCTTGGGTATATGTCCAAGAGTCGTATAGCTGGGTCTTGGGGAAGATTGATACCCAATTTTGTGAAAAACCACCATACTGATTTCCAAAGAGGCTGTACAAGATTGCACTCCCACCAACAATGTAGGAGTGTTCCTCTTCCTCCACATCCTCTCCGGCATAGACTGTATTCAGTGCTTTTCATTTTAGCCATTCTGCACAGGTGTAAGATGGTATCTCAGAGTCGTTTTGATTTGCATTTCCCTGATGACTAAGGATGTTGAGCAATTCCTCAAATGTCTATCGGCCATTTGAGATTCTTCCGTTGAGAATTCTCTGCTTAGCTCTGTAGCCCATTTTTTAAATTGGATTGTTTGGTATTTTTGATATCTAGTTTCTTGAGTTCTTTATATACTTTGGAGATCAGCCCTGTGTCAGATGTGGGGTTGGTGAAGATCTTTTCCCATTCTGTAGGCTGTCGTTTTGACTTATTTACTGTACCCTTTGCTTTACAGAAGCTTCTCAGTTTCAGGAGGTCCCATTTATTAATTGTTGCTCTCAGTGCCTGTGCTACTGGTGCTGTATTTAGGAAGACGTCTCCTGTGCCAATGCGTTCAAGACTACTTCCTACTTTCTCTTCTATCAGGTTCAGTGTAACTGGTTTTATATTGAGGTCTTTGATCCACTTAGACTTGAGTTTTGTACCTGACAATAGATATGGATCTATTTGCAATCTTCTACAAATTGACATCCAGTTATGCCAGCACCATTTGTTAAAGAGGCTTTCTCTTTTCCATTATATAGCTTTGGCTTCTTTGTCGAAAATTAGGTGTTCATAGGTGTGTAGGTTAATGTCAGGGTCTTCAATTTGATTCCATTGGTCCACATGTTGGTTTTTATGCCAATACCAAGCTGTTTTTATTACTATAGCTCTATAGTAGAGCTTGAGGTCAGGGATGGTGATGCATCCAGAGGTTGCTTTATTGTATAGGATTCTTTTAGCTATCCTGGGTTTTTTGTTGTTCCATATGAAGTTGAGTATTGTTCTTTCCAAGTCTGTGAAGAATTGTGTGGGTATTTTGATGGGGATTGCATTGAATCTGTAGATTGCTTTTGGTAAGATTGCCATTTTACTATGTTGATCCTACCTATCCAAGAACATGGGAGATCTTTCCATTTTCTGATGTCTTCTTCAATTTCTTTCTTCAAAAACTTAAAGTTCTTGTCATGCATGTCTCTCACTTGTTTGGTTAGAGTTACTCCAAGGTATTTTATATTATTTGTGGCTATTGTAAAGGGTGATTTTTCTCTGATTTCTTTCTCAGCCCATTTATCATTTGTATATAGGAGGGCTACTGAATTTTTTTGAGTTAATCTTGTATCCTGCCACATTACTGAAGGAGTTTATCAGCTGTAGGAGTTCCCTGGTAGAATTTTTGGTGTGACTTAGGTATACTATCATATCATCTGCAAATAGTGAGAGTTTGACTTCTTCCTTTCCAATTTGTATCCCTTTGATCTCCTTTTGTTGTCTTATTGCTCTAGCTAGAACTTCAAGTACTATATTGAATAAATA
>LZPO01057485.1:562512-585811 GCA_001675575.1 Neotoma lepida
CCGGAGTGAGTTTGCTTCTTTTTGTTCTAGAGCTTTTAGGTATGCTGTTAAGTCACGAGTGTGAGATTTCTCCAACTTCTTTATGTGGGCATTTAGTGCTATGAATTTTCCTCTCAACACTGCTTTCATTGTGTTCCATAAGTTTGGGTATGTTGTACTTTCATTTTCATTGAATTTTATGAAATCTTTAATTCCTTTCTTTATTTCTTCCTTGACCCATTGGTGATTCAGTAGAGTATTATTCAGTTTGCATGAGATTGTAGTCTTTCTGTAATTTTGGTTGTTGTTGAAATCTAACTTTAAGCCGTGATGGTCCGATAGAATACAGGAGGTTATTCCAACTTTTTTATATCTGTTGAGATTCGTTTTGTGACCGAGTATGTGGTTAATCTTAGAGAAAGTTCCATGGGGTGCTGAGAAGAAGGTATATTCTTTTGTGTTAGGGTGGAATGTTCTGTAGATATTGATTAAGTCCATTTGAGTCATAACATCTGTTAGGTCCCTTATTTCTCTGTTAAGTTTCAAACTGGCAAATCTGTCCAGTGGTGAGAGTAGGGTGCTGAAGTCTCTCACTATTAATGTGTGGGGTTTGATGTGTGATTTAAGCTTTAGTAATGTTTCTTTTACCTATGTGGGTACCCTTGTATTTGGGGCATAAATGTTCAGAATTGAAACTTCATCTTGGTGGATTTTTCCTCTGATGAGTATGTAATGTCCTTCCTGATCTCTTTTGATTGATTTCAGTTTGAAGTCTATTTTGTTAGATATTAGGATAGCTACACCAGCTTGCTTCTTAAGTCCATTTTATTGGAAAGTCTTTTCCCAGCCTTTTACTCTGAGGTAGTCTGTCTTTGATGTTAAGGTGTGTTTCTTGTTTGCAGCAGAAGGATGGGTCCTGATTTCGTATCCATTCTGTGTCTTTTTATAGGTGAATTGAATCCATTGATATTAAGGGACAATAATGACCAATGATTGTTAATTCCTGTTATCTTTTGGTGGTAGTGTGTGTGTATTTCCATTCTTTGGGATTTACTGCTGTGGGATTATTTATTGCCTGTGTTTTCGTGGGTGTATCTGACTTCCTTAGGGTGGAATTTTCCTTCTAATGTTTTCTGTAGGGCTGGATTTGTGGATAGGAATTGTTTAAATCTGGTTTTGTCTTGGAATGTCTTGTTCACTCCTTCTATGTTGATTGAGAGTTTTGCTGCGTATATTAGTCTAGACTGGTATCCATGGTCTCTTAGTGTCTGCATAATGTCTGTCCAGGACCTTCTAGCTTTCAAAGTCTCCTTTGAGAAGTCAGGTATTACTCTGATAGCTCTGCCTTAATAAGTCACCTGACCTTTTTGTCTTTGCTGCTCTTAATATTCTTTCTTTATTCTGTATGTTTAGTAGTTTAATTATTATGTGGCGAGGGGACTTCTTTTGGGGGTCTAGTCTATTTGGTGTTCTGTAAGCTTCTTGTATCTTTACCTATGTATCCAACTTAAAGAAGGAAATATCATAAGTATTTCCTTCTTTAAGTTGGGAAAGTTTTCTTCCATGATTTTGTTGAATATATTTCTGTGCCTTGAGTTGGTATTCGTCTCCTTCTTCTATCCCTATTATACTTAGTTTTGGGCTTTTCATGGTGTCCCAGATTTCCTGGACATTTTGTGTTATGACTTTTTTGGCTTTGGGGTTTTCTTTGACTGATGAATCTATTTCTTCTATTGTATCCTCTATACCAGATATTCTCTCTTCCATCTCTTGTATTCTGTTCGTTATGCTCGCATCTGTATTTCCTGTTTATTTACTCAGATTTTCTATTTCCAGTATTCCCTCTGTATGTGTCTTCTTCATTGTTTCTATTTCCCTTTTCAGGTCTTGAACTGTTTTCTTCACATGTTTAATTGCTTTTTCGTGGTTTTCTTGGCTTTCTTTAAGGGATTTATTGATTTCTTCCAATTTTTTGTTTGTTTTTTTCCATCAATTTTTTAAGCGAATTTTTTATTTCCTCTTTAAAGTCCTCTAGCATCTTCATGAAGTTATTTTTAAAGTCACTTTCTTCTGCTTCTTCTACATTGTGTTGTTCAGGTCTTGCTATTGTAGAAGGGTCTGGTGATGTCATATTGTTCTTTATATTGTTGTATGTATTTTTGCACTGGCGTCTACCCATCTCTTCCTCCAATGGTGCAAAAGGTGCCTGTGTCTGAGTGAGTTGCTATTGGTCCAGTCTGTGCTTGCTGTGTCTGTGTTTAAAGGGTCACTCTAGGTCTGAACTTAGCTCTTTGTCTAATTGGAGCTGGCAAGTTCTTTATCTCAGGGAACTGCTATTGGTCCAATCCAGGCTGGCTGGTTCTGCGTCTCAGGGAGCCACTCTTGGTCTTATTAGTGCTCTTGGTCCAGTCAGAGGTGGTGGATTCTGTGTGTCAGAAAGCCTCTCTTGGTCTGATAAGAGTTGGCAGGTTCTGTGTCCCAGGAAGCCACTCTTGGTACAATGAGAGCTGGTGGATTTCGGGTCTCAGGAAGCCACTGGGGTCGCAGGGGGATGGGTTTTGGTGTAGGGCGTGGGTCTTGTAGATTGCAGGGTCCAATGGGGGCTATTGGTGGGTGAGCCTGCCTGCAGGAGTTTTCCCTGCTGGCTGGCAACTAGGGCAGAGATGGGTGGAGGTTCCTGGGGACTGGTTATGTCCCAGAACCTAGGTCCTAGAGGCTGTGTGTTAGAGTCTTATGGGTATATATGTATGTGGCTGTGGGCACATGTGTACCACAGCACACCTGTTAAGATCAAAGACAAATCTCAACTGTTGGTCCTCACCTTTCCACCTTGTTGAGACAAGGTCTCTTATGCTGCATTAACCATGCTTTAGCTGGTGGGATGGAGAGATTCCTCAGTGATAAAGAGCACTTGCTGCTATTACAGAGGGCTCAGGTTTGGTTCCCAGCACCCACATTTTGTTGCTCACAGTAACTCCAGTTCTAGATGATCTCTCCTGGCCTCTGGGGGCATCTGCATGCATGTGGTGCACATACATACATATACTCGGGCACACACATACATGTAAAATAAAATAAATCTTTAAAAAGAAACAGACTAGGCCCATGAACTGCTGGATATCCTGTCTCAATCCCCCATAAGGTGGGCATGCTGGGATTATGGGAGCTTATGCTTGGGCAACTGCATTGGAACTCATTGTCAAGCACATTTATGCACCAAGTCATCTCCCCAGTGCCCTTTTGTTTGTTTCTGTCTTTGCTTCTAGGAGAGAAACTCAGGGCCTCAAACAAGCCAGCAAGGGTTCTTCTATAGAATATCACTCCCACCCCAAGGATACACTGTTATTAAATGGCAAATCTAGAGTTCAAACCAATCATTCCAAATCCATTATGATTTACCTAGCACCTCAATGCCAGACCTCTTTAACACAGAAAAAAAAACAAAAACTGAAAAAGGGTACAGATTAGTTAGTTTTGATCTGACACAATTATCTGACAAAGGCAAATTAAAGATGGAAGGATTTATTTCTGCCTATAGTTTGAGCAGTTATAATCCATCATTTGGGGGAAGTATATTGGTGGAAGTATGAGGCAGCTAGTTACATTGCATTGACAATCAAGAAAGAGAGAGATAAATACTGGACCTCAATTGACTTATTTTTCATTTTTTTATTCAGTCTGGGAGCCCAGTCCACAAGATGGTACCCCCACATTCAGGATAGATTTTCTTTCTTCAGTTAAAGCTCTCTGGAAGCAGCCTCACAGACACACCCAACAATGTGTCTCCTAGGTGATTCCAAATCCAAACATGTTGACAAAGATTAATACTATAATTCACATCCATAAAATATGTATTTTATTCTTTTGGCATTATGTACTAACTCCTAATACATAGGGACTAGAAAGCTCTTTGGAACTTGAAAATGCTAAGATTCATATAGTTCAATGGTTGATTATTTACCTAGCATATGTATGATGCAAAGAGAAAGAGTGATCTAGTTCATGCCAACTAAAATGAATCTCAATTTTGCATAATGGCTGGTAAATTTATACTGTAATCCTCAAGAATTGGTAACAGAGGTGGAGGCTGGAGAGATTGTTCCGTGGTTAAGATCGCTTGCTCTTCATGCGGAGGACCCTGGTTTAATACCCACCACCTACTTGGTGGCTCATAACCACTAACTGTAACTGCAGTTCCTGGAGATGGGATGTTTCCTTCTGGCCTCCTCAGAAGGCACAGCACACGTGTGGTGAACATACACATAAAATGAATTAATTTATACACATAAATTAAATCTTTTTAAAAATTTTAAAAAGAGTTGGTAACATAGCCAGCTTTATAAAAGGTTTATATAAATTGATGAGCAGTAGATGCCTAGTGGGTAATTAGTATACTTTGGATGAAAGCCTAACTTTTGAAGTTGACATTAATAAAAAAGAAACTATGCTTTTCAAAATATAATGCCACATGTCACCAGAATGTTATACCGATATCAGAGAAACTCCTAGGGGTTAATTAGCTAAACCCTGGAACCAACTGATAAAAATTCAAATGCTAGGGTTAGATAAACCATGGAAATAACATGTGAGTAATTCTTCAACTTTCATCAAATGTTCTCAGAACCTTGGACAAAAAACTATGGGACTCTTTCCTCATTCTCCTTCAAATATCTGCCACACAAGATCTGGCTCTGCTGGAGTTCACACGGCAGTGTAAGTAAAGTGAGGCAATGTCAGGAGCAACACTTCATTGTTAAGTGCTCTGCTCAAAAGGAGCTGTAACTGCCTAGCTGGCAAATTTTCCCCTTATCATAATCTGAGGATTTCTCTCCTGAGCCAAAATGGAGATTTTAATAAGGACTCTCAATTGCTAGATCTACAACTGCTGTTCTTATTTGAATTACAGTGCATAATTGCAAGATATTCCTCTCTCCCAATTTTCCCTCACTACCAACACAAATGCTTTTAGTGATCAACTGGTATGAAAGATGTTACAGAAAATAATCTCTTTTTAAACTAAAGAGTCTCTAACAATAGCTTTTAGAGAAGGAAAAAGAAAAGGTATGTTAGATAATTGCCACAGTAACAGCCTTGGCATTTGTGTGTCTGAGAATGTGTAGGAAAGCTGCTTTACTTTCTCACTTTGCTGCTCATCTTGCTACATTCACAACAGTCTATGACATTCGTTTTTAAGCATACAAGAATGTATGTACAAGTCTTCACCCCTCCCACACACACACATTTCCCACTACCTCCTAAGAGCAAAACAGAAAAGACAGCCTACTGTCCAAAGATGTTGATAATAACTACTTTTTAAAGCTCCTTCCAGCATGTCATTTTAGCTTCCATAATTTTTATCAAGGTGTTTATGTGGCATTATTTTAGGGAAAGTGCTTAAGTAGTCATTCTCATTTCAGAAGCTATTCCCATAATGGGCTTTTCACATTACAACACACTGATGAAATGCAGAACAACTGCATGCTTAGAGGAATTTTTTCTTTGGCATTTGGCGATGTTCCGGTCATCTTGCAAACCTCTGCATCTGGTGAAAGGAAAGAAAAAAAAAAGACACTTAAAAGACCTTGGATTTTCATCTTGTAACCCTAACTCCAGTAGCTTCTGATGCCCCACAACTAATGACTGCCAGATAAGCGAAGGGCTCCACTGTGCCTGTTTTCTGAAGGGAAAAAAAAAGATGTTTTTCCATTTCATTTCAATGTCAGTGAGTAGTGACAGCTCAGGGTTACAGTTCATAAGCTATTTGATTTCTCTAGTGATTTGAAACCTCACTGGAGCATCATATTTTAAAAAGATTCAGTGTCCCTGTGGTTTACAAGGATGGTTATTCTAGACACAAAAATTAATTATACAAAAGTATGCCTTCCAGGTGTGGTGACTTGTGTCTATAATTCCAACACTTGTGTGACAGAAAAGTTGCCAAGACCACTCTTTGCTACATAGTGAGTTTCAGGCCAGCTTGAACTACAATGTGAGAATATCCAAAGGGAGAGGGGCACAGGGGAGAAATATGTTGCATGTTTTTAATGCAGAAACAACTACAGTGGCACAAATTTGAGAGCAAAGCTCGGGGGCATTGTCTCCATAGAGCAATTCACAAACATGAAACTCATGAGTTGCCTCTGTATCTCAAGAAGAGTCACTCCAAAGCACTGGCAGAGATGAAGTTCTTGTCTGCCAGGAAGGTTGGAGCAATCTTCCTCCTTGAAATGGTAGGCTGGACTACCAGGTAGCCTAAAGACACTGTTCTCCTGGTTCTTAAGAATGACCTGAGGGTGGGTTGCTAAATTCTTGCACTCTATAAGTCAGATACTGATTCAGACATTAGTAAAGGATATATACTGCAGTTTTGTTATTTTTTTAATGTAGTGAGTGTGTGTGCATGTGTGTATGTGCTCACACACGTGCCACACTAAGAATGTGGATATTAGGAGACAGCCTGTAGGAGTTGGTTCTCTTCTTCTACCACCTGGGTCCTGGGGATCCAATTCAAGACATTAGACTTGAGCCATCTCAACCACCCTGCACACTGAAATTTGCTATTTGCTGCCCTAAGGAAAGGAGCTCAAGACTGGAAGTGAGTAAACCCTGATTCTGATTCCATTGCTTCTACACCCTCCACAGATAATCACTTACCTTCTCTGGACCTCAGTTATATCAAGTTGAGAAGGCTGAACTGGATGATTGTTGTTATAGTCTCCTCCAACTCTCTAAGATTGTTATAAAATCTATAGAATATTGCCTACTTTATCAATCTACTGAATAATTGTGACGTTGATATTTAGCCTCATGATCTCTCATTTTCTATCTATCAAAATGAATCCACACCATATAAATCCTTGGATAGAGGAATGAGGTGCAGCTGTTTCCAATTCCACAGCTAAGCCAAGTATTAATGTGTAATAGAACTTGGACCAAGTTAAAGTACCACATTTTCCATCTCAATCATTTGGAATAAAAGATATGATAAATACCCATAGAATACTTTCATCCATTCATGTAACCAAACTGATTTAATCTCATTATCATTGAAGTGCATGGTGACAATATAAATATAAAATTATCTTATTCTGATGCCTTTAAAACCAAAGATTCCATACTCCCATTCCATTCTGAATTAACATGAATGAATGCATCTCTTTTCCCTAAAATAGAAACAAAATCATAATGGCAAAGAATAACATATTAAGGAGAATATTTTAAAGTCTTGAGTAAGATAAAAAAATTATTACAGAAGCTGTATGTAACATGAGTTGCTAAACGACCTTATTAATATAAAACCCAGAGCCAGATATTGGGGTGAAAGCTGAAAGATTAGAGAAACAGAACAGCCAACCACTAGCTTACCTCTATGAAATCCTCAGCCTCAAGAGAACAAGTTCCTGTTTCCTCATGCCTTATATTCCTTTCTGTGTCCTGCCATATTACTTGCTGGGGTTAAAGGCGTGTGTCACCACTGTCTGGTTCTGTTTCTCTCATGTAGCCCAGTGTGGCCTTGAACTCACAGAGATCCAGACAGATCTTGCCTCCCAAGTGACAGGATTAAAGGTGTGTGCCACCACTGCCTGACATCTATGTCTAATTTAGTGGCTGGCTCCGTCCTCTGATCCCCAGGTAAGCTTTATTGGGGTACACAATATATCACCACATTTCCCCTGTTGGTCTAAAATAAGATTATAACTAATATGAGAAAAACTATATAAATTAAGCATATATAATCAATAGTTATATTAACAATGTCCAGTTCGTAAACATTCGACAAATTCAGAGAAAATACTCCATTATTTATCCTATTTTTGGGAGTCCAAAGTGTTGTACCTAATTCATATTCTATTCTAACTTGTATACCAACCAAAAACTATCTTTTGATGTCTTTCAAACTTATACACTTTACACATCTTTAGTGAGTTTCTTTTCTGAATTTGTTAGCAAGGGTAACTATAACTACCTAGTCTTCAATCCCTCAGAGACTTGAGAAGGAAATAATATTAACTGAGTAAACAGGAAATGCAAACAAGCGACTTCCAAAAATTGTAAGAAATGACAGAAACAGCTGGCTGCCTGAACAGTCACCCAAGGTTCCTCTGCAACATTGGGCATCCATCTTTGGCCTACAGGCCTGGCATACTTGACAGACTTTTCTGTGAAGCAGGATTTTCTGAAGAGCTGTCCTACTTTGTCTTGGCAAGATGCAGCAGTCCTTTCTTTTGTGTCCTGCTTGTCCATTTTGGACAGCATACTGCCAGTGTTGAGGCAAGGGCACTTTCTTGCCCAGTGGCTAACTTTTGCCACAAAGAAAGTAAACTCCATATGGAGTTTCTTTGATGCCCATCATCATCTCTGAAGTAGATTGGTGCTTCCAGGAGCAGACATGTCTTATTGTCATTAAAAAAGAAAAAAATCTGTTATTAAAACATCTTAAATGCCATATTCTATAGATCTCTGAAGTGTTTGAAGATGAGTTGTCTATCTAAAATATATTTCCATTTAACCTTGAAAACACACCTAATATGAATACAAGTTTGATTATAATGTCTATTAACTTGCATTTCTGGTATCCTGATTAGTTGGTAATAATAACATTAAAGGACTAGAAAATTGCATTAGATTGTTAAATGAGCTGTATAGGTACAATACCTTGAACAAGATTAGAAATATATGTACAGTATTTTCTAACAAAATCAATCTCAAATTTGTATCAATATATATAATTTGTATACAATATATAAAAATCCAACCCAATGTAAAATATTTAAAACTAGTAGTTGCTTTTTAAAAGTAGATTTAATAATCTTTTTATCTTATATCTATATCCTCCCCTTTTTCTTTTCAGAGTAGATTCAATAATCTATCTCTTATCTATGTCCTCTTTTTTCTTTTTCTTTTTTTTCAAACAAGAACCCTGAATCTAATCTCCTTATTTAGCTTTTATTCCTGACCATTATCAATTAACAACTTGTAACCAACCATCCTAAACAATGACAATTATCCATAACCCATTGAAAAACCAAAAACCACCCACTCCACCTCTTGGGAATGTAGGTATCATTTTCTTAAAATTACTTCCTGCTGTCTGGGGGCAATGACATCTTTAGGGGATCCTGAAAAGAAAAATTTTGGGTTAATTGTCAAGTCCTGGGAAAGTTAGCTGTATTTTTTGTCCAGTCTCTGCTTAATGGGAAAGTGCAGAGCTTGTCTCAAGTCCTTGCCCAAGTAGTCTGTGAGGTTGGATTATCTCAGCTAGCCATCTTGAAATTGTCATGAGCAGTTTGTAGTCCAAAACCGATCTTTGGGTGGTGTTTGTCATCTTAGTGATATTATCATCATCCTGATGGAATTGTTGTTGTGGGGCCCCATCATCTTTTTGGAGACTTCAAAGTCACTGTTAGATGTGGTCATGGTTCCCTGTAGAATACTGATAGAGACTCAAACCCAAAATCATGTACAGGAAGCTAGATGAAGCCTTTTTTAAAAAAATTAGTTAGTACTTTATATGACCATTAACATCATGACAAAAGTTTATATATATATATATATATAAATCTTATGAATTTTGATATAAAATGCATACCTTAAGAAAAGTTTTAAGGAGTCAAAATAAAACCAAAGAATTATGAGATTAGTGGCAATAGAATTGTAGTCGGAAGTTTTCTCTGGTCCTGCTCAGCACCGTGGTCCTGTAGCCACTTATAAAATAATCACTCAGAGGCTTAATATTATTTACAAACTGTATGGCCTATGGCAGGCCTCTTGCTAGCTAGCTCTTATATCTTAAATTAACCCATTTCTATTCATCTATGTTTTATCCATGTGTTCCGTGGCTTTACTGGTCTGCTGGCATGTTGCTCCTTGGGCAGCAGGCTGGTGTCCCTTAATTTTGATTTTTCTTCTGTCGCATATCAGGTGGCTCTTCTGACATGATACAGAGATTTTGCATTTTCTTTTAACAAGCATGCTTGGGTTTATAGAAGAAGAGAGCAACGCTCCAACTCCAAAGCTAGCTTTAATTTTTTAATTGGACTGAGACTACATAAAGAACATTTGCATTATATGTCTGTAGAGAACAGCAGAAACAAACATTTAGGAAGACTTATGAAATTTTATCCTGTTAGATATGTGATATATACCAATAGGCCAATTTGTTCTTTTTCTTAGGACATTTTTTTCTGGATGATTTGTCCTTTTCTTCAGATGTCTCATTTGTCCAGTGTTCTTCAGATTCCTTACCCTTCATTCTCCTGTAAGACAAAAACAAAAACCCTTCCTCAACCCCAACTTTGGGGAGGTTTCCTTTTCTAATATTTATGAATTTTGATTTATAGTTTCTACTTAAATTTTTGTTTTACTTTCTAAAGTTGTTCTATCATCTAGAACAGTATGATTTTTTACAATAGGCATTGGTTTCTTTAATTGCTCTGAGAAGGGGTTTCTTCTATGATGGCAGGAAAGGTCTGAACCAAATTTGTCATGGGGGTCTCCTTCCCAAAGGCTAAGGCAAAGGATTACCTTGTCTTTCCCTTGTTGATCTACATTTGTTAGTTCAGTGTCTGCCTTTACCACACCTTCTGCATAATCCAGAAAGGAGGGACATTCTGTTGCCATTGTTTCTTGAAAAAAGATTGTTTCTAGGAACACCCTGTTTACAATCCCTTTTTAGGTGGCCTTATTTACCACATTTGAAACATCTGACATTACTATTTTACCACATTTGAAACATCTGACATTACTATTTTTCTTCAGAGTTCTGGAAATCACCTCTCCTAGCCAAGTATCATCATGGTCATGAGATTCAATATTAATTGTATCTCAGATCCATTCCTCCAAGAGTGATCTTGCCCTTAACGGCCTAATTATCCTTCTGCATTGTGCATTAGCATTTTCAAAAGCCAGAGATTCAATTATTATCTGTCTAGCTTTCTGAATTTGGTATCATTCTATTTACTGCTGAAAAAAGCCTTTGTAAGAAATTAGTGAAGGTTTCTTTTGGGCCCTGTATAACTTTTGTTAATGACTCAGTTTTCTTCCCTGCTTCTTCAATTCTGTTCCAAGCATTCAAGGCTGCCATTTGGCATAAAATTAGGGTGTGGTCATCATATAAAGATTGTCTTTGTACATCAGAATAATCGCCTTCTCCAAGAAGTTGATCTTGGGAAATTTCCACACCTCTAGCCCTACATCGTTGTTCAATGGTCTTAGCCTCATCTTTCGACCAGGTCCTCCATTGTAACTGTGAATCAGCTTCTAGGACAGCTGTAATCAAATCTCTCCAGTCTTGAGGGATAATTCTATTACAAGTTGACCATGAGTTTAACATCTGCTTTACAAATGGGGAATGCATACCTTATGATACTATAGCTTCTTTGAATCTCCTCAAATCTAACATTTGCACTGGAGTCCAATCAGCGCATACACAGCCTTGAGCATTTGGCAGTTCCCGTAAGGTTACTGGATAGATTAAGGTTGGCTGTTTGAAAGCCTTAGGCTGTTTCTCTGTAACAATGTAATAATGCAATGCTGAGATAGGTTCACCTTTAAATTCTTCTGTCTGGGTCTGAATTTCTCTATGATCTGTTTTAACAAGTTTTTTCTAAAATTTTTATTTTGGCACTCATATTAACCAACTTTTTAAATGATAAAACAAAAATGATCAAACAAATAATATTTATAATTTACATTATGTAAATCCCATCAACATTAACTAGCCTCTCATTTAATTGCTCCATTTTTAGACTAATGTGTTATCAAACAGAGACCAAACACCCTCCATTATAAAAATATTTCCCATTTTTTTATGTGGGAAAAATTCTCTTTTAACGAATTTCTCCTTTTAAGATATCTTAATTGACTCACCAACTCTGCTGACTGCATACAACAGTAGAAGCCCAAGCAGGTTTCAAGGCAGCTACCTATTGTTGTAGCAGCCCGAGATGGAGATCCAGGGACAGCCCACAACCCACCGGGAGAGAAGAAGTGAAAGATCCAGCCATCTGGATAGCTGGTTAGGGACTCCAGCCCATGTGGGGTGGAGACTCTGGCTCTGTGCAGCTCAGGACTGAGCTAGGGCCTGCAATGCCACAGGCAAGAGGCTTTTTGGTGAATTTGTGTCACAAACATTGGGCGCCAGATGTAACATGAAATCTTAAAAGGTCTTATTAATATAAAACCCAGAGCCAGATATTGGGGTGAAAGCTGAAAGATCAGAGAAGCAGAACAGCCAGCCACTAGCTTACTTCTACGAAATCCTCAGCCTCAAGAGAGCGACTTCCTGTTTCCTCACATCTTAGCTATACTGTGGAAAGAGAAGCACTCTTGTTTATTAGTGATAAGAATGTAAATAAAATTGTAAGTTTTATTAATGGAAATTTGACAATATCTGTGGAGCCCAGTTTGAAGATAAATCTACAAAACAGCTCCTATACCTAAGGCTCAGGGGATATTGCAGATGAAGGGGCAGAAAGATTATAAGAGCCAGAGGATCAGGGAGTTTAATATGAGATCATATCTCCTTGTAATATCACAGAAGCTATACCCATAATGTCTCACTAACATGACTCTCTAAACATGAGCTGAACAAGGACAACAACTGATATGGACAAAGGGAACAGGGGACAGGGGAAATTCTAGAAGGCCTCAACCCTACACAAAGAACTATAGGCAACTAAGGAATGCTGAGAGCAGGAGAAATCGTCTTCTCCATGGGAGAGTACATCAGTTGGTTACCCAGTACCAAATGGTCAGCCCGGAAACCATGCATACAAGTGACATTCTACACACTGAACAGTTATAGTCAGGAATATATGTGTGTAACAACAATTAATGAAAAAGGGGCTACAAATTTGAAAGAGAGCAGGGAAGGGTATATAGTTTGGAGGGAAAAAAGGGAAGGGGGAATGCAATTATATTATAATATCAAAAATAAAAGAAACAATCAGAAAAAGGCATACCTTTTGACCTGACAATTCCAATTGAGGAAATTGATTCTACAGATTTTTTGTTTTGTTTTTAGTTTTCAAAACAGGGTTTCTCTGTATATCCCTGGTTGCCCTGGAACTCACTCTGTAGACCAGGCTAGCCTCAAACTGAGATCCACCTTCCTCTGCCTCCCAAGTACTGAGATTAAAGGTGTGCACCAGTACTACCCAATTGATTCTATAGATGTTCTTTATACATGTGCTGATAACATGTATATAAAATATTAATGTATAATGTAAAGTGAATCTTAAAAGGTCTTATTAATTGAAAACACCAGGCTAGGTATTGGGATAAATTCTCAAAGGTCAGAGAAACAGAACAAGCCACAGCCAACTTCCTCACCTTGCTAACTCCTCAGCTGATCTTGTTTCCTCAGACTGCAGGCTTCTGAGTCCTCTCCTGAATGAATCTCAGCTCAACTGCTGCTCAAAGCCTGAAAGCTTAAGAGGCCTTCTAGCTTCTGGTTTCCACACCTTATATACCTTTCTGCTTCCTGCCACTACTTTCTGGGATTAAAGGCATGTGTCTTTCTCAAGCAAAGACATGAGATCTCAGGTGCTGGAATTAAAGGTGTGTGCCACCATGCCTGGCTGTTTCCAGTGTGGCCTTGAACTCACAGAGATCTGGATGGATCTCTGCCTCGGGAATGCTAGGATTAAAGGCATGTGCTACCACTGCCTAACCTCTATGTTTAATCTAGTGGCTGTTCTGTTCTCTGACCCCAAATAAGTTTTATTAGGGTGCACAATATTTTGGGGGACATAATATAATCACCACAGAATCACTATTTGTATTAGCAAGAGAAAGCAAAATTCAAATTTATAATAAAAAGAGTCTGGTTCAATACATTATTTCTTTGCAACAGAATCCCATTCAACTTTTTATTGTTTGAGAATTTTATAATGTATACAATGTGTTTTGATAAAATCTGCCTCACACTGCCTCCCCTCCAACTTCTTATACCACCAGCCAATTTTCCCTTCCATCTTCATGTACTCTTTTTTCCACAAACTGTGTATAATCTGAACTACCTGTGTGCTCATGGGTGTAGGGCCACACATTGGAACATGAACAGGTCTACCAAGGACCACATTCCTGAAGAAAACTGACTTTTGCTCCCTTAGCAGCCCCCAACTGCCAGTAGCCCCTCAGCTAGGGAATGAGGTCTGTTGGGCTTCTTCCCAGTACACTCTGGGATTTTGGATGGCTTAATCTTGTGGATGTCTTATGCAGCCACAGCCTCTGTGAGTTCTCATATTCAACATCCCTGTCGTGTTCAGAAAACAATATTTTAGAGAAGTCCTCCCTAACCTCTGGCTCTTACAATTCTTTTGCACCCCCCGCATGACAATCCCTTAGCCTTGGTAGGAAGGGGTATATGATAGAGATGTCCCATTTAGGGCTGATCACTCCACTGAGGCTTATTAAGAAAATGAGAAAGTTCACTCTTTCCAAGTTTTATAAAGTGAAATAATCTCCAAATAAAGTAAGCAATAAAGAAGTATGTTGCAAAACACTGTGTACAGACTACTTCTCTGTGTGTAGCAAAGTACACTGGATTACTTTAGAATCATAAAATCTGAAGTCATGGCTTATAACAGTGGTTGTTTACAGAGGATGTAACTGAAAAGGACAAGGATTTCACTATATGCTTTACCTCAAATTTTGAACTGCATGAATATTTAACTTTTCACAAGAAAGACAGTTAAAATTTTAGAAGTTATAAAGATGTTATTTTTATTGTGTGCATGTATTTATATAAACATTTAAATGTGAGAAAATCTGGAATGATTCACATCCTTGACATGAACACTTAAGTAAGATGTATGTGTGGAGTACACATTGGTCTTTTACTCTGTGTTTATTGAATTTTAAAATGAGATTTTATAATATCACATCTAAAAGGCCTTGTATTAAGGGGCTGGGACTGAAAGAGTAGATGAATGTGAGGCTGAGCCTTGTTAACTTGCTCTTGAATTACATCATTCTCTTAATGGATTAAAATAAGACCATTCTATTCAGGGACTTGCAATGAAGTACTAAAGTGACTTTCCGTCTTGTAACCAGCTCTGTGGAGAATACCAACACTGAGCTGTAGAAAAAGCAAAAAGTATGACAAAACAAGCAGTGGACAATCATGTGTATATCTGTTTTAAAGGTACAGCTTCTGCTTCCAAACTGTGTAGTCAATGGAGCTACTGAAAAGAACTTTGGATTTAAAGTCAGAAGTCCTATATTTAATGCTGGACTACATTACAGACTGTGTGACCTTGATTAATGAACTTTCTATCTTTGACAGATAATTACCTGCCTTATTCTGTTATCTTTCTCAACAAAGTTACTGAGAAAATAAAATGAGGTGACATATATAAAAACATGTTTTGTGCTGGCCCGATGGCTCAGTGGGTAAAGGTGCTTGCAGCCAAGCCTGATGACCTACATTCTATCCCTGGAAACTATATGGTAGAAGGAGAGGACTGACTCTCACAAGTTATCCTTTGAATGCCACGTGTGTGTTATAGCATACACAAGCACACACACACACACGTGCACACACGTGCACACACGTGCACACACACACACAGGCTTAATTTTTCTGAAAAAGCATGTTGTAAACTCTAATGAAGTGCAAATTATATTATAGCATTTTAGCACCATGGTGACAGAGATAACGACAACTGGCTAAAATAGTTTCTCATATATTGTCATAAAGGACAGTTCCTCTCTTTACTCAAAGAATCACATGACAGCTTTAAAAGGATATAATTTCCAGAAAGTTTCTGGTTCAAAATTTGGTGCTCTGCATGTATTCTTGTCTCTGCATGGGAAAATAGTAGCAATCAACATTTCATAGTAATACTACAGAGTACATAGTAATAGGAGAAAAAGATAGACATTTGTCGCTTAGTTTTGTTCTTTTGAACTCTGAAAAATGGGTTAAAAGTTTAACCTTTCTCTTTAATTTCAGTTATCTACCTCATACTCTATCATGCCATTTTTGTGTTCTTTGCATGGACCTACTGGAAGTCTGTCTTTACACTCCCACAGCAGCCAAACGAGAAGGTAAGAATATTTGTTGCTTTACAAAGTTAAGAACAAAAGAATCTAAAGATACCAACAAAATAAGAAGAGGACAAAAGGAGAAACAACCTTCCCATTCAAAAGAAACTCATACTGTTTTGTCTTTATTTTTTCAAACAAGATCTCACTGTGTTGCACAAGCTGGCCTTGAACTCCTAGCCTCCAGTGATCCTACCTCACCTCTCCTCAGTAGCCTGGACTGTAGTGGCACACCTCCTAGCTCAGCTAAGGATAAACTGAAAGGGATTCACTCCAAGGAATTAAGGGTAGAACTGGCTATTGAAGAAGTTTGTGAATTCACCAGCCTTGAGTATCTTTAAGACTAGGAAACCACTATCTTCAATGGATATTTGATTAAAACAAGGAGCCACTTTGATTCTGAGATCTCATCTAGTTCAATTCTATGAAACTAGAAGGCAACTCTAAGAAAAATTCAATAGTTAATCCAAGCCTTTTTAGCTGTGTTCTCTTGAATCCACCTGTTTCTTGCACTATTTGAAAGAGTTCAGAAAAGTGATCATCTCAGGTATTTATTGTCTGTAACTGCTTTAAAACAAATTAGATTTGGAAGTAGAAAGAAACAATTAGGAGAGATCTTACCAAAACTATTAACATGAGAAAAAATACTATTCTAAATTGTCTCCTTCATGGACAAAATATTACAAAAGGAAAAAATTTAAAGCACAGAAAAAGATAGTAATACAGAAAGAAAATAATGGGCAAAATGGCAAGTATCTTTTCTACTGAATGTTTAAAATATAAATGCATTAATTTGTCCACTTAAAAGGCTGAGATTTCTGGACATGGTCGCTCATCTTGTAATCCCAGAATTCTAGAGGCTGAGTCAGGAAGATTGCCACAAATTTGAGGCCAGCCTGGGCTAGAGAGTGAGACTTTATCTCAAACAATAATAAAATAAATAACACTAAAAATATTATGGGACAAGGTTCAGCGACACACACCTTTAATACCAGCACTCTAAAGGCAGAGGTAGGTAGATCTCTGTGAACTTGAGTCCAGCATGCTCTACATAGAGAGTTCCACAACTAGGGCTACATAATGAGACCATTTCAAGAAAATATATTATAAAAGCCTGAGATTAACAAACTACATTAAAATCATATATGTTTAATCTCTATAATAGAGTTAACATTAGTACCAAAAACATAAATAGGTTGACAATAAATGATTGTCATAAGACTTCATAGGGAAGAAAGGTGGGGAAAGAGGAAAGAGAGAGGGACTGGGGTTGTGGCTCAGAGATACAGTGCATGTGTGAGGCTCTGTGATCCATCACAGCACGAATATTTTTAAGAGAGTTAAGTCAAACATAAGGGAAAAGGAAATACAATAGATATTGATAAAAGGGTCGATGTGCTAAAGATGGGTCTGTGGTAGAGCATTTGACTAGCAGGTTGTTGGATTCGATCTCCAGCACCACAAAAAAGGGTCAGTTCATCAATATGTTAAAGTTATTTTTAAAATGAACGTGAAAAACAGAGGCAAAACCTGGGAAACTTCTGTTCTGCAATAATAGTTAAAAAGCCATCAGTTCTACGGTTTCGATCGGGCATGGAGTAAGTATACAGAAGATTAAAGGATCTGAAAGGACATAGATAAAGCAATCTACCCCCAAATAGCAGAATATGCATTCTTCCAAATTGCATATAGAATACTTTCCAGTATAGACAATCTATTATTATTAGGCCATCAAAGAAGTTGATACATTTAAAACATTGAAGCCATACAAAGTATTTTCTCTAAGCACAGTGGGATAAAGCTAGAAATTAATAAGACAAAGCTACAAATTCCCAAGTATGGGGAAATTAAGCATTGTCATTTATTAATTCTTGGAATACTCCATATACTGCATTTTGATTCTGTTCACTCCCACCTCAACTCCTCCCAGATCAAATCCCCTTCCCGAACCCACCCAACTTTGTGTCCTCATACTTTCTCATACTTAAAAAAAATCGGGTCCATTTGTGCTACCCATGTAATACTCTTTAGTATTTGGGCATCCACCAGAAGGTGGTCAACCTACCAGGGGCCATACCCTTAAAGAAAACTGATTTTTGCCTCTCTCAGAAGCTATCAATTGCCAATAGGCAAGACTTCTTGCCCCACTCCCCTCTCCAAGCTGGGATTTTGTCTGGTTGAGATTGCATAGTCTTGTGTATGCTACAAGAGCTGTGAGTTCATATGTGCAAAGACCTTGTTGTGTATGAAAAATGCTGCTTTAATGTGTACATCTACCAGCACTAGCTCTTCAAATCTCTCTGCCCCCTCTTCAGCAATCCCTGAGCCTTGAGAGAAGAGGGTGTAATATAGGTATCCCATTTAGGGCTGAGAATTCTGCAGTCTCTTATTCTCTGCACCTTGGCCATTAAGCACACTCTGAACCAATGGATCAAGTAAGAAATCACAAGGGAAAATTAAAAATACTTTGAGAGGAATGAAAATGAGACATGGCATAATAAAAATTATAGAATGTAATCAAGCAATGCTCGCAGGAAAGTTTATAGTTGCAAACACATTTAAACGAATAAATGTCTCAAATAATCTATTTTGATGTTTTAGAGAAGAGTAGAAAGCCAAACTTCAAAAGAAAAAAAAAAGAAAGAAAAGAAAACAAAATTGACAGAAGGGAAATAAACCAAACAGTAAGAAGACCACCCAAAGTATAAAAGAAAGTATTTTCATACATATGTTGTGTCCAGTGTTCATAATACATAAAGAATTCTCGTAATTCAGCAACTAAAGGTAACCCAATTGTAAAATACAGAAAGGGCTTAAATAGATATTTCTTCTCCAAAGAAAATATACAGTTTTCTGCTAAGGGCATGAAAAGTTCATGAGCACCACTACTAATTAAGGAGATACAAATCTAGACAGCAAAATCACCAAGAACGCAACCATTAAGTGAATGAACAAATGAATGAATGAAAAATAGCATATATTGGTGAGAATGCAAACAATTCACAATTCTTCCAAATTTGACTAGGAATATAAAATTGTAGATTGTAGTTGGTTTTTTTACTCTTTGGGGGCCCACCACTCAGCTCCCAAATAAATACACAGAGACTTATTTTTACTTATGAATGCCCAGCCTTAGCTTGGCTTGTTTCTAGCCAGCTTTTCTTAAATTGTCCAGTTCTCGTTAACTACATTTTGCCTCTGGGCCTTTTATCTTTCTTTATTCTATATATCTTTCTTTCCTTCTTACTCTGTGGCTGGCTGTGTGGCTGTGTGGCTGGCCCAGATTTCTCCTCCTATTTATTCTCTCTGCCTGGCAGCCCCATGTATCGCTCTCCTGCCTAGTTACTGACCATTCAGCTCTTGATTAGACCAATCAGGTGTTTTAAGGCAGGCAATGAAACACAGCTTTACAGAGTTAAACAAATGCAATATAAAAGAATGCAACACATCTTTACATCATTAAACAAATATTCCGCAGCATAAATGAATGTAACACATCTTAAACTAATATTCCACAATAGTAGATATACTATGCAAAACAGCTATGCTTTTCCTCATAAGGTTAAATATGGAGTTATCATGTGACCCAAAGGTTCCATTCATGGGTATATACTAAAAATAGTTAAAAGCAAGCATTCAAGTAAATACATATTTACAAATCTTTATTGCAGCAGTAAGCACTATAGCCAAAAGATTGGAACAACCCAAATATTCATCAGTAGAAAAATAGATGGGGGAAGTATTGTATGTCTGCACTGTATATCTATATGTCTATATGTATATTATATATGCACACATGCCAGAATACCATCGGCCATAAAAGGGAATGCAGTACTGACATATGATACAACATAGATGAACCTTGCAATATGGTAATTGAAAGACACCAAACACCAAAGGCCATACTGTTTTGAAGGCACATTCATAGACAGAGATCCATACAACAGATACCGGTTGTAGTCTGCCTAGAGATAAAGGAATAAAGAATGACAGCTTAATAAGTAAAGGATTTCCTCTTGGAGTGATGAAATGGTTTGGAACTAGGTAGTTTTGTTTGCACCACAGTATGAGTGAGCTAAATGCCACTAAATTTGTTCACTATTAAATGTACTTTAGAAATAAAATACCATGTTATATTAATTTTAGCTTAATAAAAATTAAGTATCCCCTTCATGTTATGTATGAAAGCTTTTAGGTCAGTAGAAAGGCTAAGTGGTTAAGAATTTTGTAGACCTAAACTTGATGAAATAATGTTAGGTTTTAATCAAGTACTGCAACTGTCTAATGCTTATGACTACAACTTTATCATTTTCAATTTGTAAAAAAGGAAGGAGAGTTTTTTGGGTCTACTTAATACCAACAATATTAATTTTGTAATACAACATTCCAATCTGTCACCAGTTGTCTCATCCAAAATGCATTTATTAGCTCACTGCTTTATAATCCTTAATAAGGCTTAGTTAGTGCCAGAAATATGCTATCTGTCCCAGACATCATGTTCTCAACTATTTGTTGAGTGGCCACAATGTGTTTGTCACATCTAAATAGAAACAACTCTGCTTGTACCCTTCAAGTAGCACAGGGTCCCATGAGAAAGTCACAGTCACAAGGATACCTCAAAGATTAAAGCACTGCCACAAGGCACTACTTTGAATTATCAAAATTTAAATGAAAATCTAAAAATTTTGTATTTTCATGTTAGTATAATTGTACTTATAAGAACAAAACAACCAGGTTGATTGTAAACAATTTACAGTGTTTAAGACATTCTTAGTATGATGCATCTACCTAGCACACAGCAAAACTCAGGGATAAGAATTAAATGCTTATAAATGTACCATATTTATTGTGACAGCCTCAAATGCCCCCTATGCCTTTCCACATATCTTCAGGAGGACATTTAATTCTCACTCTGATTGAGAATGGCATGGTACTATAAAATATACCATAGGTATGGTTCGGTTTTTACTTTACTTTTTATTCTTTTAACATTTATTTATTTTGTGTGTGTGTGTGTGTGTGTGTGTGTGTGTGTGTGTGTGTACATGCACACACCTAGTCTGAGCATTCTTGTATATGTCTTTTGGCATATTTAAATACATGTTTCACTCATGCACATTTATTTGTCTTGGCTATGTAACTAGGAGTGGAATTGCTAGGTCATAGTGCAGACATGCATTTAACTTTAGATAGTACATAAGTTTTCCAAACTGGATGTATAAATCTACACTCCTACCAAGATCTTCTGTCTCTCAAAATGTACCATAAAAAGGATTGAAAGAAAGGTACATATTGTTAGAAAAATATTCAACAATAGAGTAGCATCTATAATATATAAAAGATTGCCACAATCCAGCATAAAAAGACAATAACGTATTTTGTTAGTTGTTTGAAAATTTCATACAATTTTGATTATATTTACCACCTCCCACATTCCTCTCAGATCCATCATCCCTGACCTACCCACCCACTCACTCATGTCCTCTTTTTTCTTTAAACACATCAAGTATAGTTTGTGTTACTCATGTACTCTTGGATGTGTGGCCTTCACTGGAGCATGGCCAGCCCATAAGAGCCCTCATCCTCAAAGGAAATTGACTGAAAACCTAATTATTTTAGTGGACAAAATTCTCAAATAGGTATTTCAAGAGAATACCCCAAACAGCCCAATGAAGTCAGGAAAAGATGTTCATTATCTCTAGTAACTGTGAAAGTACTGAGTGAAAGCACAATAAGGTACAACATAGTAAGAGTTAAAATTCAAATGACTAGCGCTATCAAGTAGACTTAAATGATTAATAATTAGAGTTCTAAATGATACTTTGAGTTACTTGTTATTACCCAGCAATTCTGCACCAATCTTCTGAAATAAGTATTATTTCCTTTATTTTACAGGGGAAAAGTTTAGATCAAGAAAATGTCTAATTTTCCGAAGTGATTTTCTATTTTATGTCCATAATAAGGTTTAAACCAGAAATTCCCAACATAAATCCTTTCCTTTTTCATCTCTGTCTACCCTTTTGTGTAGACTAAAGAAAAGTTTTCTTTGAAAAAATAATTGGACTATCTTAGGCAAGATTAGCAAAATGTAGCATTAAATTGGCAAAAAATTATGTATCAACCAGTGAGGATATCCAAATTTCTACCAATTCACAAAATTATAATTATGCAGGCAATATCACAAGCCATTTCATCCAGCTTTTCTGAAAGTATCATCAGCATTATGAACCTATGAAAAAGCAATTGGCACTCAATAAACCTGGCTACTCATCGATGGGATCCTGGCAGCAATGTATTACACAACTGTATACACCATTATACACGGTATAATGGAGTGGAAAGGGTATAAGTCTTGGAATTACATGAAGTGCGTTTGGGACCAGCTTTGCTATTTATAAGTTGATTGAGTACAACTGTGAACAAGATACTTAATCTGTTTAGCGTTATGTTTTTTTTTTAATATTTAAAAAAGAACACCACCTATTTCATAAGGTACTTAGTCAAAGAAATGTATAAGACAAATTGGTATTTGGAGTTCAAGGGCAGATAATAAATGTTTTCATTTAAGTAGTTATGGTTGCTTTTAATCCTTTCTGGGAACCTGAGAAAGTAAAGCCTTGCCTATTCTGCTTCCAGTTTCACTTGTCCTATACAGACAAGGAGCGCTATGAAAATGAAGAGAGACCTGAGGTCCAGAAGCAGATGCTTGTGGATATGGCCAAGAACCTACCAGTATACACAAGAACCGAGAGTGGAGGTCAGTTCATTATCTCAATTGCAGAGTCAGCTAGCAGGAATGTAAGGAACAACAAGTCATCTGTGTGGTCAGGCTAGCGTCCTTTTCCTCCCATCTTCTCAAACTCACATTTCATTAGAAAAAATTTCAAACACCTATCAAAGTTGAGAGAATTGTTAGTAAGTATAATACCCTGGGTTCTACCAATAACATTTTATTATGCTGCTTTATCACATTCCTGTCCTTATATCCAACCCTCCGTCTGTTTTTCATTGGATCATCTTTTTTTTTGATGCATTTAAAAACAAATAGCAAACACTATTACATAGCCACCTAAATATATATTCTTTTGTGAGTAAAATTTACATTATGAAACATGCAAAAAATTTTCTTTATTTTAAGAAAAAAATTTTTATTCATTTTACATACCAATCACAGATCCTCCTCTCTTCCCTCCTTCTGTCCCCCATCCTCCCCTCCCCCAGCCCACCCCCCATTCCCTCCTACAAGAAGGCAAGGCCTCCCATGAGGAGT
>LZPO01057485.1:585932-601101 GCA_001675575.1 Neotoma lepida
ACTGCCAGGGGGCCCCTTAAGCAGATCAAGCTACACAACTGTTTCGCTTATGCAGAGGGCCTAGTCCAGTCCCATGGAGGCTCCACTCTTAAGTGTACAGTTTAACATGTTTTGAAAAATATACACATCTATAATCAAAGCTGCTAAAAAAATTACCATCACTTCAAGAAGGTTCTACCATACCCCTACCCAGTCAATCTTCATACATACATACAATTATTATTCTGATAGTTTTGCCTGCTCTAGAATTTTGTATAAGTGGAATAAAATATGCACCCTTTTAGTCAGCATAATATTTGTGATATTCATTCATATTGTTGTGTATTTCATTCTTTGTATTGCTTAGCAGTATTACATTGTATGAATATAACAGCTTGTTTATCTCCTCAGTGGTTGATACATATTTGGGTTGTTTTCAATGCTTAGCTAGTGTGAATCAGTTTGCTGTAAACATCCTTGTAGTAATAAATGAATGAAGATGAATGAATGAAGTAATAAACGTATCACCATTTCTGTGGGTAAATACCCTTGGTGGAGTTTTACTCTTGCATTTCATTTGGATGAATGGAACGATACTTGCAGAGATGGTTCTCCACCTTTGAAAGCTTGAAAACTGAGGCTCTTCTGCTGCATCATGCTTTGGAAAGGGTGCTGTCAGACACGGGTTCCTTTCTTCACCACTTGTTTATTCAGCAGGTACCTCTTAAGAGGCAATATGACAGATGAGGAAATTTTAATTAGATAACATTAAGGAGTTATTGTTAATTTTGTTAAAGAGGCAATGTCATTGTACTTACTATTTTTTCAAAGTATTCATACATACTAAAATGTCTGTGGTTCTTTCAATATTTTCTTTAAATGCTGAAGTAACAGAGCCAGTGGAAGAATCAGAATAAAGAAAAATTATTGAACTTGTCAAATCTGTGTATTGATACATGTGGTTCATTGTACTCTTAACCCTATTTCAGTGGGTTTTTGAAAATAGTTATGATTAATTTTGATTGTCAACTTAATTGAATTAAGAAAAGCATAGAGTGTGGTGGTGCACATCTTTAATCCCAGCACTTGGGAGGCAGAGGCAGGTGAATCTCTGTGAATTTGAGGCTAGCCTGGTCTACAGAACGAGTTCCATGCCAGCCAGGGCTACATAGTGAGACTCTATCTTGAAAAAAAGAGGAGGGGCAGAGCAAGGCACATTAATGAGGTGCACCTTGGGTATGACTCTGGGGGCTCTTATAGACCTGTTCTGAATGTGAATGGCAATCCTATGAGCTGGTGTCCCAGACTGAATAAAAAGAGAAAAGGAGAAAGCCACTGTGGAATTCCTCTTTCTCTGTCCCCTGGTCCACCCACCATCACAGCCATGTGCCACTCCTACTCCATGCCTTCCCTTCCTTGATGGACTATATCCTTTTAAGCCATAATCTATAATAAATCTATCTTCCCTTGAGTTGTTTTATCCAGGTATTTTATCACATAGACAAGAGAAGTAGCTAATAAAAACTTCCATGATACTAATTTTTTAAGTGAATAATATGTCTGAGACACTGGTCCAAGTAATATGAATACAGAATTAGACAGACCAGATTTATGGAGTAGAAATTCTTTTTTATTAAATTACATCACTACATCACATCATTTCCCCTTTTTCCATTCCTCCCTCCAACCCTTCTCATGCAACCCCTTGCTTTCTCTCAAATTCGTTACTTCTATTTCTTTAATTGTTGTTAATATATATATTCCTAAATATGTAAATACAACCAGCTCATTCCATATAATAATACTTGTATGTATATGATTTCAGGGCTGAACACTTGGTATTGGATCCAATCGGTGTTCTCGTCCCTGGGAAAGACTGTTTCTCCTGTTCTCAGCATTCTTTAGTTGCCTATAGTTCTTTGTATAGGGTTGAAGCCGCATGCGATTTTCTCCTTCCATGTTAGCATGTTGTCTTTGTTCAGGTTTCCTGTTGATGAGATTTCATAGACATAGCTGCTCTGACATTTCTAAGAGACGCACAATCTCACAGCAGATTTCCTTTTCCTTTCTAGTCCAGTTTTTCTGCCACCTCTTCTGTAAAGTTCCCTGAGCTTTGGGTGCAGGAGTTGTATTATAGATGTATCCATTGGGACTGGACTCCACAGCTCTGCATTTTGATCAGTTGTGTTTTTCTGTATTGCTCTCTGTCTGCTGCACAGAGATGTTTTGTTGATGAGGGTTGAGAACTATGCAAATCTATGGATATAAGGATAAATATTTAGGATGTAGTTAAGGACTATGCTGGTTTAGTAAAGTGGAAGTTTGTAGGTTCTCCTTCATAATCCATGACTCACTAGCCCTGGGTTGGTGGGTAGGTTCCCAGTACCAGGCATGAATTCCCTCTTGTTGAGCAGGTCTTAAGTGTAATTAGGGAGCTACTGGTTACTGCAAAGGTATACATGCCACTACTGCACTCTTAGGGTTTTTATGCCATGCTAGTCATTATAGTAGTTCATAGATGTCACAGCAGACTAGGACTCTTGATTACTTCCCTTCCTTGGAAACTTGCACAGTACCTTCTGGTACCATGAAAGTTGGTCTTCAGGCAGGAGGCAGAGACTTTCAGGTCATAACCAGCTTGAATCTTCTGAGTCCTATATCCAAAGTATATGGCTTCTTCAGCAATAGGGACATGCCTTAAACCCCTGGAAGGCAACCAAAAAATAGGGCATTGAAATCCTTACTATTAGTGAACTGATGTTAGTCTGTGTCTTTACTTTCAGTAGTATGCTTTTTATGAAATCGAGTGTACCAGAATTTGTTGGATATATACTTAAGGTAGTAATATCTTCTTGTTTAATTGTTCCTTTGATTAAAATGAGATGCCCTTTTTAAAAATAACTTCTGATTAGTTTTAGTTGAAGTCTATTTTGGCAGATATTAGGATGTAATGCTTACTTGCTCCCTGGTCCCATTTGATTGAAGTACTTTTGTCCATCCTTTCCTTCTACATAGGTGCCTATCTTTAAAGCTATGGTGAGTTTGTTAAAAACAACAGAAAGATAGATTTTGTTTCTTGATCCATTCGGCCAGCATATGTTTTTTGATTGGAGAATTGAGGCCGTTGATATTTAAAGTTTTTATTGAAAGATGTGTGTTGATTGCAGCCATTTTGTTTTTGTTTCTTTGTTGTTGTTATTTGTGTTCTCAGTGGTACTTCATGTTTCCGTAATTACAGCTTCATTTGTTTTCATTCTACAGTCTCTTGGCTATGTTTATTCTTCAGCTGAAGTACTGCTTCCTGTATTTTATTTAGGGTTGGTCTGCTGGTTATAAAATTTTTTATGGCTCTTTGTATCATGTAAAGTTTTTCTTTTTTCTTTCAACTATGAAAGAGAATTTTTCTGGGTACATTAGTCTAGGTTGATAGCCATGGTCCTTTAGAACTTGGAATGCATTGCTCCAAGCACTTCTGGCTTTCTGAGTTTCCATGGAGAAATCAGCTATTGTTCTCATGGGCTTCCTTTACATGTGGCTTGTATCTTTTCTCTTGCAGCTTTCAATATTCTTTCTTTGTTCTGTATACTTAGTATTTTGACTATGATATGCCATGGGGATATTCTTTCTGATCTTGTCAATTTGGTGTTCTGTGTACTTCTTGTATCTGTATGTGTGGTGATATTTTATTTTATTAATAAGACCTTTTAAGATTCGTGTTACAGTATGAGTATGTTTTTCCTTAGTTTGGGGGAGTTTTCTTCTATGACCTTATTGAAGATCCTTCTATGTCATTGACTTGAGATTCTTCTCCCTCATCTATTCTAGTGGGGTGGGAAGGGTATTTGGAGGGAATGATCAGGTGAACTCACCTGGCTAGTCCCTGGCAGAAGATTCAGCACTTGGCTGGGGAGAGAGCTGGATGTAGTTCTTGGGGCTTATGGTTTGTGGGCAGTGAGATCAGGGCTGTCCTAAATAGGCCTAGACACTGGATGTGGGGCCCAGGCTAGATCTGGGGATATGGGAACGATCAGGCAAAACCTGGCTAGACCTTGTTCAAGTTTTGCAGGGCCTGGCTGGGAGGAAAGGCTAGATGGGCACATGAGGGGTCTATAGGTTGGTGGTAGATGACACAGGTCCTGGCCAGTTGGGGGTGGCACAAGCCAGATTAGCCAGACTAGGCCAGGGCACTGGGTGTGGGACCCAGGCTCCATTTGGTGGTTGGGGAGTGTATGAAGGGATGGATTAGATGAACTCAGCCGGCTAGACTCTGGGTGGGTAGAGACATTGGTTGGATGTGGAAATTCTTATCAAAACCACATAGAAAAGTATATAATTTTAAGTAGTAGTATAGAAAATATCATAAAAACAGAGGATTTGAACTAGATGCATATGTGGAAAATTATACTCAGATATATTTTGTTTAATTTCTACCATCTTATTCTTTTTATTATCGAGAGAGACTAACTGTTCATATTTATGGGGCACAATATGGTATTTGAAATAAATATACAGCGTGCAATAGTAAATCAGAGTAATTAGAATTTTCATCCTCTTAAGCATTTATAATTTTTTATACATTGGGAAACTTTCAGTTCCTTTCTTCACATTCTTTATAAAATACATAATAAATCACTGTAACCTTCTTATGCTGTAGAACATTAGAAATTATTCCTCCTGTTGTGACTGTGTTTTGACGCCCGTTAGCCAACCTTTTTGTGATGATTTGAATAAGATATACCCTATAGTCTTGTGAATTTGAATACTTGATCCCCAGTTGGTGGTGCTGTCTGGGAAGGCTGAAGAGATATGTCCTTGTTGGAGGAAGTATGTCACTGAAGGCAGACTTTGAGAGTGTAAAAACTCACACAATTTCAAGTTTGTTTTCTCTGCTTCAGTCTAGTGGTTCAAAACACACACCTTTGTTCCACCATCATGGACTCTAGCCTTCTGGAACTATAAGCCCAAACAAACTCTTCAATAAGTTGCATTGATCATAGTGTTCTATTGAAGCAACAGAAAAGTAACTATGCACTCCTTCTATCCTGCTCTCTACAACTCTTTCTCACTTCTAGTGACTACTGTTCTACATTCTTCATCAATGAACCATTTTTAGTTTCCACATGGAAACAAGAATGTGTAGTACTTGACCTTCCCAATCTTCAACCTTAATGCAGAATTTCTGTTTATACTTTATTAAATTCACCCAGATCTAACTTCATATTCCTTCCAGCATTGCCCTGTATCTTTAATATCTGTTCCCATACATTTCCTCTGGATTTATGTATTTATATTACAAAACTCAAGTACTCCTTTTCGAATGTATTGTACATCCTCATGGGTCACACTGTGCACCTCACTGTTATGTGCACACTGATGCTTTGGTCTAATTGTAGATCTAGAGTCAAAGAAGAGTAGGTCTTGAAGAGAATCAGCATTGTATTGTATGGTGGTCCCAGTTTCCTGGTGCATCCCTTCATTCTGCGATGGAAAGGCTAACGCCATTGACAATGAAGAAGCTGATTTCCACTGGTAATAGGGAAGCATCTTCCTCTGGAAAAGAAGATTCAACAGAATTTAGGAGCTTGATATCCCTGGCTTCAGCAGGTCTTCTCACAGAATCCTACTGTTTCACAGTCAGTGCCCCCAGTTTAGCAGTTAACATCCTACAAGACCAGGAGTTGTAATTTAAGTAGTCTCAAGTTGAAATTCTGTATTTGATTTTCACTAATCCCTGTCCTGTAGCTATGAGATATGCATCTCCTTCAGGAGAAGCATTGACGCTTTCAGGTCATTTATATAGTACTTGCAGGAAATTTGAAACCCATATCTTATTCCATTCTTTCATTACTTTTCCAGTGCTGTTAGGAACAACAAGCCAACCTCATTATATTTGTCAGTTTTCTTAAAATGTTCAAATATATATATATACAGTCACCTATCTCCTTGCTTCTTTTGGTGACTGACAGCGTTTATTGGAGATACTTTACACATCTGCACTGTGTCATGTCATGTCATGGATTACTAGTACCCTCTTTAATTCTGAAATGTAGTAATTAGTTTAATTTAATTAAATCAAATTTTAAAAATTTAGTTTAACACAAGCAACCCACTTGCAGAAAGTCAAACTGGAGACAAATTCAAAAAATCATTTAAATTTTTTTCCCTCTGTAATCAATCTCAATACCAACAGCTATATTACTTATGGTACTCTGAAGAAAGATAACCAGTAGATTAGATAAGATAGAAAGATGACTAGATGATAGATAGATAGATAGATAGATAGATAGATAGATAGATAGATAGATAATTTATTATGAGAATTTAGTTCAGGCAACTACAAAAGCTGAAAACTCCCACTATCCACATATGAAAGCTGCAGTCCCAGAAAAGGTGGTGGTATAACTCCAGTTTGAGGTAAAAGGCCTAAGCATGAGGAAAACCAAGAGTGTACATTCTAAGGCTAAATCCAGAACCTTGAGAACCAGAGGGCTGATGATGCAATTTTCAGTTCATGTCTGAAGACCTGAGGAAAAAGGAGCCCAAATTGCTTAAGGTCTAGTGAAAGAGAAGCAGGAGACTAATGTCCCAGCTAATGCAGTCAGGAAGAGAGCTGAATCTCCCTTTCTCTGCCTTTTTTTTTTCCTATTAACATCCTCTTCAGATTGAATGAAGCCAACCTACACTGCAGATCATCTGCCTTCTCTGTTGCTAAGATAAAACACTGAACAGAAGAAACTTGGAGAGGAAGGGGTTGATTTTATCTTACACTCCAAATAACATTCCATCACCAATGGAAGTTAAGGCAGGAACCCAAGAGGAGACCTTGGAGAAATGCTGCTTACTGGATTACTCTCCATGGCTTGCTCAGCTAGCTTTCTTTATAACCCAGGACCAGTGCCTGAGGATGGCACCATCTATATAGATAGCTGGGCCCTCATACATCCATCATCAATTAAGAAAATACTCCATAGACATGCCCACAGGCCAATCTGATGGAGGTAATTTCTCGGTTCAGGTTCCTTCTTCCCAATTGATTCCAGTTTGTATCAAGATGACAGAAACTAACCAGCACAGCAATTAAGTTGACAAAACTAGCCATCAAGCCATTCAAAGAGCAGAGAGATAATTACTAAAGACATAAAAAACTGTAAAGGCCTTGAGATAGGCAAAAGGTTGCAGTTTTACAAGGGCAGAGATGTAGCCAATATGACTGGAGCAGAGACTAGACAGTGGTACAAAGGATGTTTGAAAAGTTAGGCAGAGGCCTCAAGCTATGATACAGAATTTGGATTTTATTCTTAACATCTTGGAAATTCACTGAGTGTCAAGTGGATAATAATATGATTTGATTTGCTTTTTAATAAATCATCTAGCACCTCTGTATATTAAGTACTGTATGGAAGCAACAATGAAGGGGGAATGATCAATTGTAGAACTATTGCAGGCATATATTGAGAAATGATACGCTCTTTTTCTCCACCTCCTTCCCTTCCTCCCTCCTCCCCCCCCCACACATACACACAAACACTCATTAGCAGAAATGAACGCAGAACTCTGCTGAATTTGCAGCCTATTGTGTTAAATCGTTTATATGGGCCCAATGCACACTTTAGATAGAATTGTTGTATTTCTCAAATTATCTGTACCTTTAGGTTTTAGACAATAATAATAGTATTAGACAATCATATATAGCAATACTCTATCAGTAAATGAAGAGAAAATTGAGAAGAAAAATAAATGCCTTTAATTGGGAAAGAAAGGAAGGAGTAAGAGGATATATATATATATATAACCTGTCTCTTATACACATCTAGATGTGTATAAGAGACAGGGTTTCTATTTCTTTATCTGTAAGACGGGAAATTCAACAAATTGTTCTAGATAAAATGTCTCTTCTGTTCTCCAAATTGTTATCCTGAGAACCACATTTTTTATCATGTAGGAATTGTTTCTATCTTATACAATCTAACCTTTTGAAATAGGAGATAAATTCTTATTTTCAGAGAGGAAAGTTGGAATAAACAGACTAAATGAGTTCCCAAATCACTGAAATAGCTGATAGTAGTTAGTTTATAATACAAAACTTTGTGGTCAATTATCCAAATATGAAACTTTTCCTCCTTCTTTCATTCCTTAAAGGTGCTCTTAAGACTGGTTCAACACACAAAAAAATATCTGCCACAATTTGCTACATTATTACCTTTCGCTTGATAGCTTGAGATATGTTTAACCATCTGTAGTCAGTGTGTAGCCACATACATCCGCAAACTAGTAAACGGTAGTATCTTGTATTGACCCTGCACTCACACTAACCACCTTCTATTTCCTATAGCTATACGGTTCTGTGACCGGTGTCATCTAATCAAGCCAGACCGCTGCCATCACTGTTCTGTCTGTGCTATGTAAGTGACAACTATACTTTACTTTCTCTGGGATGATGCTGGCCACTGATGGTTGCCTAGACAACAAAATGACTGATCCTAACATGTAACCATGCCTAGATAAGAGCATTTCTTTTGAGGCATAATGAACACATGCCAAACACTTTCACAGGGGTGATAATCATTGTAGTCTAAAGATAGAAAACTAATACTGCATTTTCAAAAGAAACATTTCATTTTAAATGATTTCAGATTTATAGATTTATTGTGAAGAGAGTCCTCATATGTCCAACACCCACTTTCTCCTATTATTAATATGTTCCATTAGTATGATGCATTTGTAAAATTAAAAAACCAATATCAGGATGTTGTTTTTCATTGTATTCGATTGTAATATAGCTTAATTATAAAAAGTGAAATGTTCTATTAGTGAATCTCTATGTAATTTACAGCTTTTGCTATTCAAACCAATGCTATATAAATATCTTTGTCCAGATGTGTGTGTGTGTGTGTGTGTGTGTGTGTGTGTATCTGATGGATGATTTATATATAACTTTTAACTGGAATATACTTTTTAGATATCCTCACTTCCCCCTAATATTCTTTTTCTATTCCAAGATTCCATCCAGCATACCACATTATATTAAGTAGTCATGTCTCTGTAGGTCCTCTAATCCATGACAATTTCTCAGACTTTACTTGGCTTTGATAACCTTTACAGTTCGGAGGATTAAGAATCAGATAATTTATAAATTGTTCTTTAGTTAAAATTTGTTCGCTCTTTTCTCATGATCATTATAATAGGGTAATATGGGATAAGACCATAGAGCTAAAGTACTATTCTCATTACATGGTATCAAGGGTGCATATAAACACGACTTTTGACCGCAGTGTTAATATTGAACATCTCTCTCAACTGATGTTTGTCAGGTGTTTCCAGTATAAAATTGTTCTGTCCTCTTCTCATTTCTGAACTATACTCTTTGGATGGAAGTCACTGTACATAACTCCACCCTAAAGTAATAGGAAGTTATGATTCCTCTCCTTGAAGGGAAATATATGCATAAATTATTTGGAATACATCTGCATAAAGAGATGTGTCCCCTCTGCCCCACTTATTTGTTTATTCAATAATTTGAATCAATACAGAGGGAGAGATATTTATTTTCGATTTTGTGTTATTAGCCAACATTGTTTTTTATTTTGTCTCTCAAATTGTTCCAGATTTGTAAAAACCTATTTTTGTGTTAGGTGCCTATTCTACCCATATTTCTCTTACCTTTGATTCAGGCACAGGCATATATTTCCCTTGTATTATTATTAAACTAAGTAAACAAAAGTAAAGATGGCATCTTGAATTTTTTCACTGTATCGATACTCTGGAGTTCCCTATCCCTTTCAAGATTGCACCTCTAGAATTATCACTTGCTGCAAGCATAATCCCAGAATGTTGCTGTGACTTGATCATCCTGTGAGTAACTTAAGAGGCAGTAATTTTGGAGTTACCATAGTGGAAGTCTGTAGATAGTTTTGCCGGAACTATGTAAAAATCCTGCTAAAACCTTGAATTCAATTTTGAAGTGTTTCTTCATTTCCATAGCCACATTTATCACACTGTATTATCTTCTCTTTGCAGGTGTGTTTTAAAAATGGACCATCACTGCCCATGGTATGTCCTTTTGATTCATTTCTATCCTCTAAAAGGGTCGGAGTTGTTCAATAGACCTACTTTCCTAAGCAGAGTTGCAACATGGCTTTTCTGCTGCCATAATTCAATGTACTTTGCACTTAGCGAAGGGAGGAATAACATTTTAAAACAAGGATGAAAATATCAGTAAAGGTATGGTAGGGAGTCCCTGAGGTCACAAAGCTAATAGTCTCCTGTCCATTAACTTTAGCAATTGAGCGCAGTAATGAAATACAGCACATGTATCTCTCTTCTTCAACATCATGCAATTTGTTTCTGTTTCTAGCTGACTTGATTTTGAAATGTTAGAGATAGTTAAGTTCAGCGATTCTTCTATAAAAGTTGTGTGTCTGACCTAAGAAACCAATGTGGAATCATCCAATTACAAAGAGAGCGCGTCAAAGTGTAGCTACCACCATGTTTTTAGCAACGAAAATCCAGGTTTGCTTGGGTGTTTCAGGAGCCATTCTACAGCTATTAGGTAGTTCAGGTGACTCTGTGCTGGAAAATAAAAAGAGAAACAAGTGAGGTGTGAACTTGTTTTTACAGTCTGTTTCTATTAAGGAACCTCTGTCTCTGTTGGGTGTCTCCACATCATGTAATGAAGCAGCAGGAGTCATGTACTTCCTTTGGCTAGTCCACTTAAGTAGCAGTGTGTTCTCAGTCAATAGGTCCTGATCTCAAATTAGTTTTCTCTTTTTTTTAGGGTTAATAACTGCATTGGATTTTCCAACTACAAATTCTTCCTTCAGTTCTTAGCTTATGCCGTTCTCTATTGCCTGTACATTGCCACAACAGTCTTCAGCTATTTCATCAAATACTGGAGAGTAAGTTTGTAAAACTCCTGATCAGTTCACCCCAAAGTAAATGCATAGTTGCTCTAAATGAAGCACTCCTCACCCTATATCCGTTTGCATTTTGAAATGCCTACTAATGAAGTTATCAGAAGGCAAGGCAGTAAAAACTAGTTTTCCATGCTGAATATTCTGAAGTTTAAGAAACCATTGAGTAAAGATTCCAGTTAAACAAGTTTGTGTCATCTGTGACTGTCTTGCTAATGCTGAGGGAGAGTAACCTCTCTGCTGACCCACTGTTTAAAATCTATGTCTGGGGTTGAGTTTTAAAGACCTTTCTTGCCAGCTGTATATTTGAAAAAAAAAATGTTGAAACTAATTACAATAGTTTCTAAGACAGACAGAGAGAGAGAGAGGGGGTGGGGGAGTTCACAGGATTCACAGAAATTAGTTAGAAAATATTTAGTAATTTCATGTTCAAATGGGAGCTGCAAAGTTTCTGTTGGGAAGAAAGAGAAACTGACTTGCACATAAGCACAAAATGAAACAGGGAACCTCTTTTGAACTTTGTGGGAGGGGGCGTTGGCTTTTGTTTTCTGAGACAGGGTTTCTCAGTGTAGCCCTGGCTGTTCTGGATCTCTCCCTATAGAACAGGCTGGTCTCAAACTCAAATCTGTCTGTCTCTGTCTTGAGTTTTGGGACTGACCTAAAGACATCTGCCACCACACCCACCTTCTCTTTTGAGAATGTATGACAAACAGTGGGTTGGGAATTGAGAGAAGTGGAGCTAATACTGGCTATATTACTTGCTTCACTGTCTCATTGCTAAAATACAATGAAACAGATATTGATTCTAATAATTATCACAAAATCTCAAAAACAAAAAACAACTTACTTTCATCTTTCTCCTACTTGGAGATATCAGTCATATCCCATCTATTTTAAAAAGTTAAGAGATTTTCTATTTGAATATGTGTATAGGTAAAATATCATGAAATATGTCCTTTGTGGTGATATATTATCTACCTGAATAAAGCTTGCCAGAGGATCAGAGGACAGAGCCAGCCACTATATTAGACATAGAGGCCTGGCTTTGGGTTTTTTATTAATAAGACCGTTTAGCAATTCATGTTGCATTCCTTTGTCAACTTCAGCCAGTCAGACTCTCAAAGAAATCCCTTTCCTCCACTATAGTACAGTTATTAAGGTATCCACAATGAGAGTTATCTAAACTGATGTGAATAGAAAAACACAAACGTGAGCAGAACTACTGGTTATTACTTTAGAAAATTTGCAAGAGCCTTATATAACAAGGATATCACATCTAAGCTGGAGCAGTAAAGCAGCAGGGAAAGAATGTAAATCACATGGCCAGAATACAAATTATAAGGAATTGGAGAAAAGAAAAAGACAAGGCACTGAGAGGCTAAGTAACTAAAAATACTTAAATTATGAATCAGTAGTTTATTCCTAGTAATGTAGAAAGTTACACTTTCTATTCAACTTGCTTAATCGGTTCAGATATTTAATAGCTGTAAGAATCAGGAGCTCTATAGTGGATATCAACATCTCTAATTCAAACAAACTGCAAGCAGAATGATAAGGTGTTCTCATGCATTTTCTTCATATAGGAAACATTTCACCAAGCTTTGGCCCCTTTCCACAGCACAAGATCTATTCCCCACTCCTCAGGTTTCCATGACCTATTTGGCATTCCATCTGCATGCTGAGCTACTTCTATAAATATGAAGAAAATCTGCTGTATCCAATCAGCAGGGAAGTGTGAGCCTTGATCTTTCTTACATACTTTTCTTGATCCTTAACACAATGGGCTACCATTCAATCATGATTCTTTACCTTTATCACAAAGTAAATAATGTTGTATTTCACACATTTTGCCTTAGCTCCCCTAGCCATCCCATAATCAAATACCAAAATTGAAGCCAGGTACTGTATACTTTATTTCACTCTTAAAAGATGATCACTGAATATAAATTCATCACAAGAAATGTGCCAGAAGTACAAGCAAATCCACGCTGAGCATGGCCTTGTTCTTTTCCTATTCCTTCATTGTTTTTCCTCCTCAATAACCTAGCTTATGCCTGTCATTGGAGAGGGTATGAGGTCTGTCACAGCTTGTCCTTACACTGAAAAGGGCATTGACAATTGGGGAAATGGTTCTTTGCGGTCGCTCTGGCCTTAGGACCGCATTAATATGGCTTAGGGATTGATGGCTTTCTGAGCTTAAAAAAGTAAACACTGCCATATATTTTTAAAGCCATATCAAAGAGACAAGCTGCGCTCCCAGGAACAGCAACTTCTATTGTATGGTACTTTATGGTTCTTGAAGTATTTTTATTTCTATGATTTCATCTGATCCTCACGATAACCCTGTGAAGTAGCCAAAGCAAAAACTATTTGTCACATTCAAAGATGGAGAAAACTGAGGTTTACAGCAGTTAAGTGACATGTCAAAGATCACCTGGCTTGTAAATTTTGAAGGGAGACCTTGAACATAAGTCTGCCCATAAGCCTCTGTGATCTTACATGTACTATGCCTATGATGGTTCTGCTATAGACAGGCTTTAACTCTTTTAGAATAAAGGATTCAGAAGACCATCATATCATTTCTTTCCTTTCAGTATTAAATTAAACAAATACTACTCTCAACAGAGAGATTAATCTTTGCCTTTTGCAAAATTAATAATGCACATCTACCACACTAGGCTATGGACCTCTTTACAAAGGTGATGAATTATTATTTTAGAAACATAGTAATTATTATTTTACATATATTCCTCTGAACTGTCTCTCATAACATTGCTCTGGGGTATTTAGCGTGGTTATCTCCTGGAAACGCATTTTTAAACATAGGACTGTTTGCACAAGAAAAGTTGATATTGTGAACCCTATCAAAGTACAACAAAGCAGATATTGTAAACCAGACAGATGAGTTCTGAAAGAGTGTTGGGGAAAGGCTGGGAGCAGAGCGCTACAAGATGTGAGCAGACTTTCATAACAACTTCACTTGCTCAGCCATTTCCTATTGCCCATTTTAATGTAAAAAAGTAAAATCATTGTAAGTTTTAAGAACTTGAAATACTTATTTATTTATTTATTTATTTATTTATTTATAAATAAATATATTTATATATTTTTAAATTTATAAATTTATAAATATTGTTCTTCTATGTATAAAAAAAAAAGAAAGAAAACAAGCAGGCTGCATTTTCCTTCCTGGAGAGAATGTGTCAGCTCTCAAAAATCTGGGGCACAATGGAGAATGGGGTCCAGGCTCCTTTATTATTCTAAATGCTGATGATTATATGCAATTTTAAAATTAAATTGTAAATGTGACAAAAAAAAAGAACTTGAAATACATGCTCAGAAAGTAGAGATCATGACATCAAAGTCTCAGTGAAGGTGAGAAGCACTACAAAGTACTATTTGAAATCTTCCCTAAGACCAGCAAAAACAAAAACAAAAAATAAAAGGAAAAAATAACTATGAATCAAAACAACCATGAACCAAACCAATCCAATTTGAGTGCTTCGGTCAATATTTTGTGGAAGGAGTATTTCAAGATGGAGAGTTTCAGATAAAGGCTCCTAAAAGTTGAAGTCCTTAAAGCAGCTATTTCCTGGACTGCTCTGTCCTGTGCAGGTTTCACCCAGACCACCCTTCAGCTGAGAGAATCTGATATGCTTGCTTCCCCTTGTCTTCATACTGCAAACATATCTGACCTGGAAGAGGTCTAGCATTTCCTTATGTAAAAATGAATGCAAATGGCCTATGAGGAAAGAAGGAAATCTATAGTGTCTGAACTTAGCAAGTGTTGCCAAGCACTGACCTTCTGTAACTGGAGTAGAATAGAATCGTGCGGAAGTTAAGTTCCACTTCACTTAAGAATCACTTTAACTTTATCACTGGAGGGCATCTGGAAATACCTCAAGCCAATTCGTCATGCCAAAACAATGGTCATTAAGGGAAAGGAGGAAATAAGCCACAGTCATTCCTCCAGATGTTCATTCTAAAATTCAAAATGCTTTCCACAGTTCTTTTCTGAAGACAAAACGTCACGTGTTATGCATGCTATAGAACTTTAGAACATTCATTCTTCTCTTGAATTGCATATCAAATAAAAGCTGGTGCCACTGGAAAATAAGATGTCCCAGTTAACTATAACAATCTTTAACTTCCTACTTTTACAATTACCTGTAAAATCCTGCTTGATTTTTACTGTCCAAACAGCTACTCCACAGGATGTAGTATAACAACACATTATATGTCAGCTGTTAAAAAAAAAACCATAAAATTTTCAACAGCTT
>LZPO01057485.1:601556-633584 GCA_001675575.1 Neotoma lepida
GTGGTACACAGACACACACACACACACATACACACACACACACACACACATGCACAATACAGCAAAAAAATTAAAAATAGATCTTTCTCATATGAGGTCTTATTCAAAAAATAGAAGAATTCTATTATAGCCACCCTCAGACAATAGGATGAACAGTATTAACCTTATGATTCCCTAGACAGTGATTTGTAATTCTCAAGCTAAATGGAATATGGGCTTCACACCAATTATGACCTGAGTATGCATATCCATTTCATATTATCCTATTCTAATTGTTGCATTATATATTGCACTTAAACAAGAATCCATTTTAAACTTTGTAAGCTAAGAACATATCTATAATAAGATATGATGATCAACAATTTTGTAAAAATGAATAAATAATAATCAGGACCTGCAAGTGGCTTGGCAGGCTAAAGCACTTGCCACCAAATCTGATGAGTTGAGTTCAATACCTGGAGTCTGCATAGTGGAGAGAGAGAACTGACTCCCATGAGTGTCTTCTGACTTCCATACCTGCACATTTTGGCATGTGTACACACACACACACAAATGCATATAATCAAATTTATGCTTACAAAATCTGTATTTAAAATTGGAGCTGGATTTTTACATGTGAAAAACTACTAATCTCTATAGAAAAAGTAGCCAAGCATTCCCACTTTAATGTTTTGTTTTCTTTGTTTATTGTTTCTTTTCTAGGGGGAACTGCCCAGTGTTCGCTCTAAGTTCCATGTCCTCTTTCTCCTCTTTGTGGCCTGCATGTTCTTTGTCAGCCTTGTGATTCTCTTTGGTTACCATTGTTGGCTTGTCAGCAGAAACAAAACTACCTTAGGTAAGACTGAATATTAAGGTTAGGAAAATGCATATTTATATATATCACTGTACCCTGTGGGCTGTTCCCTAAGGAGAGAAAAAGTACTAGTAAAGTATTTTAGCTTTAGTGACACCCTTTTGCCTCCAAACTGAGACAGATGGAAATACATTTTACTAAACTGGACAACAATAGTGAACAAAGCTTACTGACTACACAGAGCATTCCTGAATCAAATCCCATAGAGAACCCCAAATGACCATAGTTCTTATAGTGCACATTGGGTAATACATCCCCAGACTCACATGTCTGACTTCTAAAAAGTATTCACATGAATAAACGAATATCGGAAGGAAGAAGAGACACTAAATAATGACAGACAATCTAATTGATGATGCATATCCCAAAACAGAGTCCTTTGAAGGAATCCAAATGAATAACAAAAATGAATGCAAAAATCCAGGCCATCAAGATTTCTCAGCATGTAAGGGTGCTTGCCAGGAGCCTGACATCCTGAGTTCAAGCTCAAACCCCACATGGTAGAAAGAGAGAATTGATTCCCACAAGATGTCCTCTGTCTTCCACACTCACACCATGGCATGCACACACAGGTGTGTGTACATAAACACACACAAAATAAATGAATAAATTTTAAAATGTAAACTTATTTTTATAAAAAATCAAATTGATATTTACAGTCAAAGAGTATATAAAAGGACCATATAAATGAGATATGCATAGTAAATCTGCAGAAAATCAGTACACTAAATGAGTTGGTTTTTTTTTAATTTTTTGCTGTCAATTAGTACTCTAAGCTTGTTATTATATATAGAACAAAAGGATTCTAGTGCAATAGTTACTTCATCTATGGTGAATATTTACATAGTCTACAAGTCAGTACACAAGGAATAAGAAGAAAGCGTTCAAGTGTTAAACGTTTAACTAGGATGGATTAGATTTGAGAGGAATTTAGTGTAAAAGCCACTGCACTTTGAGAATTCATTTGCCAGGGAAGTTTTGCACCCATTTTTCTAAATCAAATATATGTATAGCACTTAGTACTTAGGGTGGTAAATTAGCACATTTGGTTGAGAGATAGCTACAAAAGTAGAAAAGTACTAAAAGCTTCATGATAACAGGGTCTGAAAACAAAGGACAAATGGGAAATGGTGAGATGGAGCCAGAGCCCAACAGTGAAAGTGTTTGCTTAATGGGATAAATGTGTGTCTAAAAATAATGTGCACTAATGTGGCCCAATTCCTCCTAGTCTTTGAGGTGATTACAGTTCACCCGTTGACATTTCGTCTGGAGTAAAACTAGGTTTTTTACATTGGAGGTTTCATTGTGAACATCTTCATTGCTGAAATGTTTCAAAACCAAATCAATGTCATTACCATCTCTTATGTGTCATTACTTTGGTCCCAGATCTACAGATGGAGACCATTTGGCTGTTGTTGCCACTTTGATTCAAATGAAGTACATTTAAATCTATTCCTGCACTCTTTAAATTCAGCAGTCCAAAGACATGCCCTTTGTGAATGCTGTATTATTTTTGCCATTGTGTATTTAGCCTGCCTTAAAAAATAAGAGTACAAGTTCCTTATTTTCAATAGCAATTTTACCTTTTATTAAATAATTAAACTGTGTTTTACTAAGTAGTTTAGCAGCAATTAAGAACTTGGACCTATGCTAAAACAGCAAAAAGATATCATAAATGTAGGCCACACTTTTGGAGAGGTGTAAAGTCATTACAGTGATGAAATGTATTCCTATCTTTCTTTTTCTCTTTTCCAACTCTCCTGGACTGTCTTAGAGGCCTTTTACACTCCAGTATTTATAAGTGGACCAGAGAAAAATGGGTTTAACCTTGGCTTCATCAAGAATATCCAGCAGGTGTTTGGTGAGAATAAGAAGTTCTGGTTAATACCTGTTGGGTCAAGGTAGGTAATTATTACCACTGAAAGCAGCTAATGCTGAGCCATGCATTAAAGCAGCAAACTTATTTTTGAATGTTCTTATTTGAGAGTTTCACACATTTATAATGAATTTTGGTAATTTTCACACTCCATTACCCTTTCTCATCCACTCTTCTCTCCTGTTGAAACCCTTCTTCTCAACAAGTCTTCTACTTTCCTATCTTTTTGTGTGTTTCTCACTCACTTAAGTTGGTGTTGCTGGCATGTGCACGGGTGAGAGGCTATTCACTGGAGCAAGGACAATTTTTCAGTGGCTACCCCACTGAAGAAAACAATATTCCTTCTTCCAACAACTGTTAATTACCAATAGTCCCACAGAGAGGGATAGGGCCTTATGGGTTCATCCCTTATCTATGATGAAGTGCTAATGGGCTTAATATTGTGTAAGTCTTGTGTAGATAGCCATATCTTCAGTGAGTTCATGGGTGTGATGGCTGTGTCATGTGCAGAAGATAGCTTTCTGTTGCCCTACTCTCTAGCTCTGACCGTCTTTCTACCATTTCTTCCATGATGTTTCCTGAGCTTTGGAGGGGTAATAGAGCTGTCTAATTTAGGGCTAAGTATGCTGCCATCACTTATTCTCACCTTCTTCGCCAGCTATGGGTTTTTGCATTAACTACCTCCCATCTCAGAAGAAGCTTCTCTGATGAAGGCCGAGTATCCCCAATAGCAAATTAGACTCAATTTCTTTTGAGGCAAGGTCTCACTGTGTAGTGCTGGTTGGCCTGGACTCGCTATGTAGACCAAAGTGGCCATGAACTTGTTGCAATCCTCCTGATTCTTCCCCTTCACTGCTGGATTAAAGGCATGTGTCACCCTACTGCATACCATACAAATGCAGATTTGGTATCAGTCTAGTAGGTACAATATCCCCCAAGTTTCTCACTTCTGTGTGTATAAAGATCATGAAGTGGAGGTATGATCAAATAGACACTTTCATGATTTGTTTGTGGAAAGGTAAACTGGCACCAATCTTTAATAAATTTGACATTACATATTAAAAACATAAGAATAAGCATATCCATTATCCTAGTGGTTGTATTTCTTGGAATGTACCCTAAAAATAGGGAATAAACTACACACAAAATGTTCTTCAGTCTGGGCATGGTGATTCATACCTGTAATTTCAGCATTTGGAAGCTTAAGGAAAGAGACACATGAATTTGACATCAGCCTTTGTTTACAGCATGAGTTCCAGGACAGCCAGGGCTACACAGAGAAACCCTGTTTCAAAAAACATTTTTTTGTAGAGCTAGACTTCCATCCTCTGAGTGACTTTGTGACCCCGATAAAACCACCACAAACTACAGGAGCTCCAGAGCAGAGAATGTCTCAACCTTTTTCTATCCTTTATGTTCACTGCTCAAACAGCAATATATTCAGATTCTCTTGTTGGACAAAACCTTTGCTGGAGTCAGGTAATAATGGAGGTTAAATTTTCTCCTCCCCTTCTTTTCTGTATCAATGCTTCCTCTATGCCAGTTAATGTTTTATAGGGTTGTATAAGGCGTGGTATAGTCAACTCTTCTAGATATAAATACCAAGACAAAATTTGTCAGTGGGTAATATTGATTAATAACTGTTAGCAGGAATTAGCTCCTTATACTCTGATCACACACTGAGACACACAAATATTCAAACTCTATTACCACATCACTCTACTATAAAAACAAAAGCAAAGATCAAAGCCCATTCACTTACATAATCAGTATTCTAACATTTTCTGAAGAGCAATATTAATAAAAATCTGTAAACTTTCTATTGGCAACATTCAAAAGCAGGAGAAAAAGTACAAATAGTATCAAATAAATTATCTGAAAGTCATTCAAAGTTAAACTCAGAATGCACTCAGCTATATAGACTCAATTATTGAAACTGTAATAGTATCTGGCTAGGGCCACCATGATTCCTGCCATGGCCTCCTATTTGTGAATAGCCAGAAATTAATTAGGGACATGCTCTAGATTATCACAGAGATCCACAAAGTAGCCTCACATGTCCATAAATTGTCCCTATACTCTATACTGCAGAGATACCTTGCCATTTCTCTTTTCCCATTCTATGTTACCAGTCAAATAAACAACACGGTAAAGGAGCATTCTCTCGCCCTTCACAGCAGCTTTTCCCACTATATTTAGTGATTGTGAATCGCCTCATCTCACTTGAAAATTTAGAATCAAAACAGTTTAATAATGGGATATAATTGCAACTATCATAGTTAAATGATATTTATGAAACTGTATATGCATATTGCTATACTAGGCGTTGTGGAAAGCAAGTTAAAGAATGTCTTACAAACAAAAATAGTCAGCATTGATACAGACAAACAAGACATGGAAACTGAGAGTAATTCAGCAAGAAGATGATAATACTTGGGTGATGATAAGAGCTTATTTGACCATGGCTTTAGACAAAAGAACTAAGAATCCCCAAGTCTTGTAGTATATAGCTTAGTGGTAGAGCACTTAACTAGAGAATCCGTAAAACATCACAACCTCAAAGCCATGATTATATCTCACTTCTAAGAAGATTATTACTGTCTCAAAAGCTTATAGTAGATGGACACGATGACACATACCTATATCCCAGCCCTCAGGATACTGAGACAGGAGATTGCAAGTTCTGGACCAGCCTAGGCCACAAAATAAGACCTGCCTAAGCTGGTGAGATGCTTACCACCAAACCTAACAACCTGAATTCAATCCCCAGGATCCACATGGTGAACGAAGAGAACCTATTCCCATATTGTCCTCCACATATGCACCATACATATACATACACACATATATTCTCTCTCTCTCTCTCTCTCTCTCTCTCCTTCACACCTCCCTCCTTCTGTGTGATTAAATTTGAAGAAAAAAGAAAGTTTGTGTCAGTTGTAAACTCGATACCTTTCTTTCCTACCAGCCCTGGTGATGGACACTCCTTCCCTATGAGGTCTATAAATGAGTCGCAGAACCCGCTGCTTGCAAATGAACAACCCTGGGAAGACAACGAAGATGACAATCAAGGTGAGTAGGCTCAGAAGAAACCCTTTTCTCTGCATGGCACACTCAACTCTACATGATCCATCTTAATAAAACCAATGTAGAGGTGGGCAGTGGTAGCACACACCTTTAATCCACTCAGGAAGCAGAGGCAGGCGGATCTCTGTGAGTTCAAGGCCAGTCTGGTCTACAGAGCGAGTTCCAGGTCAGCCAGGGCTGTTACACCAAGAAACTCTGTCTCAAGAAAAAAAAATGTTCAAAGAGGTTTTATAAGGATGACAACCTTGTAAGTGCCCTCTGAGTTGAGGAGGACAAGTATGGCTAGATTTGCTTAACAAATAAGAGTGGCTAAGTTAGCTATGTTAAGCAATGTTCTCTAGAAAACCAGAACTAATCAAATACATGTATATGTTATATATTATAAAGGGGATTTATTAGAATGGCTTACATGATAGGGCCTGGATAGTCCAACAATGGCCATCCATAAGATGGAGATGCAGGAGAACTCCGGAGCTGCTCAGTCCACAAAGCTGAAAGCCTCAGCAGTCCCAGGCTGGTGCTGGAGACCTGAAGATTCCTGCAGAGCCTCTGGTTTGAGTCCACAGGGGAGGAATGGAGAAGCTGGAAGCTGATGTCAGGGGAGGATGGAAGGAGCAGTGATAGATGTACTCACTCAGAAGGAAGAGAGTGTAGTCAGGTGTGACTGCTGCACATCTTTGCATCTGGACCACCCCTTCAGAAGGTGCCATCCGCTTTGAGAACAAGCCTTCCCTCCTTAGTGCATCATCTCTGCAACCTTCCAGACATAGCCAGAAGTTGATTCTAAATCCAATCAGGTTGACAAATAAGACCAACCAATGGATCTGAAGACAAAGCTCAGCAGATAAAGTACTTGTCACCCAAGTATGAGAATTGGCAGTTCAGATCCCCAGATCCAGTAAAAGCCAGGTAGGCTGGTTTGGGGCCCACCCATAATCTCAATGCAGGAGGCAGAGACGGAAATATCTGGAGCCAGCTGGCTAGAAAGATTAACAGAAACATTGAGGTTCAGGTTCAGTAAGAGCTCCTGTATCAATATATAGATAGATACAGGTAGATAGATATAGGTAGAGAGTGATCAAGAAGGACACTGAATATCAGTCTCTGCCCTGCACACAGGCATACACTCCTGCACACACACGCACTCTCACAATGCATCCATGCATACACACATGAATACACACCATGCACACATACACATCCAAAAAAGGAACCCATCTTTACAGAAGCATTTGATAGTACCTTAAGCAGTTCCTTACCAGCTTCCAACTCTACAGATAAATCAGGGAACATAGTAGACAGCACTGTGCATATGAGTAAACAGTCTTCCCACATAATCACTCATGGCATTTTACTTGACTGCATGGCTTTACTTCCATCAATGGACAACAGTTCACCTTTCTCTATTCTCCTTCATTCATGTTGGTTCAGTTTTCTTTAAAATCGTATACACTTTCGAGTCATATATATACACTACAAAGTAAAAGGTGTGTGGGAGCAAACTTGTACATGCCTTTAATAAGGACAAAGGAAAAATTAAAAAAGAGAACTTTGCCCTCCCAGTTTCTTCCATCACATCATTGGGTCATCTTGAGACGTTTTATGAAGATCTAAAGATAATATTCTCCTGTCATGCATGTTCTATTCTTTGTCTCTATCACTGTAACTACTGCTGTGTCGTCCATCTTTGCAAATGTTGTTGATACCAGCCATCAGAGAGTAGATTTTAACAATTGTTGAAATAGAGTAGTAGCTGACAGCAGTTTTTAAGTAGGGAATTTTAATACTCATCATGAAGTGTACCTGGGGTAAATGAAGGTGAATGAGCACATGGAAGTCTTTCAAGTGAGGGCCAGATGCAGAAGACAAGCTTTTCTAAATGTTCATACGGTTACGTTATCCAGGCCTGGGTTCTCTACCTGAAAATACTATCTTAAAAGAAAGCATGTTTGGGGTTGAAAATGACAAATCAGCCCTAAGCTTATAATTACAAAAGAAGATAATTCTTTTTTTAATTTTTTTTATTCATTTTACATACCAACCACAGATCCCCTCTCATCCCTCCTCCCACTCCTCCCGACCTTTCTCCCCAGCCCACCCCTCATCCCCTCCTCCAACAGGGTAAGTTCTCCCATGGGGGGAAAGCTAAGCCTGGTACATTTAGTTGGAGCAGGACCAAGCCCCTCCCCACTTTCTCAGGGGTGAGCAAGGTGTCCGACCCTAGGTAATGGGCTCCAGAAAGCTGGCTCATGCACCAGGGATAGATCTTGATCACACTGCCAGGGACCCCTCAAACAGACCCAGCTACACAACTGTCTCCCATATGCAGTGAGTCTAGTCCAGTCCCATGCAGGTTCCACAGCTGTTGGTCTAAAGTTTGTAAGTTCCTATGAGCTTGGTTCAGTTGTCTCTGTAGATTTCCCCATCATGATCTTGAACCCCCTTGCTCATGTAATCCCTCTTCACTCTCTTTGACTGCACTCTCAGAGCTCAGCCTGGTGCTTGGTTGTGGATCTCTGCATCTGCTTCCATCAGTTATTGGATGAGGGCTCTATGATGACAGTTAGGGTAGTCACCAATCTGATTACCAGGGTAAGCCACCTCAACAAAAATGAATGGATCAAGAAAATGTGGTACATGTAAACAATGGAGTACTACTCAGCTGTAAAAACCAATGATATCATGAAATTTTCAGGCAAATGGATGGAACTAGAAAATATCATCCTGAGTGAGGTAACCCAGACCCAGAAAGACAAACGTGGCATGTACTCACTCATAAGTGGATACTAGATGTAAAGCAAAGGAAAACCAGACTGCGATCCACAGCCCTAGAGAAACTAGGTAACAAGGAGGACCCTAAGAGGGACGCATGGTTCACCTTGGGAAGGGGAAACAGAGGAGACCCAAATGAGTAAACTGGGGATGAGGGTGGTAATGGAAGGGAGGGAATGGGGGATGAGAACATGAGGGAATGGGATGGTCAAGCTAGGGGAGGGGCAGAGAGGGAGAGCAATGAAAGAGATATCTTGATAGAGGGAGACATTATGAGGTAAGGGAGAAACCTGGTGCTAGGGAAATTCCCAGGAACACACAAGGATGACCCCAGATTAGACTACTAGCAATAATGGAGAGGGTACCTGAAGAAGTAATTCTTGCCCAGCCAAAGAATTGCGAACACACACACACACACACACACACACACACACACACACACACACACACACAAACTTCTTTTACTCCCCTGCTTACTATGAGAAGCTGGCTGTGTTTTGACGTGCTATCCTCCTGCCATTAGTTCCTCTCAACAGACATTAGTTTTTAGCAATCTCAGTAGATGGGAATTCTTATTTTGGTGTTGATTCTTTCCAACAGAAATTAAAGACATACCTAATCTCAAAGTTGCTTGAAATAATTCCATAATAGAAAAACAGTTCATATGTGAGCCTTATATTGTCAAGCAAAACACTTTAAAGATATGTGTTGTGCCACATCACATGGAAATTACTTTGGAGGGGATGGGGAGATGGTTTAGTTGGTAACGTGCTTTCTACACAAGCATGAGAACCTGAATTCCAATCTCAAGCATCCACCGAAAAACATGTTTTACTTTTTATTATGTGGACCTAGGTTTGCTAACCATAGTGTTTGTACATAAATCAGAAAATGACTTTGTGGATTTGGTTCTCTTTCCACTTTTGCATGAGTTCCAGGGATTAAACTCAGGTTGCCAGGTTTGCACAACAACTGCCTTTACTCACTGAACTATCCCCACCCCCACACTCAAGACATTACTTCTTTGAAGCAGCCTCTAATTCTGGTCTTTTACAAAAATATTAAATCATAATTTTTATATAATTTCATATTTTATACAATATTTGTGTATTTTTTCATCCTTTGACTTCAATAATCAAGTTGTGTAGACACTAATACTTTATAATTAATGAAAGCGAGGATGGGAGATATTAACTAACTCATTCAATATCGCATAACATGAATCAGGCAGTGCTTGGAATCAAATGAAGGTATCCTGATTCTAAATCCTGAGATTTTTGCAGTATGATAGTATGTCTGTCTTTTGAAAGAATAAATATGAGACATGGTACTGTGATTTAGTGCCATCTTGTTATCTGAAGCATCCAACTGCTTCTAAAGTCAGAAAATACACCACAGACCACAGCCTCTTTTAACTTTATCAAGACTACTATGCCATCTTACATAAATGAGATTTGAGCCCATTCTTCCATCTAACAACTTTATTATATAATGGTACTTTTCTCTAATACGGGTTCTCAAGCTGCACTGTTTGTTCAGTTGACTGTGTGTTATCTCAGTCACGCATGTCTTCTGTGTGTGTGATCATATACAAACTGTTCCTGTATTTTTTAAACAATGCTTTAATCAATTCTTTGATTTCTTTTTTTTTTTCTTATTTTAGTGTTTCAAGACAGGGTTTCTCTGTGTACCCCGATTGTCCTGGAACTCACTCTGTGGACCAGGCTAGCTTCAAACTCAGAGATCTGACTGCCTCTACCTCCCAAGTGCTGGGATTAAAGGCATGTGCCACCACCACCCAGAAAATTCTTTGATAATTTCATGCCATGTTTTTTTGAGTACACTCACTCCCCCAGTTCCATAATGGTCCTCTCCACCCTCCTATCCTTTCCTACCTAACTTTGAGTCCATGATCCTTTAACAATTACATTCCCAAGAAAGGTGCTCTAAGTTAAAATTAAATTTCAGTTTCCTTTAGAAATTATGTCAAGATTAATTGCTAACCAATAATATTTGCTATACATTATGTATTTATTAATAGCATAATGTAAGATACTCAATGTATAAATGTATAAAATGATAAAATCTGGCAACAGCAACTTGATAAGTCAAAGTGTGGTGCTAAAGCCAGGAAAAATTTATCTTCTTTGAAATCCCTACCCTAATTTAATAAAGGAAAGTACTAGGTTAAAAAAAAACCACATTGATGAAATCAAATCATTTAAATAGGCTTCTCTGGAGAGGGCTTTTAAAATAAAGTATTTAATTAATGCACAAATACACAGAAGATGCACAAATGAGTATTCATATCTGTGTAATTTTCTGCAGAGATTAAACAGGCATCTTTTAAAAAAAATTTTGAGAGACTTGGAGTTGCATTTTAGCTTTTTGAGAAAGTGATCCAGAAATGTCTGTTACATTATTGCTTTTTCTCATTATAAATTTTCCTATAGCTTACATTAAAAAATTAGAGATGACAATAAAAGTCTTTATACTAATCTATTCCAAATGGAACCATTTCCTCCAAATTGGGTGGATGGCATCTACAGCCCTGCCTATTGTAAGTGTCATAAATAATAAAGTGGGCATAGTTGTCAAAGAGATGCTGAAATGCAAACTGCTGTAAGCCAACATCAACCTGCATGTAAAAATGATATTTGAAAAACTTCATGACTTTCTCAGAGGAAGGAAGTCTAGCCTCTTATTATTTTCTGATAGAACTGATTTCTTAATGTTTTTTTCTTTATGCGTCTGGTGCCTTTCCAAATGTCCTTTGTTCTTTTTTCATTTTAGTAGGTAACAAAGCCTGTGCCATTTTCCAACACTAGCGTTTTTCACATTAGTCGCTGAACACTTTGATCATGAATGTTTGTTGGAGATGCAGCATCAGTGGAAATTCAGGGAAAATAGCTACAGTCAATATTCTGTAGATAGTGGAGTTAACAGAGATGTTGGCAAAGACTTCAGCAGCAGAGCTATGGTAGTTTCCATCTGTGAAATCAGATAATTTTCTGTCACTGTAAGAAAATACCTGAGATAATCAACTTTTAAAGAGAACAGGTATATGGAAGGCTCCACTCTATGATCAGCTAGTTCTATTGCTTTAGACTGCTAACAAGGACATCCATAATGATGGTAGTCTGTCATTGAGGAACATCACTCCCTTCATAGCCTTGAAGCAAAATAAAGAGTAAGGAACTGGGACCCACATACTCCCTCAAAGGTATGCCCCCACCCAGTAACCTAAAAACTTCCCAATGGCCCTCAACTTTTTAAGATTCTGACACCTCTCAGTAATGCCAACCTATGGGCCAAGACTTTTAGCACATGAGCCTTTAGGGAACATTAAAGATTCAAACTATAGCACAAAAGAATAAGTCACTTTTTCATTTTTACTATAAAAATGTGAGGTATATCAAACAATATTTTTGCATACATACATGCAGTGAAGTGGTGACTGTAGCATGCTTCGTCCCCAGACACTCTTGTACTGCATATTCCAGTAGTCCTCATGCTGCCCTTTCAGTCTCCACGTTTCTCTCTATAATGGCCACTCCATATACTTTGGCCTATACCTCTTCATGCCATCTCACCTTCTGCTGCTTCAGGTAACTACTGTTCTATTCTGTTGGCATATATTTGACTCCTTTTAAAAATTTCTTCCTATCAGAAAGATCATACAGTACTGTTTTTCTGTGTCTGCCTCAATGTCATCCATTTTAGTTCATTTTGTTGTAAATGGGAGAAGTCACTTCTGTCCTAAAGATGAATAATAATCTGGAGTGTATATGTGTGTGTGTGTGTTCCATTTTGAATTTTTAAAGAAACCTCTATAGCAGTTGTAACAATTTGCATTCCCAGCAAAAATGAATGAAGGTAGCCTTTTCTCTACATTCTCACCAATAGTTTTTATTTTTGACATATATGTGGGTCTGGGATTAAATACAGGGCCATGACCATGCTAGGCAAGCATTCTGTCACTGAGGTATACCACAGCCCTGTCGTTTGACCTTTTTTAACGTGCTTTTTTTTTGTTTTTTGGTTTTTTTATTTATTTTTTATTCATCTTATATACCAACTATAGATTTCCCTCTCATCCCTCCTCCTACCTTCCTCACCTTCCCCCTCACCACTCATCCCCTCCTCCAACAGGGTAAGTTCTCCCATGGGGGACAACTAAGACTGGTTGAGGCAGGACCAAGCCCCTCCCCACTTTCTCAGGGGTGAGCAAGGTGTCCGACCCTAGGTAATGGGATCCAGAAAGCCGGCTCATGCACCAGGGATAGATCTTGATCACACTGCCAGGGGCCCCTCAAACAGACCCAGCTACACAACTGTCTCCCATATGCAGAGGGTCTAGTCCAGCCCCATTCAGGTTCCACAGCTGTTGGTCTAAAGTTCGTGAGTTCCTATGAGCTTGGTTCAGTTGTCTCTTTAGATTTCCCCATCACGATCTTGACCCCCTTGCTCATGTAATCCCTCTTCACTCTCTTCATCTGGACTCCGGGAGCTCAGCCTGGTGCTTGGTTGTAGATCTCTGCATCTGCTTCCATCAGTTACTGGATGAAGGCTCTATGATGACAGTTAGGGTATTCACCAATCTGATTACCAGGGTAGGCCAGCTCAGGCACCTTCACCACTGTTGCTAGTAGTCTAATCTGGGGTCATCCTTGCGGATTCCTGGGAATTTCCCTAGCACCAGGTTTCTCCCTTACCCCATAATGTCTCCCTCTATCAAGGTATCTCTTTCATTGCTCTCCCACTCCATCGCTCCCTGAGTTTGACCATTGGCCATGAGAGAATGGGATGGTCGTTTGACTTTTTTATAACTGTTGTCCTAACTAACATATGTGAGGTGACATCTCATGGTGCTTTTGGTTTCCATGCTCATGGCCATTAAGGATTTTAGCACTTTTTCAAATACTTGTGTCATCTTTGGAAAAAGTCTATTAATATAGTTTAATCATTTTAAATTCAGATATTTGTTGGCTTTGGCTACTGGTCTGAATTTCTTAATACAGTTTGCTTATTGGATACTTGTCAGATTTGTGGTTCACAGTTATTTTCTCCTGTTCTATAGATTGCTTTTTCATTTTGTTGTTACTTTTGGCTTTTTGGTTTGGTAAACTCCCATTTTTTATTGTTTATTTGTTTCTGGTGTCATATTAAAGATCATTCTTAAGACATTTCCCCTGTGTTTTTTGTGGTAGTTTTATAATTTCAGATGTATTAATGGCACCCTTGTTTACTTTTTTATGTGTATTCGTGTTTTGCCATGGGTGTCGGGTCCCCTGAAACTGGAATTACAGACACATGTGAGCTGCCATGTAGGTGCCGGGAATTGAACCTGGGTCATTCTGGAAGAGCACTCAGTGCTCTTAAACACTGAGCTATCACTCCAGCAGCACCCTTGTTTAAAATAATTGATAGTATATGCTTAGATTTCTTTCTGGACTGTTTCTTTTGTTCCCTTGTCCTATGTGACTGCCTTTATGTGAGTTCTATTTTGTTTTTTATTATCATAGGTTTGTAAGTTTAAGATGCAGTAGTATGATACCTTCAATTTTGTTTATCTTTATCAGGATTTTCTGGCTATTTATGATCTTTTGTAGTTCTTTATAATTTTTTAATCTTGTACTTATACAAAAAATCCATTGTAATATTGATCCAGATTGTGTTGAATAGATGTTAATTTTGGTAGCATGGACATGTTAACCATGTTGGTTCTTCCAATTTGTGGACACAAGATATGTTTCCATTTATTTGTACCCTCTTCAATTTCTTATGTCATTGTTTTATAGGTTTTTATATGTGTCTTTTACTTCCTTGGTTAAGCTTATTCTATCTCTCTGTTGAGCTCTGCCACTTCAGAGAATGAGAGGATACAGGCAAAATGAGACTGTCCTTCTTCCTTTGGGTTGCTTCTTTCACTGTATGACTACAGGTTTTTAATTGGACTCATGAGCTCTTACAGAGTTATTTTAATTAATGGCTAGATTCCAAATGTTTGCTCTTTGTGGGAGGAAAGAAGGCCAAGATCTCTTACTCCACCATCTGGCTAATATCACCTGGAAATAACTCTTAGATCAGCATCCATGATTGACTAATGATATTAGCTGCTCTAGAAATGTTCTTAGAAATACTTTGAAAGAAATCATAATTCAACCTATTAGGAAAACTTACTCTGAAGATCTTACACAGAGGTTTCCTTTCAAAGTTGCAAATAAGCAACTTCACATGACCTATAGTTTTCATGTTGGGGTGCTTGCTCTCACAGAAAAACCTAAAATGAATTATAAAGTGTATATCATGATTGATCACCTAACATCTTTCTTAATCCTGCCTCCATAAAGTTGCTATCCCAGGTATGGATTTTGCAGGGTCTTAGGAAGCAAGTCACCTAAGTCCTGAGTAGTCCTGAATCTGTGAGGCTTCTTCAGAGCCTAGGCATAAGCTTCAAGTTGTTCCAGGGCTTAAAAGAACTTCCAAGTTCCTATTTTCTATGCTAAATCTAAACAAATAGTAATTGGCCTTTGCTTAGACCTGCAAATTTAAGTCTCCAAAAATGGATTAGGTATTAAACTCAGTTTTGACTTTGATAATAAGTTAGCATTTGCCAATTGTAATTATGTGGCTTGTATCCATTTGGCCTAGTTCCTTTGTTTCCTAGTGAAGAAGGTAAATCCAGTTCAAAAGGACTTCTCACACAAGTCTTCCATGACCCTGTTTGAGAATCCAGTAGAGAGCTCCAGGTCAAGGAACATGGTAATTCTGCACTCTAATCAGTGCACTAACTTTGATAAGAAAAATATTTCCAAAGAATCCATCAGTAAAAGACCCAAATTTTCCTTAAAACTGCTTTTAACTCTAACTAACAAGACTAGAAACAAAACTTGAATTTCATTTGATAATTTTTAATCAATATGTCCTCGGGGATATATTTATCAAGTAAAAAAAAGCCTATACTATGAAACCAAAAATTTTCTTGAATTTGCAAATATAACCTTCTGGTGTTAATGATAATCAATACTTGGATGAATCTATCTCCTGCGTTCCAATTGTTGAGCAGTTATCCAAAGAGCATGGATTTTTGTCCCCAGTATATGAAATGCTTCACATATAGGCTCTCAGGAACAAGTCAACAAAGTCCTGAATGGTCTTGAGTCTTTCTAATTTCCTACTCCTTTGCTTGTACAAACTTTCTTTATATGATACCCATTAGTACTGCTCAAGGTAGAGCATGTTTCTGACTGACTTGTTTTTAAGCTTTTAGTTCCTACTGTGATGACAAATCACCTGTTGGAAAGAATAGCAAGAGAAAATAAACTAGCATGTGTTGAGAGTGTCCTGAAGTTGGACCATTGGATTCATAATGTCATTAAACACTGTCATCTTTGAACTCAAGGTTCTTGTAATGTTTGAGTGAGATAAGATACATACATGAAAAGTTTCCCACCAAAACACAATACGGAGTGTTTTTGACCAAATGAGTAGATTATTATATCAACTCAGCAGGTAAATTGACGTCAAATTGGATGAGCCCATAGACCAAAATCTTTATTCTGTCAGTGGTCAAGAACTACTGAAAGTTTTATATCAGCGAGTTATGTGAGGAAACTGTTTTCTTCAGAAGATGATGAAGTGATACTCCTAACAAAGTATATTGTCATCATGTAGCAGAGATTGTTCTAAACCCTGGATCTTCAAAGAGGACTGGTGAGAACCCTTCTCTTCATCAGAACTCAAACTCTCCAAGCACATCCTGTATACAAGAGCTCTAGTTCAGAGACAAGAGGCCTTTCAATCAAGGGCTGTGTTACTTGGAAGATGCTTCTCTGGTGAATTTCTGTTCAGTCATCTTCCAGGCAGAGACAGCCACTGACTCCTGCTTGAAGAAAACATTACTTCACCACTTACCTCTTCAGGTCTAACTGTACCTATCTGGTCATGCCTGTAGACCTTTAAACATCACCATAGGAGGTGGATATAGTCTCATAAAATCTATGCTATCTTCCTAAAAAAATCTACATCTTCAAACAGTCATTTGATATGTGGGTCAATACATGGGGTCAGATATGAAAAATTCCTTAGACTTGGTAAATTTTTTAGCAAATATTCAAATGGGAATTCAGGACACATTGATGTATACTAACACCTTTGAAATTAGTCTTCATATAAGTCATATCCTTATTACATAGACATTTGGGATGTTTAAGTAAGTAGATCTTTTCCAACAGGCTATTTTGTTTCTTATTCTTACATGCAAGAGGCATTGTGATTCTAGGAAAGGATGTCTGTATGGCTGATCAGAAATACTACAGAAAAAAAAGAGAATGAAGGAGAAACTAATATTTCTTCCATTTATTTGGAAGATAAGACATTTATAAAAATTTGCTTAAAATTACAGGTATTACAATACAATACTTTTCTGAGCATGGTGGGAAATGCTTATAAACCCAATCTCTGGAGGCTGAGAGAGGAAGATTGTAAGTTTGAGACTATCCTGGGCTACACAATGAAACCCCCTCACTCCCGCGCTCGCTCGCTCTCGCTCTCTCTCTCTCTCTCTCTCTCTCTCTCTCTCTCTCTCTCTCTCACACACACACACACACACACACATACACACACATTCACACACACACTGCTTTATGAACTATATGTTATTGACTAAATAAGCAGAATAATAAAATTTGTGCTATAAAAAATAAAGATAAGAGTGATTTCCTATGGGTTACCTAATCAGGTAAAGCTTCATAATGTAAAGAGAATTCAAACTATCTAACACTGGCAAAAAGAAAGCAACCTAGTTACAGTAAAGAGTTTTAGCAATTGGGTACTAGATAAGAACTCAATGAAGTCAGAGACTTACCATCCGCCTGTTACATGCCAGGTGATTTATAGACTCTCTCACGTTTAATAATCATAATCAATTTTGTGAGTTGTAAATATTCGGTAACCCCATTTTATAGACGAAAATGAAACCGAGGTTCAGATCAACTCAATGTCACACAGCAGAGTAATAGATCCTGTCTCCAAATCAAACTCTTAATTACTGCACCACTCAATATTGCTCCTTTTTTTCCATCCTGTATTCAGTTTACACATTTTAAGACTCCATTTAGAAGAAACAGTTCCAATGCCTCATTTGCCAGAAATAGAAGGACAAAGAAACATGAGCAAAGTTCTGGCACGGGAAACAGTTCCCGGTTGCTAGTTTCAATGTGTGACTATTGGAAAAGTCCCTTCTCTGTGTACCTCAGTTTCAATTCCATTCTCTCCAAGCTCACTTCAGCTCTGAGCCCACCTGATACTGAGGGGTCAAAAGTTAAGCTGAATAACATAACCTGAATTTTTTTTTTGCCAAATAGTTTCTAGCTCCCTTTTTAGAATAATGCTATTATGTACTAGAGGCCATGGTAATCTTACAATATTAACATACCTTCCTTATTCTGGGACCAAATTTCTTTCTCTGCATATTCTCTCTATACTCACTTGCTTTCTCCTTACCATCTCTACCTAGTATTTTGACTACTGGCCTCTAAACAACATCTTGTTATGCTTATTATTTTCCTTTCCTGAAGAGTTGAAGTAACTATATTGATAAAGGGGGAAGTAGTACTAATGATAGATGTGAGGAAGAGGGAAGAGAGACAACAAGGTAAATGTTATAAGGCCACCAGGAAGAAATAAATGACATATAGCTAACAGGTGCGAGTCATAATGGAGGTAACATGGTAGAGGATGTGGTATCACTATTGATATAACGAAAAGATACATTTTAGAAAGATCACTGGAGCACTGGTACACAGAATGAATTGGAGTTTTGAAATAAGAAATAGGAAGAGGAGCAGAAAGTTCGGTATGTGTCATAATAGCTTCATGGCAGGCAGTAACTATAGACAGGGAGAAAAAGATCAAGGCTAAGATTTTATAAAGCTAGGGATAGTCCACTGACTAGAGATATGTGGGAGTTCTTTGTGTAGACATGGCATTTCAAACAATGCAAACTGGAGGAGATAATCAAGTAAAAGAATAAAACGAGAGATAGGAAATGAAGTGCATTGAAATGCATCTGTGTGGACAAGGAAATGGTGAAAGAGAAAGTAGAGGCCTTGGTTAGAACATCAGAAAACAAAGCTCAGGAGAGACTGCCCAACAATACTGTCAGCGCCCACCTCTACCTTACAAATGAAAAGCCTGAGGCTGGAGGAAAAGGATAAAAGCCTTGAAGTGAGTAATATGTCAGGAAGCAATCATGACTCAAGTCCCTGGATTTTCTACATTGTACTCTTTCCCTACTCTATTAATTTCTGAGAACCAGTGGCTAAAAATGCATACACACACACAAAACCAAGTTGCTTCATAGAGTAAGAGTTCATGTGGTAGCCTAGATTTTAAAGGAAAGAGGGAGATAGCTCTTAGATAACATAAGAAACCTGAGCTGAGCAGCATACAATAAGACTGAATTGACATGCTTGTGATTGATAACAGGGAAATCACTACTGCATAAGCAGCAAGAGCAGGGGGACAGAGGAAGCAGTGTGGGTAAAGATTATAGGAGGCATTGGATTGACTTACTAAACCTGTTATTTGTTTTCTATTACACAGAACACAATTCTTTGAAGTTTCTGCCTTTATTCAATTCATTCCTCACCTATGCAGTCTTAGCTTAATCTCACCCTGGGAAGGATGCCATGAAGGAAACTGAAAATCAGGTTTTTTATCTGAAGTGCCAGTGCCCACAAGAGCAAAGTTTTAATTCAAATAATTGTTTGGTGGGAGTGTTGTGCCAAATCTGAGTGTGAGTCACTCTGAGAAAAAAATAAAAGAAACCCACTTAGCAAAATCCTACAGATCAACTTCTCCAAGATTTTCCAAACACACCTAAAATGTATCAAGGCAGCCAACTATCAGCTAGTAATGAGAATTGAGAGTTTGGTAGCCTCACTTCTCAGGAGCAACAAAGCCAGGACAGTTATTGCACTTACAAATTGTCATTGCTGCTAGTGATTGCTGTCTCAGAATGTTCATGGCATATGTTTGAGTACTCGCTACCTATATTTCCCTTTGTTTTACAAATGAGCTATTCTCCAGCCGTCGCTAAAGATGGGCTGCTCTATCCGATTTCGATTCTGACTTAACTTTACCCTGAAGCTAGCTAAGCATGGTGGTACTTACCTGTTAGACCAGCACGTGGAATGCAGATGCAGGAGGGCTGCAAATTTACAGCAAAACCTTTCAGAGAGAAATGGGGGGGAGGGAGAGAGGGAGAGAGAGAGAGATGAAAGGATATTGACATTCTAGAGAAGACAGAATCTTGTGTCCACAATAGTGTCCTGATTCCAAAGACAAACATTTTTAGAACCACTTTTGTTTTCCTCTATTGCTGGAAGAAACTGCCATGGCTCTGAAGCCAGTCTGATTAACTCAATAGCATGAGTTTGCCAGCCTGCCATGACAAAAGTAGCCCACCCTGGCTAGTTGGCCTCAGTCTTCAGAGATCTCACACTTTGGGGAGCATCTTGAATAGCAAACTGGTTTCATAAAAGAAAATTTACTAGATGCTGTAGGGGATGAACTCTATAAACATTTTTATCTCAAAATGCCAAGTACATTATTATGCTGGGAGTGTGAAGAAAGTGTTTGTTTACCTGTACATTTAAGCAAGGTGATTCAGAGTGTATTTTCCACTTCTAAAAAGCTAGAGGTCAGAAACAAAATGTTTGTACCATAAATGATGTTTCGTATTAATCCCCAAAGCTCTTATTTTCTAGATCCCTCATTCCTTTTCAGAAACACACCAACACCTAAAATACTATAATAGCTCTCCCAATTATGTGCAATGGAATAACAGTGAGACAGGGTAATTTTGTGAGTAACAAGACCCAAAACTCTTTATTAAAGACAGATGGAGCTGAGCTGTTATCACAGCTATTTAAGTTCAATACCAGCCAGTATTATGGATCAGATTATGCTGATAAATAAAATATTCTTAGTTTGTAGTACAGCAGACCAAGCAACTCTTGGCATGTAAATGCTTGTGCTTATAAAAGTTTCTGTGTAGAATACCAGTCTTTGGAGCTCTGTAGATGCTGGCCACCTCCAGGGATTGATCCATCCCCATAAGACATTTGATTATCACTGCGGTCCATTTTCTGTTAATATCAAAAGTTATCAAGCTGGGCTTGGTGACACATGCCTTTAATCCCAGCACAAGGGAGGCAGAGGCAGGCAGATCTCTGAGTTCAAGGACAGCCAGGGCTGTTACACAGAGAAACCCTGTCTCAAAAAAACATTTTTTTAAAAAAGTTATCAGAGGCTAGGTACTTTATGAAGTAGTTTATGTATCTCCCATTTCTGGTGGCTGGAGAGTTGAAACAATATGGTGACAGTGTCACAGCAGAGCCTGCCATACACACACCTGCATTACAAATTGGTGCACCATCAGAAAGAGAAATGGCTGCTGCAGAAAGGGCCAAACACTGGGGGAAGCTTTGCTTTATAACAATCTTCTCATACAAGAATTATCATGGGTTTCATAAGTACTGCAGTGTTGCTTCTGAGGCTAGACCTCCCAGTGACCTAAGTACCTTCTGCCAGACCCCCTTTCTGAACATTTCCACCACTCAATGCTACCACACTAGGGACCGAGCAGCACAAACCTCTGAGGGACACACTGAGCACATAGCATTCACCTGTACTTTTTAATCTTACAGATTACGCAGAAGGCTCATCATGGCTGGCTCTGGAGACAGAAACGTAGCGGTTTTCACATTTTCTGCATCTCCAACAGGTCAGTACTCTGAAGGAGGCACCTGGTCTAAGAAGCAGCCTTGGGAGCAGAACTAGAAAACGAGTGTGTTCTCATTCTGGTGAGCAAGGTGTTAAATTCTTCACCCTCATTGCACACAGGAGAAGTTCTCTGCATAATTTCCCTGTGCAATGTACTGAAAAATATGCCTTTATTCCCTACAAACTTACACTTACTTCACTTGTGCTAAAAGACCCCAGGGGATCCAAAAACAGCCAAATATCCCGTTCAGGTTATTTACTTTCATACTGTGAATTATAAACCTTTTCGTGGTGCATTTCGGGTCTCTGAATCAATATAGATTACAAATAAGTTCTTTGTGCATGGCTCCATTATGTCTGTTAATAACCTACTCTTACCCACCAACAGGCAAAGAGCAGCCTCCCTATACTCCAACCCTCCTAAATGCTACTTATTTGTTATCAGTGGATTCTCTTTGACCTGTTGAAAAGCCGAACAGCTTTCTCTTTGCGACACTTACAAGTAAATAAGACCAGTGTAATTCCATATTAAAAGGAGACTTAGTTAGAGAAATACCATGGTGCTCAAAGCTCTGAACTGATAGGACGTCACTACTTTTCCCATGAAAAGGCTAGCCTTTATCTGTTACGATAATCTGTTTATGAGTTCTCCTGTCTTCAATCCTTTCCCTGCACAACTTCTGCTATGAACTGATACAAGGTAAGGTACTATACAAGACCTTGTATGTGCCAGCTAGTTTGCTAAGTACTTCCATCAACTGTACAAGGTGACTGTCACAACTCACATTTTTCTTATGAGAAAACCACTTAACCAAGGTTACACAGCTATCAAGTGGCTCACCTAAAATTGCAACTCAGGACTATATGGCTTCCAATCATGCCATGTCCCTTGTGACACTGCATTTAAAGGCCTGATGGACTCTTGGCCATGCAGCTTCAATTATAACTAACTAAAGGTTAAAATAGAGAACAGTTAAGTCTGTTTTCTTATTCAAACCCTTGATGAAATGTTTGGTATTTTGGGAAGGCAACTTGTAATATCTAGCAATATCTACATTTCAGTTATCTAGGATGATTCTTTATAGCATGTGTCTAAAGGTAATCTGAAATGCTAGTATTTTGGTATATTAATTGTTTAATGAAAAAGTGTTACTGAAGGATATACTTAGGAATATGGGGATATAAGCATACTTAGTGTAGAAATTCATGGGACTTTCAATGTGCTAGGAGTCTTGTGATTCACTAAGTGAAGCAGCAGTTGTAGTCACCTTTTGGATTTGTTTGACCATCATATCCTTTCTTGTCATCTCCTACTCAAGTCATAGGACCTTGCCCTTACAGCAGTACATGTTAAGACTTTTAATATGCTAAGGAATATTGTGAATCCCCCAAAGTGTGGTAAGATATTTCCCAAATTTACATGACCACGTGATTCCCCCTAACCTTTCATGAACATCCTGAATGAATATTAAACCACAGAATGCATTGCTTCTACTTCCTCAGGGAAGCAAAATTGCAATACCTTTTCCAGGGAACACTATCCAAATAAATTGGGCGATTGGTTTTATGAGAACAACAAAGACATGTTCTGATAATAATAGAAGAACGTTTGAGGGAACAGTAGAACTATTTTAAAACTTGTCAAGAAGCTGGGTGTGGTGGTGCACGCCATTAATTCAAGCATCTGGGAGGCAGAGGCAGGTCTCTGGTATACATATTGAGTTCCAGGACAATAAGGGCTATGTCGACTTTTTAAAGTATATATAATAGTGACTACATGATATTTGTAAAATCTCCAATCTGAAATAAACTTAAATATCTACCCACAGAATAATTGAAAACATTATGTGTCCAAAACTATAGTTTTGTATATAAAAACATTATGTGTCCAAAACTATAGTTTTGTATATATTTTCCGTTATTTTATTTTGAAGAATGTTTTAAATAAAGAAAAAGAATAAAGAATGAAATGAAATACCCATGTTTGTAACTTAGAATTAACAAACATTGGGGCTCAGTGGTTAAGAGCACTGGCTACTTTTCCAGAGGACCCAGACTCAGTTCCCAGAAACTACACAATGGATCACAACCAACTCTCACTTCAGTTCCAGGAGATTGGGCCTCTGTTTGCACTGTATAGGCATGGTGGACAGACATACCTTCAGGCAAAATACCCTCACACATAAAATAAAAATAAAATCTCAAAAAAAAAGAATTAACACACACTAACTTTTTACTTTGTTTCAGCTTTTGTATAAAAAAGAAATTTCACAAGACTCACTGATTCCACATATTTCCTTCAAAATAAAAGGACAAATGTGGGAAAACAATTTGCAAAATATGCAGCATACAGAAATCAACATCCTTAATTTAATAAGTTCTTGCAAATCATTAAGGAAAGAAAAACATACAAGTTAGAAAATGGACAAAAGATGTAACAATACAATCAATAAAATTAATAAATAAATTAGAAAATTATTCAATCTCCCTGTAAAGAAGTATAAATTAACAAAATGTAATTACCAGCTTTTGTCTACTAAATGTTCCAGGTTTTATGAATTATACTACCTAGGTTAGCAAAGACATACTGAGATATGTATTCATATTCATTGATGATATGTTTAAATTCATATATCACTCATTTGTGTGAAGGCAAGTTGGTGACATTTATAAAAGCCTTAGCATGTTCATAATATTTTATCTGATAACTAACTGCATTTTGGAATGTATTTAAGTGAATTAACCAGAGATCTATACAATTATTTATCATTATTGTAATGTCAGAATTTTAAAATAGAAGTATCTACTAATTGTAGACTGATGAAACAAATTGCTTCATCATTCTAGTAAAATATTATTTAAAATTTTTTAAATATTATACAATGATTAAAATTGTTATTTTAAAGAACAATTGACAGGATTATATAAAATGCTGTATGAATGAAGTTATTTGTGTGTGTTGTGTGTGGTGTGTGTGTGTGTGTGTGTGTGTGTGTGTGGTGGTATAGACTGAATCTAACTTTAAGGTTTTATCCATCTTTTTTTTTTGGTTGTTCGAGACAGGGTTTGTCTCTGTAGCTTTGGTGCCTTTCCTGGAACTCACTTGGTAGCCCAGGCTAGCCTCTAACTCACAGAGATCCGCCTGCCTCTGCCTCCCGAGTGCTGGGATTAAAGGTGTGCACCACCACCTCCTGGCCCATCTTTTCATTATTAGGAATAAGGCTATGAATGCTGTCCTTGAAAAGAAATCAATTGGAACCATTTCCGTAGGACAGACTCCAGAAGCAAAATTACTAAAATGACTATATTTTTGTTTTTTAAATGTTTAATTACTATTTGTTTGTTTGTTTGTTTGTTTGTTTGAGGATAGGGCTCAGGCATGACATGGCAAAGGGGTGTCAGAGAACAGCTTGCAGGAATCAGTTTTCTCCTCCCACCATGTGGGTTTGGGGGATTGAACTCAGGTCATCAGGCTTGGCAGCAAGTGCCTTGACCCTCTGAGCCATCTTTGTCTTTTAAAAACATATTTTCATAAAATGATTGTAATGGTTACAAATTATTATGAACTGGGTGCCACTGTGCAATCATTCATAGTTGTTCAACTCACCTGTAAATTTCTGCTTTTTGTCCCCAGGAACCACCATCTCCCATGAGGCTTCCAGACTTCAATGTTGAGAACCACCCTAATCCTCAAAATAAGTTACCATGTTGGATAGAAAGCTTCACAGTTTGGGTGTTCCATCAAACACGTGCTGTGCAGATGTTTCAGGATTTGCAAATTGACTTTGCTGACTGAACTCATTTTGGAAACAATTGCTTCAAGCCAGTTTTTCTTTCTTGCCCTCCCCCAATCCGTGAAAGCCTAAGTATAAAATATATATCTTTATATTCATCTAGTTGGGTAAAGGGGAATTCAGAAGATTACCATGGAGTCTAATTCCCCCATGAAAGACTATTAATCATATCTCTCTGCGGGGTCTTTCTGGTATTGAGGGGAGTCAGCATGTGTCTGCGGCTTATGTTCATGGGCATATATAAACATGTGTATGTGCAGCATAATTCTGCCAAAAATCTGAGGATTGTATTTAACCATGCTTTTCACCTAAATAGCAATTTAAATATTTGAGGAACTCTGAACAAACCCTATATCAGGTAGCTGCAATTTAAGAAGGAGATTAAATAGACTGTGACCAAGGTCCTGTTGAGAATTGAACAATGCAAAACCTGTCCTGTCACAGAAGTTTCTGAAAGCACCACAGCTAATAGGGAAGACCAGATCAGACTCCCATTTTAGTAAGCATAACAATGAGCATCTTAAGGCCAAGCATGATGGTACATGCCTGTCATCCCACCACTTGGAAAGCAGAGGATGAGGATCCCTGCAAGGTTGAGATGAGCCTGGTTGTTCTACATAATGAGTTCCAGGCCACCTTGGGTTACATAAGGAAACCCTGTCTTGAAAAAAAAAAAAACAAACAAAAAAGGAAATTACTTTCTTAAAAACTTTTAATGCCAGGCTATGGTTAAAAATCTCTATTTTAGTCATTTCTCTGCTATATAGCTTTATTTTAGCCTTTGTAAATTACTTTTATAATGGTAGAAATACTATAAGCCTAAGTTATGGACCATCCATTTTATAAAAAGGATTTAAGGTGATTTTCAGGTATAATTAAAATTCTGTTGAAGAAGGTAAAGTTTCAGATATGACACTAGCCCGAGGATTAGCTAAAGGTCTATGTTTTCACAGCAGGAGTTAATGTACAGAGTTAACTGAACAGTGATGTTCCAGTCCTCTTTTTTTAAGCTTCGGTGGCAGCTCAGCCATTAAGAGAGTTTACATCCATTTCCCCACTTATTTATAACCAGCCTTCCTTTCAGTCCTAGTGCCTGGATCAATGAGATGGACACTAATGCTGGTTCTTTATAATAATAGTACCTAAGAGTATTGATGTTTTTCATTTTTCAACCAGCACTCTAATGCACAGCTGCTGACAATAAAAGCCTCAACTCTTAACAGAGATCAGTGGGAGTTACAGGCATCTCACAGTCATCAAGGAATTGAACTCCTTAAGAGATAGTTGGGTTTACTAAATTATTCTCTCTAAAATGTCTCTGAGTGAAAAAGAGTTGCCTGGCACAAACAAATCTGTGTTGGGGCTTCAGTGCAACTGAGAAGGAAAACAATCCAGCTATTTAAAGCAACAACCAAATGGGTCCATTTGGACCCCCTAGGTCACTTTAACCAAGGTGACACATTTAGTATCAAATAAATAGATCGTACTCTGCATTTCATTTGACAGAATATAAGACATGAATAAGTCTATTAGGGCGAGGGCCTAGGGACTGCTTCTTAAATTCACAGGTTAAGGAGCAACCTAGAAGACTGTGCATGCTGGATTCATTGTGAAAGTTTATATTTTCACATGGGAAGAACTTTCCCTTTCCATGCTCCATCTGAGCACCTCTCTTGTGTCTAGGTTTCCCGTTGGAAGCATATTTGGCCATCCACATGGCTCTCTGATACACAGGCCTTGCCTTCTAGCCCTATACAAATGTACTTTTCTCTAAAAGGGTGCAAGCAGCGCTTCCCAGCAAGTCAGCATCAAAACAACCTTTCCTGACCCCACATGTCATCTCTGCTAAGGGCCAGAAGCTGCTGACTATGATGCAAAGTCAGGAAGGCATCAGGAATTTCTCCTCTGTAGAGTGTATTAGCTAGCATTCAGCTTTCATGGAGATCATACCACAAAGGACAATGTTAGTAAACGACAGGGAAGTAGTGGAAGGCTAAAGCTCAGGTTAATGCAAGCTGATTGTTCAGTGTCTTAAGACTTATGCTGTCTCCAAAAGGCCAAATAAACCAGGGGTTTCTCTGGGTGCTTGGAGAAAGAAGAAACCCTATTCTTGTTTTAGTTCTTGATCCCATTAGTTTATAGACATTGATTATATCCCTATACATAGGTTCTTTGTGTATTGATTACTGTATATAGGCATCTGAGTGGTTAGTTATTGATCAAGAAGACAGGTTTGTTTTATAATCAGCACACCCTGACCTCACTCATTTGCTTCTTTTCCTTGGAACCCTGCCCAATAACTTCTGTGGGATCTCATTCCCCAATCTTTGATACTCTTTTTCCACAGTTGGAAAATGGAGCTACTTGTTAATATCCCACAGTTGAAAGGTGCTACGTAACTCCCTAGTGCTCTTACATATTTTTGTTTGCAGGACTGGAATGAAAATTTTAACCATTACAGTATTTCTGAGCAAACAAATGTGCTCCATTCTTTTCTTCCACATTCTCAGTGCAGAATATTTTCTTGCAGAGCCTAGAGCACTTTGTTAATGTTCATCCATTTGTTCCAACAATGTTCTTGGAAAGAGACAGAATGGAAATTATTTTCCAAAAATTAAAGATAAAGGAAATAAAGTGCCATCCAAAAGCACATAGATATTGTGGACAGTCCACTGTTAGAGAGACTTGACTTCCTACTGCAGGAATTACCATGGACCACCTAAGAACACCGAGAGCAAAGAGAATAGAATCACATTCCAAAAGAATCCCTCTGCCTCCAAAATATCAAAGTTTGTGATTTAGACAGCTCTTTATTTTCTAATGCAATATGTGCCTCTTCCTCTCACTGGCCCCGTATGACTTATGTATTTCGCACTACATGGCATCAGCCAGTGCCACAATCTCCTGTGGCACCCAGACAGCCTGATCTCAGGGTTCACTTTTCCAGAGAAAACAACGTGCTTCCTCATGTTCGTGCCAAATTGCACAAAGTGTAGGCATTTATGTTAATGGATATTTAAACACAGTTCTGGCAGGTATGTTTTAAGAATACTGTGTATACATTACTGCAATATACGCCTAAGATTTAACCAGGCTTCAGCTGACAGGAATGTAACAATCACTCATAGTCTATCCCTTTCAACTCTCATCACACATATCCACATGTATGTACATTTACATGGACATGAATGCACACCCTGCTTTTAAGGCGGACTGTTAGGTCATTAGAGCAAATATTTTACAGGGGTGATTCTGCTCTCTCCTTTTTAATGAAGTCCAAAATTGCAGGAAGTGAACATTTCATTTATCTGTTCTAAAGTATCTGCTGTCAGAGTAGCTAAGAGACTCAGTTGGGCCGAAAGACATGCAGAGACAGAGAGGACATCTAACAAGATCATCAGACCCTATTGCAAGTTCCATTTTCGCAGAAAATTCGTGCACTCTGTCTGGTCAGGAGGAAATGGTTGATAATGTATGCTGTATTTGCATTTCTTTAACCATACCTATAATATACCATATTATACTGTAGCCTTTGCATGTGGGTATTATGTAATATAGTAAAGAATGGGTGGCTCTTACCAGCATGCAACTCTTGACTTGTTTACTTTCCCCAAAGGGCTAAGGCTGTGTCCTGCACAGTGTTCAAAACCATTAAATGTGTTCTTTGGAGCAACCTAGTTAACATACATCAACAGAATGAGTTAAAACACACCGTGAATTCAATCTATCAGGATATAGGCTTTTGGTAGGGGATTGTTAAAAGAAAAGAATAATAAGATAAAATGCATTCAAAGAATAATTGCTTTTAGCCCACTGTCTAAATCAGCAAAAGGAACACAGCAGGAAACCTGGAACTGGGTCTTGATAATGCATGGAATGTATTGGAGAGCCAGAAAAGGAAAGACACTAGGGGACTTGAGCAACAGTTAAGCTCAAGTTGCCAATTTGCTATAAATCCTTTTTGCCATCAATCTGCTCACAGTGACTGTATATAGTATTCTTCAAACTATGTGTCTTGCTGCAGAAATACTGAAAACTACTGGTCATCTTTATCTTCCTATGTCCTTTATTAAAACTATATACATAAATTTGTTGTGTCTTTTCTATATCATAATTTGTAAAAGAATATTAGTAAACGCTAGAGTTTCAGGCCACTCTGATGACAGGCTCTGTACATCTCATTTCCCAGAGAAACAATAGTTTACTCACTTCCAGGTGGATTGGTAGATGTGGCATATAGACTCCTCTGTAACATCTCATCTTGTGAACACCCCCTACTACACTTTCAGTGTTTTCTTTTACATGAGTAGAGCTGAGAAATTAATGGTAATGGCTTTTTGATAGAACACTGACCAGGCTAATGGCACTTAATCGTGTTCAGCCTCTGCTCAGCCTCACACGCCTTGTCTTTTACTTTGCCATTATAATAGTAAAAAAAAAAAAGAAAGAAAAGTCTTGCTTTATGTGTCTAAACATGCTCTCGAGTCTCATTTGCTTTTTCTCATACTGAGAACTGTTTATTGGTCTCCAAAAGTACATCACCTAAAGAAAAAAATGCAATAGTCCTGAGAGAAAAATGTAGTAGCCCACTTGCTCCTAAACCACATATTATATACTTAGAGAACTATTTGAAACTAGTATTATCAAGTAAATGCTCTGAAAGTTTTCCTCCAGGGCTAAGAAGGAGGCTCACTTAGTAAAGTGTCTGAGGAGGAGGACCTGAGTTCAGATCCCCAGCACCCATGTAAAAAGCCAGGTGTGTAACTGCAGGATCTCCATGACTCCGGGCAACAGCAGGATGTCCGAGAGGAGTTTCAGTGAGGGTTCAGTGATAATGTTGTGCCAGAGGCCTTGAACCAGACCAATGACTCATTGCAGTGATCATTTTGTTGATTGGACAAAAAGGGTATGCTGCGTGACACACCTGACACACCATAGCTCCCGATGCCGCTAGGATAAAAGAAGAGGTGTTGGAAAGACAGAGGAGCAAGGAGGGGGTGTTTGTTATGTTTTTAATTAATTTTGGGAGGTTCTTTTAGGGGGCATGCTGCAGGGGTGAGGGGTGGGCGAGGGACTGGGAGGTGAACGGGATTGGGGTTCATGGTGTGAAATTTCCAAAGAATCAATAAACAGTTATGTTTGCTTTTAAAAGCCAGGTATAGTGGTGGTAGTACGTGCCTATAATCCCAACACTAAGAAAGCAGAGACAAGAGGATCCTCGAGGCTTGCTGACCAGCCAGTCTCAAGGAATCAGTGAGCTCCAAGTTTAATAAGAGAGTCTGTCTGAAAAGCAAGGTAGAAAGTGACTGGAGAAGACATCTGACATTGCCCTCTGATTTCCACACTCACAAGCACTTACACATAGAAATAAGAGTTCCATCAATAAATGCATCATTTGCACAAAAAGTCCTTCACAGAAAGAATGGAAATCCCTCTCCCCTCCAATAAGCCAATGAAGAAGGCAGAAATCACTGAAATGGAGAACGCAGCCAGCTGAAGTTTGGTGACCAGTCTGACTAAATAATAATGGCGAACTGGAACCACTTGGGAGAGGCCCAAACTGTACAGGTCAGGCTCAACAGAAACTAGTCTTTTATTTAGATTTAGCCTTTAAAATGTATTTACTTTGTTCTAGGTAAAGACCTTAAAAATCTGTGCTGAAAATGCCATTTGACATATTACAATGCAGCAGCTACAAACAGCTTTAATTTGCATCACAATGTACTAGAAACAAAGTCAAACAAATTTCTTTCTAGATTAAAAAAGACATAAAGGAAGCCTCTATATAAGAATCTTATTTAAGTTAAGGTTGTTACCAAGGAAATTTAAGGCATAGACATTCAAAAGAAACATAGATATAAATAAAGATGTAAATATATAGAATGCTTTATATAGGAACACATAAACATATTAGTATGCACTTTCTTCATGATATAAGCAACAGAAATTTTCAAATCTGATTTTTTCATCGTATACAGTGACATTGAAAAACTAGTCAGTTTCTCTTTGAATATTAAAATACTCATTCCTGCACAGTAGCATGATTCAGTGTTTAGACTACCAATTCTAGAAGATTCAGAAATTTAAGATCGGAAACAGTAGCTCTTAAGCAAACATTTTTGAAAATAATATTTGGATATGTTTATGGGCTTGAAAGGAAACTTCTTCATAAACCCTCATTGAAATACTCAAGTCAACTTTATGAATTAGTGGAGTCTCACATCCAGCCCCTGACCATGTGATTAAACTCCCAAATCAATCCAGCTGTATCATATAAAAATCTCAGTGAAGATAAAACACAATTCACTGTACAAGGAAAGCAAAGGTTTTGCTGTTAGAACATCAGAGAATGTAGATGACTGACAAATTAGTCAAAATGTTATTAAATTATACTTACCAATCCACCCTCATATCATACATAAAACACCCTGAACAATTAGAAAGCACTTTTTAGAGTAATGTGTTTCAGAGAGACCCAGTAAAATGCAAACCTGAAGTTGCTTTTGGATCACAAAGAATCTGTATGTGGCAGGGCTATAGGGTACTGGAGTTGAGTGCCCTATAAAACGTAAAGGTATCAAGGGGAAACACCAGGCAAATAATCCAAACTGAAATAGAAAGCACCAACATTTTTAACCAATTATTATTTCCTCTAAATACGGAAGCTATTCCCTAGCTATATGTGTTTTTCAAGCTATAAAAATTATAGTTTTAGGCCAAGCCTGGGTGGCTCAAGCCTGTAATCCCAGTCTTAAGCAAGGGATTGCAAGAGCAAGGCCTGGCTAAGATACGGAGTAAGTTCAAAGCCAGCCTCTATAACCTAGGGAGACTATCTTAAGGATGGAAGGATGGGA
>LZPO01057485.1:643119-675786 GCA_001675575.1 Neotoma lepida
ATTTGAGGTTGGTATGTAAAAGGAGTGGAAGACCTTTTTAATAAATAAATAAATAAATAAATAAATAAATAAATAAATAAATATAAAAGGAAAAGAAAAAAATAGCCTGGAGAGAGACCAGCATTAATTCACATGGTGGAATCTTCAATACCCCTTGAAGGTTCAGGTGTTGAAGGCTTGGTTCCAAGTTGAAGGCACTATGGATAAATGGTAGAACCTTTAGGATGTAGTGCCTAATGGAGGAAGTTAGGCTTTTGGAGGCATACCTTTAAAAGAGATCTCCCTCTCCTCTTTCCTCTCTTCTCTCTTCTCTTCTCTTCTCTCTCTCTCTCTCTCTCCTCTATCTCTCTGTGTATGTGTTTGTGTCTCTTCTTTCTCCGTCCTTCTCTCCCTCTGTCTGCCCCCTCTCCCTTTCTCTCTCCTCTCCTCTTGGCATTGTCTTCCTCCTCCTTCTGCTCCTCCTCTTCTTCATCTTTCCCCCTTTCCAAGTGGCAAGCAGCTTTGTCCCACTGTACTTCCTGCCATGATGTTCTGCTTCACATCAGGCCCCAAACAATGAGGCCAAATGACCATGGACTGAAACCATGAGCTAAAATCACTCTTCCTTCCATTTAAGTTAATTTCCTCAGGTATTTTGTCATAGCACTGGAAACCTAATACATTCTTCAAATACATACTCATTCTTTCCTTACTTGGGTTTGTTAAAATTTATAAAGTTGAGATGAGTGTATAAAATACTTAATTAGTATACTGAAACCTTCAGCACCACCAAAAACCATAGTAATAATGAAAGATGTAAAATTATATATATTAAGAATGGTTGCAGGCTAGGTGTGATGGCACATACACGTAATCCCTTTAATCCCAGCACTTGGGAAGCAGAGACAAGAGGATCTCTGTAAGTTCGAGGCCAGCCTGGTCTACATAGCGAATTCTAGGATAGCCATGGCTATCTAGAGAAACCCTGTCTCCAAAAAGATTGCAAACAATATATTTGTCAGTGTTTAATACAAGAGACACAATATACACAATAGCTCAAAATGGAAAAGGGAAGATAGAGCAACAAAGGAGCAGCATCCCCATATGTCATTGAAATTAAGTTTGTATTGATTTGTGGTACTGTGATGTCATAAGAAACATACATGTGGCCTCTCCACCGGACCTGGCACATTTCTCCTAAAGCCCTTAAAGTCTCTTAAGTTGTAAGTGACTTTTTGTGTGTTAATAAGATGACTGATGGTTGAGGGATCCTGGATTGCCTTATGATGAGAACTGATTGCCTGGGAAATCAACCTCATTATTAGAATAGTGAAAATTTCAATCCCACTCTTCCCCAGTCAGCTTTCTTGAGAAAAGAAAAGGAATAAAAGTTGAGGTGATCATCAATAGCCAATGATGTAATGAGCCATCCCTATGTACTGAAGCCTTTATAAAACCTCAGACGACAGGATTCTGGGCACTTCAAGATAGTTGAACAAGGGAGCTTCCCAAAGCAAGGAGGGCCTAGAAAAAAAACATCACAGAAGCTGTACACTTCATAAATACATGGTTCCATGCATCTCTTCCATCTGGCTGTTATCTGCATCTTTGACTTTATAATAAACCAATAAACAAGCATTTATCTGGGTACTGAGCTATGTGGCAACTTAATCAAGCCTAAGGAAGTAATCTCGGGAACTCTCAATTTCAAGCTGGTTGGTCAGAAATGGGTAAAAACAGTCTGGAGACTGCAACTGGTATTGCAAAGTGGTAATGGTGGTCAGTGATGGAGAACGAAGCACTTGACCTGTAGGATCAAATGCTATTTTCAGGTACAACAGGTCAGAATTGAATCAAATCAGACACTCAGCTGGCACTCACACCCTGGAAAATTGGTTGCTTGGTGTGTGAGAAGAAATCCTACATATCTGATATCAGAAGTGTTGTGGGGAGTGTGTGAAGAGCAGGAAAAACACTTTGGGTTTTTTCCCTTTATCTAGTAGGATATAAAGTAGATTCTGGCAAGTGGAAATACATGGATGATTCCCAACTTCTGATGAGTTGACTTACAGTTTTTGAATTTACAATGATGAAAAAGTGATATGCACTCAGTAGAAACCAAATATTGAATTTTTATCTTTTCCTGGGATAGTAATATACAATATAATATACCCTTGCTACGCTGGGCAGTGGCAATGAACCACAGCTCCCATTAACCACAAAATCATGAGGGTGAACCACCTACACTCTACAGTATGCTGTGCTGTTAAGCTATGGTGTTTGGTACCTTGATATATTAAATTCACTTTAACTTTGTGACATTTTCAGCTGATCATGAGTTTATCATTTGCTAAGGAACATGTACATTAACCACTAAGAAAATAACTAAAAGAGTAATAAAAATAACCGAAGTAATTAAAATATACCATTAGAAAATGTTCCCTTAATGCAGCTGTTCTCAACCTGTGGGTCATGACACCTTTGGGGGTCAAAAGACTCTTTCATAGGGGTCACCTAAGGCAATGGTCTTAGAAAACAGAGATATTTACATTACGATTCATAACAGTAGCAAAATTAACAGTCATGAAGTAGCAATGAAAATACTGTTATGGTTGGGGGTCACCACCACATGAGGAATCATACTAAAGGGTCGCAGCATTAGGAAGCTCGAGGGAAAAAAAGTGAGTTTAAAAAATAGTGAGTAAAAGGAGCAGATGAAACAGAAGGACACTTACGGAAAGTAACAAATAAAATGACAGGTATAAAGTCAACTATATAATAATATTAGGTGCAACTGTATTAAGCAATCCAACTAAAAGCTATATATTTATCAAAACTCTATGGAAATATAATTTAGACTTAAAGATAAGAGAAGTTTTAAAATAAAAGGTTAAAAACCATTCATCATGCAAAGAAAAATCGAGTGATTATATCTGGCCAAATATACTTTTTAAAATGTTAACTGAGAAACTGGAGATATGTATGATTCAGTGATTAAGAGCACTTGGTATTTTTGCAGAGGAATTGGGTTCAGTTCCCAGCACCCACATGGCAGCCCGTAACTATCTGTAACTCCAGTTCCAGGGGATCTGAGGCTCTCTTCTGGGCTCCCTGGACACTTGGAATGCACATGGTGCACATACATACATGCATGTAAAACACTAATACATGTAAAAATAAATAATTTTATAAAAAATAAATATTAATTGAGACCATGTTAGAACTCCTGGTCCATGTGACCACTGAAGGCCATATGTGGGTCAGTGGTCCTGATAGAGCTAAGAGCCATGTTGATGTCTGCCACCCATAATACCACTCATACCCATGGACGGAGCTGCTGCCTGAAGCCTTGGGCATTGGAGAGCTGGCCCTGCTCCAGCCACCACAGGGCCCTCCTTAGCTGATGTCTTCTGGCAAATGGATGCAGGCAGAGAAAGTCTCATCCTCCCTTGTGTGTGTGTGTGTGTGTGTGTGTGTGTCGGGGGGTGCTGGCCACTAGGAATTTGACTATGTTCCAGTGAATTTGTAGATAACACAAAATGGATGGTTTTTTTTCTTTTTCTTTGGCAGGGAGTGGTCACAGGGGAGGGGGTGGACATGGGAAGACTGGGAGGTGAGCACGATTGGGACACATGATTAGAGATTTCCAAATAATCAATAAAAAAATTAAAGAAAAAAATATTAATTGAGATAAAGAGGTAAATTTTATAATGATACCCAATGGTGGAATATGGAATTATTTTCCCTAAGACCAGTAACAATAAACGATATTTGATTTCATCACTTTCATTCAACATTGACATGGAGTTCCAGCCACTTTGAGAAAGAAGTCATCCAAATTGTTAGTGAAGGGAAAATGACCTTGTATATGGAAAAATCCTAATGAATACATACCAAAAATGAAAATTAGTAAATGAATTCAGCAAAGTTGCAGAATATAAGATCAACACACAAAATACATTTTTACACACTAGCAATGGACCAACTAAAAAGAAAGTTAAGAAAAATCCACTTATAATACCATAAAAGAATTTCGATATACTTAACATTAAGATGTCACTATTACCCAAAGTGACCTATAGTTTCATTGTAATCTCTATCAAAATCCCAATGCCTCATCTTAGTCTGAAAATTCATAACAAGTTACAAGGGACTCTAAATAGCTAAACAATGAAGAAAAGGAATAACAAAGTAAGATAAGTCACTTTCTGATACCAAGATGTACTACAAAGCCTCAGAAATCAAAATTAGCATAATGATACAAACATAGGGTAATGAAGTATAAAATTGAGAGTTCATAGACAAACCTTTATATTTGTTCTGGGCTATGGGTCAGTGGTAAATAGCTTGCCTAGTATGCACAGGGCACTGTTTTCAACCCTCAGTACTACACACCTAGATATGAGAAAAAAAGAATTGAAATATGCAGTTATAAATATTCTGATAAACTCATGCTGTTTTACTCTCCCTTTCCAAGATGTGAATCATTGCTTAGTTCAGTGTTTCCATGCTGCATATACTATCCACTAATTGAGTCACTTAGTAGTTATTTCATGACCAGATTGACTATTTCAGTATCACAGTGCTTGGTTTTGATCAACACTTATTTTACTTAATAATAGTCCCCAAGTACTAGAGTAGTGATGCTTACAATTTGGATATGCCAAAGAAAAGCGATAAAGTGCTTCCTCTAAGTGAAAAGGCAAAAGTTCTGGACTTAAGGAAACAACAACAATGAAGTATTCTGAAGCTGCTAAGATCTGTGGTAAGAATGAATCTCCACCCATGAAATTGCAAAGAAGGAAAAAGAAATTTGTGTTAGTTTTGCTGTCACACCTCAAACTACAAAAACTATGGGCACAGCATGACAAGTGTTTGGCTAAGATAGAGAAAGGAATTGAATTCGTGGTTTGGTATTATCCCAGTTTTCAGGCATCCACTGCAATCTTACACTTCATCCCTCAGGGATGCAGAAGGAACGACTGTAATTACATCATTAAAATTTTATGCCACAATTTATAAGGGCTTAATGGGATAAATTACAATTTCACCCTCTCTTACAAAATTTGGACTCACCAAAAATGTAGCTCTATTTTCTGGTGGCTAAGATATCCCAGTGAATCTCTGTATAACTCTATACAGGTAAGTATGGCCTGAAAGGAAAGCCCTTGCTAGATTCAGACCACTACTGCTACCACTGAGAGTCAACAGTCAATGAATGTGACATTCCTTCCGAAGGTGAAAATATTTAGGTTATAATCAACTGTAGGGCTGAGGCTGCAGCTCACTGTTAGATTGCTAGCCTACTACATGGCAAGGCCCTGGGTTCAATCCCCAGCAATTCATTGTGATAAAGAAGGTATGGCAGAATTCATGGCTATGGGAGTATGTTGTAGAGATCAGAAAAGCAGAAAGTGGCTGCAACCAGGAGCTAGGCTATTTAATCATGAAAGGCTTGCCCCTAGCAACTTATTACCTCTAGCTAGACTCCACCTCCTAAAGCTTCCATTGGCCCTCAAAAGAGCACCTCTGCCTGGGGAACAAGCATTCAAAACACAAGCATGTAAAATCATGTATATATGACAGGAAAGTAGAAGTGGAAATGTCTAACAGGAAGATGGATGGGCAAAGGGCAGGGGTGAGGAACATGGATGGGGATGCATTCTCAACATACAGTATTTACTTGTATAGGGCTGGAGAGATGGCTTGTATGAAAACTTTAAAAATAAGTTAATTTTTAAAACTGACTTTATAAAGGACATTTCAGATTTAGACAATAACATCTATGATGGAGCTCTAAAAATAAACCTGTATGTTTTTATTCTTAAAAAGCAGGTTACAGGGTAGGACTATAGCTTGGTAGATCACTAGCCTACGATGTCATGAAGCCCTAGGCTTGATACCAGGCACTTCCAAAGCCTTTTGTCCAAGTTACATCTACTACAAAGGTTATCATTTGGGAATGAACTTCCAGGAATTACTCCCTGTCTGGTCATCAAACTATGCAATATACAGTGGATAGACTGACAACTGAGTGACTATCATCAACTTTGATCACCACTTAGAAAGATTGTTAGCTATTATGAATATAGTCACTGCCTATGATGCCAAAGTGTTCTGTGTATAAATACAAATTACCCTTGTTTCTGCAGATTTCAAGTTACTAAAACAGAGTTGGGGGGTAAAAAGATGGCTCAGTAAATATGAGCATGTACTGTTCTTGAAGGGGACCCATGTCCAGTTCCCAGCACCAACATTAGACAGCTCACATCTACCTTCTTCTGGACCCCATGGGCACACACACTCATGAGCACATAGACACACAAAAAGGCACACATATACATAATTAAAAATATAATAAATCTTTAAAAAGATAGAGACAATGTGTTCATGATGGAATTCCCATGGGAAATGACTACCTTGAGACAGGAAAGGTTAGGTGAGGTCCTTACGGCTTATGCAGAATAAATTATTTCTTTTTGTTTTGACTGGATGTGAGATTTACTACTGAACATGTTCTGTGTGGTATAGGAGATCACTGTGGAAGACCTCAGGAGTGCAGGACCTGCCACTTGTCCATGGTACTGCAATTGGGGATATATTTGACCCCACGGCTGCTTCTCAGCTATGTCTTTACATCCATCTGCAATAAACTTGGTGAAGCCCCACATCTTTGAAATGTGGATCTTCCGGTGGCCAGGGAGCTTGAACTTGGCTCTACACATAGCCTCAATCATGTTCCTTATTCTGCAGCTTGGTGCAGATGGACATGATGACCTGGTCAATGTGCCCTGGAGCTGCCCAAAAGGCATACACATACCTATGTGAAGCCTGTCCAGCCCAGCACAGGACATCTTGATAACGCAGATGACACAGAAAGGGTGGAGGCTCACTTGGGATATGAAAGCCATCCTTGCCACAACTCTTTACCATGTATTTGTTGACACAAGCACAAGTGGCTATTCAGGGCTTTGGAGGACAGTTGCTCATATTTATTTGACACCATGTGGACACAAAGTGGGAATTCACCAACATTTGCCTTCTTCTGTACCAAGTCAAAGATGCAGATCTTGGCATCAGGGATGCCCTAGCAGAAGTGAGACTCTAAGTATTGTTCTTACAATACTGGCAACACCAGGCTGGGTGGCGGTGGCCCATGATGACAAGAGGATCTTGGGTGGTACACCCAAGTGTTGTTTTTTTTATTAAATTTATTCATTTATTTTATATCCTAACCAAAGTTTCCCCTCCCTCCTCTCCTCCCATCCCCTCCCCTCACCTCTCCTTCACCCCACCCCCATCCACTCCTCCTCCGTTTCTGTTCAGAAAGGGGCAGGCCTCCCATGGGTATCAACAAAGCATGGCATATCAAGTTGAGGTAGGACTAAGTTCCTCCGCTTTTATTAAGGCTGGGCAAGGCAATCCAGAATGAGGACTAGGTTCCCAAAAGCCAGCCAAAGTGTTAGGGACAGCCCCTGCTCCCACTGCTAGGAGTCTCACAAGTAGACCAAGCTACACAACTGTCACACATATGTAAAGGGCTTAGGTTGTTCCCATACAGGCTCCCTGGCTATTGGTCGAGACTCTGTGAGCTCCTATGAGCTCAGGTTAGTTGTTTCTGTGGGTTCCCTTGTGATGACCTTGACCCCCTGGCTCATACAATCCTTCCTCCCTCTCTTCAGCCAGACTCCCCAAGTTCTGCCCAATGCTTGGCTGTGGGTCTTTGAATCTGTTTCCATCAGTTACTGGATGAAGGCTCTCTGATGACAATTGGGGTAGTCACCAGTCTAGCCTCTCTGGGGCTGTGGATTGCAGCATTGTTATCCTTTACTTTACATCTAATATCCACTTATGAGTGAGTACATACCATGTTTGTCTTTCTGGGTCTGGGTTACCTCACTTGGAATGGTTTTTTCTAGTTCCATCCATTTGCCTGCAAATCTCATGATGACATTGTTTTTCTCTGCTGAGTAATACACTATTGTGTATATGTACCACATTTTCTTTATCCGAGAGTAAATTATTTCCAAGCATGATTACCATCCACATAATCTTAGTAGGGAGACCCAACATCTTTGAGTAAAAAACATGTTTTCTAATTGTGCTAAGGTAATTACAATGGCAACAACATGCCTGGTGGATTAAACATTGGTTCACAGGACAGACGCGAGCTATATGAGAAACAGGCACCAGTTTAGGCATAAAAACCCAAAGAGCCAGGAAGGTTCAGGTGAAGGACTGTTGTGAGTTTGAGGTCAATCTAGTCTGTAGAGTGGTGTAAGGATAGCCTGAGCTCCAGAGTAAGACATTTTCTCAAAAAAAGACAAACTGAGTCATTAGTTTTCATTCATTTAAATTTATTTTAAGTGCTCCAAAAAATTTGTACTGGGATACCAGATGATATTTCAGTACATGTACACATTATATAATATTTAAATCATGCTTATCCTTTTCCTCATTACTACTTCTTCATAGTAAAAACTTAACAAAATATTTTCTTCTAATTTTTTATGTATAGTACATTAATGATGATGTACAGACACCCTACTATGTAATAGCACAGCAGAACTTTCTTTATCTAAGTGACTATAACTTAGTGACCTTGTTCAACCTTTTCTCATTCAACCATCCCTCCTCAAATTTTGGTAACGAGCACTCTGAACCTGCATGAGATCAGTTGTCACCAGATTCCACATAGTAGAGGTCATACAGTATATGTTTATCTGTGGCTGGCTTGTTTCATTCACTTAACATAATCTCCAGTCTCATCCAATTTTGTCACAAATTCATTCTTTTGCATGGCTGAATAGTATCCCATTGTATAAATGTACTATGCTTTCTTTATACATTCATACTTGACGTACACTTTGGCTGTTTCTATTTCTTAATTATTGAGAATACTGCTTCAATGAAATGGGAGTGCAGATGTCTCTTCAGCATGGTAATTTCATTCTCTCTGCTTACATACTCAGTAGTGTGACTGCTAGAGCAAAGTGAATTTCCTTTTAATGAATGGCACTCACAAGAAAATGGTGAGTTAAGTGGATTAGAAGAGTAGAAGGGTCACTCTTCCAGAAGACAGGAAAAGGAAAGGAATCAGCCTGGAAAGACAGTAAGGCTTTAGCAACCTGGGCCAGGCAGATTCCTTGAATCAAGCTGGACAGTGTTAGGACTCACAGCTGGGAAAAGGCTTGTATCATGAACAAATAGGGCCTTTAGACCAATTTAAAACAGCTGGAGCCTGACCCAGCTATGAATCAATAGCCCTTCATGATATGCAATGATATATGAAGAACTTGTGGGATTCCTCTGAACCTTCAAACTTCTCAGTTCTTGGAAAGTCAAAACAACTCACATCAATATGCAGTACTTCCTCTCACCCCAACAATGGAGCAAAGGAAGTTGCACCTGATTTCACAGCAAAAGTACAAATAATTCTAAACTGTACCCATAGATTTGCCATAAGAGAAACCCACCCTGCCCAGAGTACTACTGCACACCTTTAATCTCACCAATTTAGAGGCAGAAGCAGGTGGATCTCTGTGCATTCAAGGCCAGCCTGGTCTGCATAGTGAGCACCAGGCTAGCCAGGGCTATATAGTGAAATGCTATCTCACAACAAAAAGTAATAATAATAAAGAAAAGAAACAGGCCCTGCCATATAACACATATGGAAACAGTCTCAGTTAAAGCGTGTGGATTGATAGAAGATGACCACTTTTGTTGTTACAATTACGTGCCTCCTCAATCCATATTGAAGTTCCAATCCCCAATACCTCAGAATGTGACTATATTGGAGCTAGGGCTTTTAAGGAAGTGATTTGGTTAAAACAAGGCCATTAAATAGGCCCTAATACAATCTGATTTCAGTGATACAAAAAGAAAACCTGAACATACAAAGGAACACCAAGGACATACATACAGGTGGAAGACCATGGGAAGTCAAGTCAAAGAGATGCCTCTGAAAAGTACACAAACATATCAACACTTTGATCTTGGACCTGTGGCCTTCAAAATTATTTCTGTTGTTAAAACCATGCAGGCTGGTATTTTGTTACAACAGCTCAAATAAACTAATATACTGACTGGGAACCTGGACATAAACAAATCTGGCTGAACTGTGATATCGCCTTTCCCTAAGAACATCTGGCACGTGGTTAGGAGCCAATTATTTGGGGGAAGTATAATGGCTATCTTAGTGACCTGTGGAATAAAACAACGATGTTATCTCTGTGTGGTATGGTGGGAAGTGAGCATTGCTGGTGAAATTCAAGTATGTTAAACAGGTCACAGAATGCATTGATAATTATATGTATCGAGCAATTCAAATTTCTTCAAGATGTGATATCAATGGAAAATGACTGACATGAGGAGAAACTAGATGTAGATAACAAATTAATATGATAAGCAGTTTAATATAAGGTTATCATAAAGTTCAAATAATGGTAGACAAAGGGAAAAATAATCAGATTAATATAAAAATATTGAGGTGTATACAATGGCTTTATAAGATGGATTAACTGCTTCAAGTCTATTTATATTTTACATGGACTCCTCCAAATGTTGGATATACTCCTGCTATTATTTCTATAATTTATCTGCTATATTAAATGTAAATGCTCAGAAAAATACAACAGCCTTCCTTTTAGGGAGACTGATGATCAAGTGTGGTGGTACACGCCTTTAGACCCAGCACTATAAGTTTCAGGACAGCCTGGTCTACACAGTAAATTTCAGGACAGCCAGAGCTATATAATAGAAAAATCCTGTCTCACAAAGAGAGAGGGGAAGGGACTGGACCAATGTCCCAGAGGGTGGACTTAGTGGAAAGAGTTGACACAAATGTTATCAAGACATAAAATAGAATCATGAATAATACTTAATACAAAAGGTGAAAATGAGGAAAAAGTAAATCAATAATTACATGGCATGAAAATTATCTAAACACTGCAACAAAAGGCAGACACTGTCAAATTGGATTTTTTAAAAAGCAAGACATAGCCCTAAAGCTGCCTATAAGAAATTCAGATTAAAACATAAACATGTTAAAAGTAATGGCAGTCCAAAGAAAGCTGGGATCATTAGTATCATCAACTAAAACAGATTTCAGCACAAAGAGTATTAACAGGTACAAAACGGAACATTTCCGAATGGCAAAGGGTCATATCATCAAGAGACTACAACAATTCTAACAGTGTGCACCTAACAAGAGTGCTCCAAATAAATGAAGCAAAACCTTCATAGAACTGAAGGAACAAACAAATACAACACTTTAGTATGAACTTTCAATATCCTTCAAATAATCAATAGAACAAGTGGACAGAAAAATTAGCGAAGGAGTAGAAAACTTGAACAGCTTTATCAACCAACCTAACCTGACATTCACAGCAAACAAAACAGGATCTGCATACATTCCAAGTAAGCATGGAAGACTTACCAAATGACAATAGTTTATGGACAAGATCCTACGTCAAAAACTCTCAGAAAAGGATTCAAATCATAACAATTACATTCTCAGACCATAATGGAATTAAATTAATATCAAAGGAAAATATGGAAAAATTGCATATTTGCAATTAGTTGACAATTCTAAATGACCCTGGGTTGAAGACAAAACAAGAAAATGAGAAAATATTTTTACTTGAATGAAAATGAAAACATATAAAAAAACCAGCTAAATCATTATAGGAAGTTTTATATCATTAAATGCTTATATTATAAAAAGGAGAAATGTTGGAAATCAAGACATTGAATCAGAAACTAGGGGTGGGGTCCAGCAATCTGTAACCCTCTAAGTAATTATGATGCATGTCATACTTTGAGAATCACTGCTATGTGTTATTTGCATGTCATTTTTGCTCTAGCTTTTATTCTTCAATAAAGAACCTACACAATTTAGACTGCTCCGAAGTTCATGTCACTAAAGTCAATCTTACTTTCAGTGGTCTGTTAATCTTATGTTGACTTTAGAAAATAGAGTCCTGCAAGTGATTAACCCTGCAAGTAAGAATTTGCTTGCTAAAACATTCCAAAACTCAGAGACCAGAGGAGGAGTGTAGGGTCCAAGCATCAATGGGGAATATGACCTTATTGAATAATTCCTACTGTTTATACTGGGCTTCCCACGTGGGAATCAAATGTAGTTAACTTTTAATCATGTTCATTGCTGAAAAGCAACAGACATTTGGATCTAAATGATTAATGATATAAAGAAAATTTGTTTAAGATGGGCACGCTGGTTGTAAGCCTTTCATCCCAGAACTCAATGAAGGCAATGAGTCAAGGTCAGAGTTGACTGCACAGAACGTTCAAAGCCAGCCTGGGCCACAGAAGATCATGTTCCAAAACAAAAAAGAATTTGCTTGAAATATGGTTTTATATCTACAGTTGAACATGAAATTATCTCATGTTCTGGAAAGCACTTCACACAAAATACTGCAGCCCAAAGAAGTACCAATTCAATTCACTTGTAGCAATTCTCAGGTTGGCAGGCCAAAAAAAATTATTTTGAGATAAAATCTGGCTCAGTTACTTAAGCTACCCTCAAACTCAAAATCCTCCTACCTCAACCTCCTCAATGCCAGGGTTTCAGGAATGCACTACCACACTCAGATTAGTGAACATCATCTTTCCAACTGATTCAATGCAGTAATAATGTCAACAGATCTGGTCCATCTGAATTTGCTACTCACATCATTCCTGGGGACACCTAACGAACAAATGTAAATAAAACTTTCAGCTTGGCAAAGTGGTGAACACCTCTAATCCCAGCGCTCAAGAGGCAGGAAGATCTCTGTGAGTTCCAGGGCAGCCTGATCTACATAGGAAATCCCAGGCCAAGCCGGGGTTATACAGTGAGACCCTACCTTAAAAAAAAATTTAGTAAGAACTTGAAGGCAACATTCTGCCATGGAAGAACTGTTAGATGAATTTTAATTTTATTATATGATAGTCTTCAAAACTAAAGTAGCTGGGCATGGTGGTGCACACCTTTAATCCTAGCACTCGAGAGGCAGAGGCAGGCCTCTGAGTTCAAGGCCAGCCTGGTCTACAAAGCAAGTTCCAGGACAGCCAGGGCTACACAGAGAAACCTTGTCTCAAACAAACAACAAAAGTAAAAGTAAGTAAACCCTAGTCATCCAGCATCATAGGGTAAAATCCAATCTACTCAAGGGTGCTTTCGTCCTCTGACCCTCACTGATCTTTTCAGCTTTAGTTCTTTCTAAGAAACTACCTTCTGCTCTTATGTTTTTGAACAGAGTCCCACAACAGCTGTCTGTGGGGCCATGAGAGCGTAATTCATCCAGCCACCACAGTTAGAAGTTATAATATCAATGTAAAATGGGATCAGGGTTTTATAAGCACATTTCAAAAGTACAAAGATTGAGTCTAAGATTGTTTCTCTCCATTTCAGAAGCTTAAATATGAGCACATACAAACCTTATTATACTTTTTAAAGAACATTTGTTTTTCTCTACTTTAATACAGCTATAGTTGTAAAACATACAAAATAACTAAGTTCCAAACCAAAGGCAACTAGTAGAAACAACTAAATTAAAAAGAACCATGTTGATTTACTTATCAGCCACAAAATGCAGCAAAACCTCCACTTTACTGCACATCTTAGAAAATATCCCCAATCCCTTAGTAGAGGGCTGATTTAGCTCTCTCTTGTCAGCATCAGGCATTCGTGGTTCAGTCTCTGTAGATTCATGCTACAGATCCAGATACTGAAGAGGCTCTGCCATCTTTTTCACTGTATTATAGCTTGGCAAGCACCTTCCCTCAATGCCCAGTTTGGGAAATGAGCCATAAAGAACACAACAGTTTAGCTGAAGAGTTAACCAGACATCCTGGGTCTGAAAAATTAAGGGAGGACATTAATGGCAACATAAAATTTCAGGATATATTCTTGTTCTCTCTTCTCCAATATAATACAAGGAAGTAAAGAGTATGGAGGGTGACAACAGCTACACACAGGAAACCACCCTAGAGCTACAAGCACAGTAAAGAAAATGTAAACTGCAGTGTACTGAAGAACTAACTCTCATTTGGGTTCCTTTGTAGCTGCAAACAAGCTCCAAAACAAGTGGGTCACAAGTTCCACAGTTGCCTTGCACTGAGTGAGAGTTCAGTGACTTCCATGAGCAGATGATTAAAATTTCCATCTTTTGAAGCACTGTGGGTGTGCTTCATTGTTGAATTTGGTACTGCATGTGAGGAAATGACCAAATGAAACAAATAGACCCCCAATATTTCCTGTTGCTGCACCTACTTCCAATGTTACAAGGCATTTCTAATGTATTTTCTCTAACAAATTAGAAAAACAAATATGAAATCCATTTACAACCGTAATATTACACAAAATATTTCGTCTTCCTTTAACAACTTAGTCTGTTCCAAAGTATTTCTGTCCAAAATGTGTAGGTGCAACAGGATGAACTTCAGTAGTTAAAATTGTGATCTCTGGAAATTCTTGAATGATTGATTTGGCACCTTCAAAAAGTAAAAATAATTGTGATTACTGCAAGATTTTTGGTAACACTAGTTAGAATTCAGGAATTTTATAATCATTATCTCCAGACTTAATACTGACAGAAAATAGGGAACAATCATCTTTGGATACTGAGTCAGGCGTGTTTAATCTCTTTATACAGTATCTGGCGTCTGAAAAGCTTTGCTAGTAGTTCAGACCATGCTCCTACCCACTCAATAATATGGTCTGAAAACCAAATTATTCAGTTATAGCAGCTTTGGCTAGAATCAAGTAATATGGCACTCCCTAAAAGGAAAATCACATGAAATGAAAGTTTTCCAACTGAAACACTGTAAAACAAGTGCGAAGGCATCCTTGGTCTGTCAGAGAATGCTAGTTGTTTAGAAGTAAGGATTCAAGCTTCAGGTGAGGAGGTTGGTCAGGGAATTTAGACTAGCTGGGACCCCAAACCAAAGAGCCACAGGGAAAGCTACTACACAATGTGGATTTTTCAGTTTTAATGCCAAACAATGGGACACTCTTCCAATTAATACAACTACAACTAAAGAGATTATTTTTCTTTTGCCAAAGGTGGATAATTACTGGATTATCTTAATGTTTTCAATGTCACCAGTGCTATATACAATGGACAATCAAGCAAATCACCCTTTGTCACCACTAGTATTTGAATTCCAGGTACATTTAGGTTACAAAAGAACAAAATACTCCAATAGGCTACAATTATATACAACCGCCTACTGAGAATAGCCTTTCTAACCCACATGCTGTGGCTTCTGAGGTTTGCCTGAAACCTGGGCTAGTTGGAAATGAGAGAACAGCCTAACTAAAGAAGCCATCTATTTCTCTTTCAATTTTGAAACAAATATCAATTCACTGTAAAACATATAGAAAATGTCCAAAAACCCAAAAGCTTACAAAGCCATTAGAATTACATCTGGAAATAACCACTATTAGTACTGTGTGTGCATTTTGAAACCAAAATTGAAATAGCATTGTATATCTTTCTAGCCACTCATGTAGAGGTCAAATTTATTTGGTTTTATGTTAAAGTTTGCTTTGGGTAGTTAGTGTTATAATTTGTATTGGTCATCTCTAAACTTATTGGTAACATTTCACAATATTTCTATTTGTATTAATTCTTTGAGAAATTCATACAATATATTTTGATCTTATTCATACCTCGTCCCTACTCCCTTCCCACTGAACTTCATGTGTGTTTGTGTTATCTCTTTTCCTCTCCTCACCCTCAAACCATCAAGTCCAGGCTGGGTTACCCAACTCCTCTGGTATATCGACCTAGCAGGGGCCAAACCATTCAAAAATCTGACACTCTCTCTCCCAGCAGCTATCAAAGGCCAGTAGTTCATCAGCTAATGGTAGGATTCTACGTCCACCTTCCCTACACCTCCATGCCAGGATTTTATCTGGCTTTAGCCTGCACAGGTCTTATGCATGCTGTCCCAGCCTCTATGAATTCACACGTGGAACAGTTTGTAAAACACTGTTTCCTTAAAGTCATCCACTACCCCTGGCTCTTAAGATCATCCACACCTCCAAAAAGGTCCTTGAGACTTTGGAGGAGGGATGCATTTCACAGCATGTAAATTCCCTTGTTTGTGCTGGTTTTTCACACTTGCTATCTATATTTTTATATCACTAAATGTTGTTCAAAAACGGCTTCTGCAAAGTATGTAATATATCCTCTAAATAGATATTACTTATATACCCATTTTCTTATCAGTCATCTATATAACTCCTTTTGTTGTTGTTGTTGAGACAGTTTTGCTATATAGTTAGGTTCTCTATGTATGGCAGGCTGGCCTTGAACTTGCACTGATCCTCTTGTCTCTGCTTCCTAAGTGCTCGAATTATAACCATGTGTCACCATTCCCAAACATCATTTACATACTTTCAAATTACTTCTTATAATAAATGACTCTATAATGAAGACCCTAGAAACTAAATTCTTATGCCTCTATGACTATTTTCTTACCATGTATTCCTAATTGCCCTAGATTGCTTGGTAAGAAAGCCAGAGTCTTAAGTTAGGTACATCTCTTGCAGGAAATGGGGAAGAGATGACTTCCTCATACATCCTTAAAACAGACATCTAATTCAAAAAAAAAAAATCTGATCTTCACATCACATTCCAAAGATTACTTCAATAATACCATAAGTTCCTTGCTATTCAAGAGCTGTTCTTGGGCTCAGGTGGAAAATCATTGAAAAGTGGGATCTTTCAGCAATTTGTGGGCCCTAGCCAAACAGGGCCACTTGGGAAAACAATTGCAGTTATTTTCAATGAAGTAATTCATATGTCCCCATTTGAATTTAACATCAGAATGCCTAGATAATAGATCAGTGGTTAAGAGCACTGACTGCTCTACCAGAGAACCTAGGTTCGATTCCCATCACCCATATGGCGGGTCACAACCATCTGTAATTCCAGTTCCAGGGCATCCAACACCCTTTTCTGACCTCTGAGGTACACAAACATATACGTGCAGGCAAAACAATATACAAATAAAATAAAATAATGAAATAAAAAATTAAACATCAGAATGGTGTAATACAAGCCAGACATGATAATATATGCCCATGGTCTCAGTTGCTGAGGAAGATGAGACAAAAGGATCTCCTGAGTCTAGGAGTTCAAGATCAGTGTGCGATACTTTGTTCCAAAAATCATTTAATATTACCACTAAGCTTAGAGATGACAAACACAAGTCATAACTACCAAAACTAGATTTAAATTGAATATGGTCATACAACTCTACTTTTCCTTGGAATGAGAGGCTAGAGAGATACACGCTATGTCATGACTATCTGGAGCTCAAGTTATAGCAACAACTTAAACTCACCATGGGGAGTGGAGAAGAGACTGAGTAGAATAATAACACTGGGTTGAACTCCATGTTCTATAAGAACCTTTACAGCTTCAATTACAGTATTTCCAGTGCCTAAAACAAAAAGGCAACCGAACCCATTAGCAATGTTAACATCTATATTGAAATGGTCTTGAATTAAGGGCAATACAGTAATCTTAACATAAGACTCAACTAGTGAACACTTCATTTGAAAGTGTTCTTTGTCAATGCTATCTTTAATAATGGGTACAACATAAACAGGCATCAAATGTACAACAAGCCCTAAATTCATTTCTTGCTTGAAATACCAAATTTAACACCACCACCACCCCTGCTCACTTCCCTGTGAGACCATGATATGAGAAAGTACAGGGATGAGAACAGAATACCAGAAAAAATTACCTGTAGAAAGGATAAAATCTTGAGAAAACCACTAAGGTAGAGGCAGAACATGTTTCAATATATTTTCTGTGTTCTATATATTTTGCCTCATTAGGTCCTTTGCTTCAGTGTGTTCATTTCAAAACAGATGTTCTTTGGAGCTAACAAAGTTTGACTAATGTATATTCCCTTATTACACAATGAAAATTTCCCAGTGAACTGCCCAGGGCAACTCCAAATCCAACAGAGAAAAACACATTTAGAAACTGGTTTTGCCTTTTATATAATGGTGCGTAGGAGGTAGACACTAACTTGAATTTAAACTCTAACAAAAAATCACAAATGCAACTCAAGCCACTCACTTAGAATTGGATACATCAGAAGTACTTTTCTGCGATAAATGTCTGGGGGGAACTTGGCATAATACACTTTGGCCCTTTGTGTCTCCTCATCACTCTGAATCAGGATCTTCCCAATTCGTATGGATCGACAGCAGTCTCGTAAACCTTGTTCCATTGCCTCACCTTGAAGAAGGAAATGAAAAGGAATCAGGGACAAAAGGATTGCGGCAGATAGAGTGCAAATCCGAGAACAGGCCAAAGCAGAGTTTTTCACTGCTATTAATACAAAAAGAGCACTATCAAGACAGAAGCATTCTTCTTTCTCTTCTACTGTGCTCATATTTTATTCTTAGTAGGAACTCAATGAAAGCAGATGAAAGGCTTGTCAATGAAAGCACACTAAGCTAGACTTATTGCCTGCTTACAAGCTATGGAGCTGTTCTGCTTCCATGATTACAGAAATAAAAGCTTGACTGGGTTGTTCCTTGAGCTTCTTCTGCATCAGTGATACTTTTCCTCATTATTTTTAAAGAAGATTTTAAGCCAACTAAATTTGTCACTTTCATCTGAGAAAAATATAAAAGATTCATGAAAGAGTGGGAGCTGTAGGCCAAAGGATTTCCTTTGAGATAAAAGTGGCCAGGATTCATCACTTAGTTCAACAATGACTTCACTGACAAAAGTTTCCCTGCAAATAGTGAAAGAGTAGTATGTTGTTCTCTCTTCCTCATAGAGCCAACCTGACCCCCACTCTATTGGTTACTAAAGAGAAGCTACATTTTTTAATGTGTTTGTGTGTAATGTTTGTAGACATGTTCACGTGTGAATGGGCACACATGTGTATCCATGCATGTGGAAGCTCAAGGTTGACTTCAAGAGTCTTCCTTAATCACTCTCCATCTTATTCTTTGAGGCAAAATCTCTCAATTGAACCTAGGGCTTTCTGATATGACTAATCTGGCTAACCATCTTGCTCCTGGGATCCCCTGCCTGTGCCTTTTGAGTACTGGAATTATAGGCATGCTGACACACTTAGTTAAACTTCAGTCCTCACATTTGTGTGGCAGGTGATTTAACCACTGAGATATCTCCCCAGCTCCTAAATACTGGGCTATTTCTGAGTCTGAATTCCTTTAAAGAAGTATTTTCCAAAAGTCAATCATTCTCACGCAGTCTTCAAGATTTTGCATTACTTTGAAATCTACCAGTATGGTATTTACTTAGTATTTTCTTAAATTAACTTATCATTTAAATTTAAGAGGAAACTTTAGTGCATTAGTGTAAACATATAACCAGTTTCTTCTAAAAATATATACAATAAACAACAGGTGGCTTTTAAGAATAAAAACAACTATGTCAAGGCTGGGGATGGAGTTTGATGGTAATAGTGTGTGTATAACATGTACAAGATTCTGAATTCAAAACATAGTACCAAAACACAAAAGACAAAAAAAAAACATAACCTCTCAAGTTAGCCTTTATCTCTCTGAATCATCTGGTAAACATTAGAGGTGTGTTGTGGGATATTTTGATCACATTCTGACACTCCTGAGACTATACCTTGGATAAGGGGGCACAGCCAGTGATTAGCTGACTAGAATTAGCCATAGAGAAGCCAGCAATTTGGATAGAGAAGATGTACAGGAAGGAAAGGGTAGGGGCTGGAGTTTGAGCTTCCTCTTGGTTCTGGGACTAGGGAAGAGACTTGTCTCTTGCGGTGTCTCTGGCCAAAAGCAAGGTCAGCTAGTTGCTACACAGCCTCTCTGAGATAGCATGTCTTCACCCCAGCCTTTGACTCCTGAGTCTTATTGATAAATAGAAGGATAGAGGCTTAATTTAAGCTTACATAGCATGGCCAGGGCCGCGGGACCAGAAGCCTTGCCAGGCCAAGGCCTGAGTGGCTGGTGAAGCACTGACTGAGGGGTCACAGGGTAGCAGAGGATAATTAAAATATTGGTAGATTCATGTGCAGCCACTAAGCCAACAGAAAAACATCAGAGGTGCAAGGACCAAGCTGGTACTCTCAGAGAAGATGGTACTCTCAGAGCTGAGAAGAAACTATATCCATGTGTTCAACACCTTCAAATGCTGAACAACACTATCCTGAGAATGCTTTCACTACTTAAGAGCTATCTTCCTGTAAGAACAGAGCCTAAAGCTCCTTTTGTAATTGAAGTGTTCAATTAATTGTTCACAAACACAACCAGAGCAAGAGAAAAATGAATGTTTATATGTTTTAAAAATCCATCTGTTTCCAGTGCAAACAAGTGAGGCTTCCAGCTCTTGTGAAAAACGTTCAGTTTGCTGAAGAGAAATCATTCCTGTGTAAGGGGTACACATTCTCATCACAGGCATGCCATTTTGCTGCACGAAAGTTGTTAGTTAAGATGATCGGTTGGACTCAAAGCACCAATGCAAAATGTATAAGATCAGCAAGTGGAAATATCTAGAGCTAATGACAGCTAGGTGCTTTTGCCTATGTAGTCACATATTCATAGAATATAAAATTTAAAATATTAAGTAAGTCCAGCTTTTGGCAGAGTTCCCTGCAACACAGATAAAAACAGAGGAGGCGTTTTCTCCAGCCAGGTATCCAAATGTTCTTCTTCAGAATTTAATTTATGCCACATTCCTTCAGTCTGCAAACCGCTCTCCCCAAGACAGGAGCAGCCTGTCCTCCCATCCTGCTATCCTCCCACCCTCCTTTGAGGCGTTTTAAAAGCTGGCTTGCTCGTGGGAGCAGGCCACTAGGGAAGATGCCTGCAATTACAATTAGCCAAACTTAGCAGCACATAGGCCATGACTCCCAGGCACCATGAGGATAGGCAACACAGGTGGTGAGATTTAAGCAAAGGCAGGATGCAATTATGACAAGCCAGCCCGCCTCTCTCCTGGAAAATAGCAACCGTTTCCATGCATGCAAAGAAACAAAATCACACACATGCAAACCTACCGCTCCTCATTATGCTGACCCCACAATTTCCTTTCTCAAATTTCACTCCTTCATACTTGTGCCCTGTTGAGAAATAAAATAAAAAAAAAAATAGAGGCTTTATCATTGGAGCCATGTGCACATTCTATAAGGTGATCACGGTTCAAAGCAGATGAGTACAAAGCAACCCTTGCCCAGACACATTGTATAACACCTTGGGTTTTGTGTAAAAGTAATGATTCATGATTTTTCATAGTTATTTCTTAATTCCTCAGAAGAAACCTGTGAGAATAATTGAGAGAGGAGGGTTTCAAGTGGGAATTGGACTTATTATAGCACAATATTCACATACACATCCTCCAAATTGAATTCAAAGGAGAATCACTGCAGTCTAAGAATACTAGGTATGCCATCAATTCACACCGGGGCCCTACTGAGAGCCACAGCAGAAAGCCTCCTCATTCCATCCTTTCTTAGGAGCCTTCCTTCATTCTGCCTTCAAAAGTAGAAGAAAGAGGATGAAATAGTTACCAAGCTACTGAAAACTTGGTCTCATTCTGAATTGCATCAATTATGATGGAACAAACCCAGCCCTCAATTGTTCATAGTCAACCCTTTGAATAGAAGAGATTTCCATCATGTATTAAAAAAATCAGAATTTCAAATCTCTGAAAGGGGGATTGTAGGCTATTTCTATTAGAACAAAGCGCCTTCTCCAAATCTTATCATGTTTAGGTTTCTTCCCCTTTTCCACATCTCATCTTTTTTTTTAACCTGGAATTTCTGTGCCAAACCAGTCTCCAGCATTTGTTAGCACCAGCGGCTTCCCCACAGAGGTGAAGATAAGCTGCCAGCAATTCTTAACTCTGGTCCCGGTGGGCTGCCATCAGAAGCAACACCTGCATGCTGAAGAGTATGTAATAACCTTTAACTTGAATTGACAAGCAAGCCATTAACAAAAAGTCACCTACATAGATTTCTTTACAAAAGTCTCTTTGTTTTTGAAGATGTTCAAAAAAAAATAGTTCTACCTAAACTCATTTTTCACACTGATTTTATACAAGATGCCTTCCTTCCATTTTCCTCCCCCAACCTTAGTTCAGGATTTTTAGGAGGAAAAGTTGAGAGTGCAAGCTGTTACCTGTCGGCGTGGTCACCATGCATTCTTTATATGGCAGCTGATTCAGTCCCTCTTCTACAACAAGTCTGATCTACAAAGTCAAAGAAAGAATAGGTTGAGGGCCTTCAGAGTCTCCTGCTAGCTGCTAGCCTTGGGAGCTGAGGGCTTAGCTCATGAAGAAAGGGGACCCCTATCATGTATTAACTCCAGGGACATATCAAAATGCCAGGCTCCTTTTTGCTAAGTACCCAACCTCCATTTGACACATAACTGTCACCAAAGGGCTCCAATGTGCCTTCCGAGTCAGTCAGGAATATGAGAATGGAAAACTTCAACAGGAGTTATGGCAAAAACACATCAGTAGTAATAAAATTATGGGTTACTGTGGAAAGTGCCGACCTAGAATTCTCTACCTTGCTTAGTACCTTCGAAATCTTTGCACTTTAAAAATGAAATGGTATTCATTTTTAACAAAGGTCCACCATAATGCAAATAAAACCTAAAAGTCCTTATGAGAAAATGAATAAGTAGATGGGCTGAAGCAATTTACTAGGTCTAAAGGAGGACCCAGTAGAATATCTTGGGCCTCCTCAGCTAAAAAAAAGTACTATGAAGGCTAATTAGATGGCAGATAAGCAGGTAGAAGGATAGAACTGACTCCCAAAAGTTGTACTATGACTTCCACATGCATCCACAATGGTATGAGCAGGTGTGTGCACACACATATACATGCACACACAAATAAATAAATAAATATTTTAAAAATGTTAAAACAGAGTTTTAGGAGTCCCATAGCAATTACATGGTAGAGGGGAAGAATCACTCAAAATTATTAGAAACAGCCTCTCACAGCGTGATATGAGCAACCAGAGCCCACTATAACAAAGACAGTGCTGAGCCTGTAGTGCACATTTTTTCCAATCAATATTACGTTAATGACTGAGAATCAGGAAAAGCAGGTAGAAGTACGATGCTTCATTCTCTGTTATCACAACACATCACCCTGCTGCCATTAAAAGGATCAATCAGAAGGGGCCCATCACTTTGTACCCCTGCAGAATCAGACAATGGGCCTAGAAACCTTTTGAATAGTGTATGCAAGAGCACACTCACTGCTAGCTACCACCTTCCTTGGCTATTTATATTTACTTAAGAGAAAATTACATGGAAGAAATTTTTTTCTTTGAAAAGTCCATATCTCTTTCCTCTAGTGACATACCTCGAACAAGCCTTGTTTCCTGCCCCATCCCCTGAAACCCTGGGACAGAAATTATCATGTCTGTAAGAGGCAGAGATTTGAGAGGACTGCTGTGAAATATTGTTTTCTGGACATGGCAGGGCCGTTGCACACTCACCACAAGCTGTGTTTGCTTACGCAAGAAAGGCACAAGATCAAGTCAATCAACATTCCACATACATGGGGGAGGAGCTCACAAGGCCCCACCCCTAACTGAGGAGCTATTAGCAATTGATGGCTTCTGAAGGAGGAAGAGTCAGTTGTCTTTAGAGGTGTGGCCCCTGAAATTAGATTCAGTGGCCTATAAAAAGAAAGAGGATATGAAGTCGACTGGGAGTGAGAGAAGAGTTGGAGGGCGAGTGAGGAGGGATATGATCAAAATACATTGTATACATATATGAAATTTTCAAAGAATAAATAAAATATATAAACATCGGTGTGGAGACAGGTGTGTCTAAGTTAGAGGACAGCATAAAACTAGGAGAATGACTAAAATTCCTTTAAAGGATGGGTTGCAGTTCAGTGGTACAGCATGTGTTTAGTACACTCAAGGCCCTCAGTTCAATCTTCACCACTCTCTCCCCAAAATAATTAAGATGTAAAGAACTGTAGGAAGCAACTCTTGAGAAACTCAGGATAACATCAATTGTCCACTATTAGGGATGGAACCCTTGTGTTGAGGAGATGGTGGACTGGAAATCATCAACAACAAAAATATAAACAGACCCCTCAACCCCACCCCATTATTGGTCCTTCATAGCCAACTCAAAGAATGAAGAAGTCCAAATTACCATACCCTACGTGAAGTATGCCACGTATCTCATTTGGCTAGGATATAATGCCTTTTGTTTCAGAGAAGCATTTTAGAACACCCATGAACTTGACTTCTACTTTCTATAACAAAAAGAAACATATGCATCTGTCCTTAGGCTTGTAGTTCCAGCTACTTGGGAAGCTGAGGCACAAGGAATGTTTGACCCCAGAATTTTGAGATCATTCTGGAAAAAAAAGAGAGAGGTTGTCTCAAAAAGAAAAAAGGGAGAGATAAAGGAAAGAAAGAAGGCACAAGGGAAACAAAAGAGAGATGAACAATTTTACACCAGAGAACAGAGACTCCTACTCTCTGCTCAGCAGCCATTAAGGTGGAAGTTCCTAATGCCTGAAAACAGTTTTGGTTTTTTGTTTTTTTGTTTTTTCCTGGAAACATAAAAGAAGGCTGAAGAGATGGCTCAACTGATGGTAAGTACTTGCCTTGTAAACATGAAGACCTAGGTTCCATCTCTAGCACGCACATGAAAAAGCCAACTGGTAGCATATGTTTTATAGCCTAGTGACAGGAGAATCTCTGGAGGGCTTGATAGCCTAGGCTAACGGGCAAGCCCCAGATCCCAGTACAAAACCTTATGTGAAAAAAAAAAACAAACATGAGATAGATGGCTCCTGAGAAGCTACCAAGACTGATCTCTGGCCTCCACACCCAAGACTGACCTCTGGTTTCTACATGCAGAAATGTACCTCCATAAACACACACATACATACACAGAAGAACACATGAAAGACAATGGCTACTGCCCCAGGAATGTCAACCATATTTCTCTTGCTTGTACCAACAGTTATTATTATCCATGGAAGCCAAAGTAAGTTTAAATAGAATTGGGTCTCTCAACCCAGAATATTTAAAGCAAAAAACAGAAGAGGAGTTGCCTATACTTTTTTAGAATATATGCTCTAGGAAAAATCAAAATTAAAAGTTTTATGCTTGTTTCTCATTTTTCCTTTCCTATTTTCTATGATTTGATTATACCCACGAGGTTAATAAGCCATATTCCTTTCTTAAACTAAGTTCTGACAACAATGTTAAGATTGTAAATTCCACAAGAGCTGGACCATATCTATATTTCTGTCTTATCTCCTCCCTCCCAAAATAGTCTAGCACAGAGCCTAATATTTACCCAGTGTTTATTTTCATTAATGAAGAGTATTAGTCTTAGCAACTAATTATCAATTTCATTCCAAGAATGGAGCACACTGAAGTACCAACACAAGAATGAAAAGCTGTGGCAAAGCAATTTGGCCTGAGATCATCTGAGATGACACTGAGTATATAAGGATTAGGTTTGGTCAGGACTTAATAGGATGCTCTTGAAGAAGGGGTATACAGTCCAACTAACAATTTCATATTGTGAATATATCACAGGGCACCAGCAAAACAAATACAATTCACATTGTAAGCTATAAAAGAAAATACACTAGATTTTGCACATTAGCTACAAGGCTGAATGCTAGGTCTCAGAACATACTTAGTTTTCTTCTAATGTGCTTCAATTCATTGCCCTAAGATGAGGCATTTTATGAATTGCTGAGAACCAGACTGCCAAGATCCATCTAAGAATGACAAGGGATGCAGTCATAGGTAATGCTTTGGAGTACAAGGGAATGAGGCAGCACTTTAATGCTATAATGCTGTAACACTTCAGAAGCCTAGCAAGATGATGGTTACTCAGTGCAATCTCTCTCAACCCCAGAATGCCCCACAACAAAAAAGCCCCCTGGCCTACCAGGATTATATCACTGCGTATAACAATGAAATGAAAATGGAAAGCCTCCACCTACCAAACGATCCGCAGAAAACATGAAGTCCCCTCTACTGGCTGTCCTAAAAAAAAAACCAAAAAATAGTACAAGTTTTAGTCTAAATTAGAGCTTCAAGGTAAAACATAACTTAATACACATAGTAACACTGATATTAAGACCTATTACATACTAAAAGCTGAAATGTTTATTGTACAATATATTTTTACTAGGATACAGACATCAAAATGAGATGAGTTCATACGTATTATTGGAAAAGCTTATTTGATTACTTGATATCAATATTTGAGATAGGAATTGAAGATTATGTGATCTCCATTGAGCTGTCAGAAAACAAAGATCCCCTGGAAGATGACAGCAAGGCTATAAACTCAAATTGAGAAGAAACTTTACAGTAAGAAAATTAGCTTTTCCCTGCCCTCTGTTCACCTTCTTTTCTATGCATTCAACAGAAATAAGTAACATGTCTATTTTGTCTCTAGTCCTTTTGGGGATTATAAGAGTTAAAATAAGTCTTCTGTTTTGTCACTGCTTTCAAAAACGTGTAACTTAATTTCTAAGCCCTCTTTCTCAAATCATTTATAACTTGTTCCTTTGCCCTGGTTTCCAATGAAGTCTGACTCCTTAGATTTTTCTGTCATTTTCTTACACATTTTCTTCTGGTTAATACCATCCTATCCTGAGGTACTCAAGCAATAGTAATCCAGTCTTGCACATACCCACAAGCTGTTAACCAGCCCCTCCTCCCCAAAAAAAAAGAATGTTAGGAGACTGATGCTTTTTCTGTATGTAAAATTCTCTTTCTTCTTTCATGGAAGTTAAGCATTTTGATGGAATGGATTCATTAACAGCTTATGTACTTAAAATTTTCTACCTGCTTATCCAAAATATAGTAAAATATTCCTCATCACAGCATCAAAAGGACAAATGCAAGTGCTGATTATCTCGGCAGATCGATCATTCATTACTTTTTTTTTTTTTGCATGTGCACTCACTTTTTCTAAAAGAGGAAAACAATACAATATACCAGACACAAATAACATTGTCTTTCTTAGAGTAATCATAGCTCTATCATATTGTAGATATTAACTCTCTAAACTATGGGCATAATTAAACAATAGTAAGAATATGGGTTTGTAGTTTTTATACAGTCTATTCTCTAGACTCAAAAAATTCTACACACACACACACACACACACACACACACACCCCTACCTACCTATATACATAGAGATGACATTTAAAACAGGTTCTGTTACATGTACTTGTTTTCAAATGAGACCAGTGTCTTTCATTTCTATAACTCATTTTCAAAACACACTGGTGTCGTCAATGAAATGAGAAGCAGAGAACTATAAAAAAATACTGCTCTCGATGCTAGACTTATGCAAATTTGCCTCAGCAGCCAAAATTTACCTTAACAAGGAGGAGGAAAACTCTAAATTTTTCAGGTTATTTTAAAAACTTAATGCATTTCTTTAATTTTTATATTTATTTCATTTCATGCATGCAAGTGTTTTGCCTGAATGTGTATCTATGCACCATGTATATGCCTGATGCCCGTGGACGCTAGAAAGGGGCATTTGATTCCCTGGAACTAGAATTACAGGTGGTTATGAACTGCCATGTGGGTGCTTGGAACAAAACAAGGGTCCTCTGCAAACCGCTGAGCCATCTCCCAAGCCATCAAGTCTGAAGTTTTCTTTTTTTTTTAGTTTTTCAAGACATGGTTTCTCTGTGTAGCTGTGGCTGTCCTGGAACCCACTCTGTAGACCAGGCTGACATCAAACTCACAGAGATCCACCTGTCTCTGCCTCCCAAGTGCTGAGATTAAAGGTGTACACCACCACTGCCTGGCTGGTCTGAAATTTCGTAAAGAAATATCCTATAATATATTTTGACAATATGTCTTTCACATATCAAGTTATTACACAAAATAGTTATAGCAGGTAAAGCGATCAGAGCTATCACCATCTGTTATTTTACTTTGGAATCAGACATTTTAACACCTTTCATACCCTCTCTCCTCCACAATCAGCTTTAGCTGATAACCTTTACATAATAAGCACTTTATCTACCTTCTATAAAAGGTATACACTGAGAATCTAAGAGGAATTGCCTTCTCTTGACAGTAATTTGACCTACAAAAGAAATCATTCACCGTTCCAAGTTATTCCACGATGAACAGTAATTACTATCTTGCCTTCTGTTATTTAGACTTCAACTCATACTATTTACTTTAAATCAATTTAGAAATTAATGTAAAGCTAGAATACAATAAAATAATTATATTTTTTAAAAATCCACAGTGGCCTTCAACATCATGTTGAAATTTTTAACACTTTTGAGAATAGTGCCATAAAAACAGAATTTCCTTATCAGAAACAGGTGCCTGTATTCTCTGAGTTCTTCCTTTGGGCCCAATGCTGGTCTGAATCATTTGTTTAAAAATGTTTTAATGGAAACTACACTCCCAGTACCATTCACCCCATACAGTTTGTTTCAAAATGTAATTATTCATATTATTTCAAAACCATTCAAAAAATCTTGTCCCACAGAAACAAAGCTTTGTAAACTACCAACCATCTTTTAAGAACAGGCTAAAATAATATAATGTAAAACCGCCATAAAGCAAAATCACACAGACACACATCCCTAGAATATTTTTTTTATCCAGGGTCCATATTGCCCTGGCTGTCCTGGAACTCCCTGTGTAGACCAGGCTGGCATCAAACTCACAGAGATGCCCCTGCCTCTGCCTTCAAGTGCTGGGATTAAAGGTGTGCACAACCATGCCCAGATCCTAGAATATTCTAAAAAGTATTTAAGTAACCAAATATTATATATTTAAATAAACAAGAATACCCAAGCAATCAGAATCTAATGCATGGAACTGTAATTAATACTAAACTGAGATCTTTTAAAATGTACAAGCTCCAAACATATCCAACAATGAGGATATAACTATATCTAAGAATATTTATTTGTCTAAACAGTCTCCCCTCAAATATATGTGTCACATACTGTAGCAACATGATGAAAACCTAAGGCAGCCATTTTAAAATGCAATTTTCACATGGAAACAAGATTCATACCAGAAACCAAACACTCATTTTAACATGGAGTACCTAAAAGAAATTTTTCCTAGTTGTTAAGTAAGACTGTCTAGATAATACTTTAAAATCTCTAGAGAGCCAGGTATGGTAATTTATAACTGTAATCCCAGCACTGAGAAGGCTGACACAGGAGGATCAAAAGTTTGAGTTCATCCTAAATTACACAGTGAGTTGGAGATAAGACTGAACTACATAAGGAAACCCTATCTCAAACTAAACAAAAGCTGGATGCCAGGTGTCTTAGCTACTGTTCTATTGCAATGAAGGGACACCATGAACAAGGCAACTTATAAAAGAAAGCATTTACTGGGAACTTGCTTATAATTTCAGAGGGTGAGTCCACCATCATCATGGCTGGTAGCATGGAGGCAAGCAGGCGGGCATAGTGCTGGATTAGTAGCTCAGAACTTCTTTTTGATCCACAAGCAGCAGAGAGAGTGAGAGAGCAAGAGAGCAAGAGTGAGCGAGCAAGAGAGTGAGAGCCAGGGGGGAGAGAAAGAGACTGGGCCTGGTATGCTTCTGAATCCTCAAAGTCCACCTCCAGTTACACACCTCCCAAAAAGGCCACACCTCCTCCAACAAGACCCCACCTACGAATCCTTCCTAAATAGTCCACCAACTGGGAACCAAACATTCAAAACTATAAACCTAGGAGGGCCATTCTCATTCAAGCCACCACACCAGGTGGGGTGACACGTGCCTGTAAGTCTAACTATTGGAACATTAAGGCAGGAGGATGTTTTGTAGCAGTCTCCTCAGAGATTGAAACCTTCCATCTTGGAAGAAAGCTTGTTAAGACACAGGACGGGAAAGGGGTATTGAAAGAACAGGATGTTATTAAGGGAAACGAAAAATTCCATCCTTCAGGGGAGGTGGTTAAGATAAGCAATAAACAACTCAATAGCTTCAGAAAGTCCCTGAAATTGACCAGATAAACTAGCTCCCCACACCCCAAGCATATATAAATTATAAAGACTGCTAAGACTCACCCTGAGACCAGCTGAGCTGCCTAGAAGAGGCTCAGACAAATAGAACTAACTACCTGGAAAGGACACCCTCCAACCTATTGAGCTGCCTGTAGGTTGTGCAGTGCACTTCAGGTTTCCAGCTGTTGTGAGCTGTCACCCATGCTTGGGTAGGCTTTGGTGATGCAGCTGTCTTTGAGTCATTTCTGCTCCTGTAAGTAACCCCAATAAAACTTACTGGTTCACTCACCAAGATGGACTTTGGTAGTTTTCTTACTTTGGTGTGTCATTGGTTCCCTATCTGGGACAAATAGATGTTTGCTCACCCAGGAATAGTGTCACACAACAGAGAATCAGTTAAACCCAGGAGTTTCAGGCCAGCCCAGGCTACATAGCAAGACTCTACCTCAAAATAAAGTACAGATGGCAAATCAACAAAATGTTCTTCCTGAAGAGGCAGATGGTTTTATAATATAGCTTGTAAATGGTAATCCACTAAGGTTACCACATGCAACATACCCTTTGCTGGGTGTGGTGGTGCAAACCCGTGATACCGACACTCAAGAGGACAAGGTTAGTAGATCACAAAGTTCAAAGACAGCCTGGCATCCTTAACAAGTTTAAGGCCTGGGCCACATATCAAGACCCTGCTTTGAAAAAATACATGCTTTCTAAAAGCAATTAAAGGCAAACTCTCTTGAGTCATAACTCAAAACGATTTAACTAAAATCAAATCCTAGGAACACTGAATTGGATGTCATTTCAAAAGTTTAAATACATCACTCTTCTTCCTAGAAGATTATACACATGGATTGTTTGTGACATTTGGGAGAAGGGTGAGCATTCAGCATTGTTTGTGACTGGGGTGAGCATTCAGCAAATAAAAATACAGGACAAAAATACAGGATACATAATTAAATTGGAATTTCAGAAATCTCATGCAATATATACATTACACTTGTATAAAAAAGGTGTTCATTGTTTACTTGAACTCAAACTTAACTGAGCATCCTGTGTTTTACCTGATAAGAACAGGAATAATTTGTTGGACTTTATTTTTTTTAATTAAGAATTTTTTATTCATTTTACATACCAATCACAGATTCCCCCTCTTCCCTCTTCCTGCCCCTCCAGCATCCCCTCAACCCATCCCCCATTCCCTCCTACAAGAAGGTAAGGCCTCCCATGGGGAGTCAGCAGAGCCTGGTACATTCAGTAGAGGCATGTCTAAGTCTCTCCCCCTGCCTCAAGGCTGTGCGCAGTGTCCCACCTTAGGTAACGGGCTCCAAATAAGCCAGCTCATGCACCAGGGACGTATCCTGATCCCACTGCCAGGGGGCTCCTTAAACAGATCAAGCTACACAACTGTTTCGCTTATGCAGAGGGCCTAGTCCAGTCCCGTGGAGGCTCCACAAGTGTTGGTCTTTCAAAGTAAGAATATTAAAACTAAGAGGGTGAGTATTTAGACTTAATATTTTGTTTGTTTGTTAAGCCAACAGGTGGAAGGGAAGTGAAACATAAAAGCAATTCTGGCAGGCTCAATCAAAAAGATATGTTTCATTTCAAGCTACGGTGTAATGAGCACTCTCAGAACATTGTGTGATTACTAAAATCAAGAACAGCTCCCAAGGTTTTCTGTAGCATGCAGATAGTTTGCAACTGACTTTACTCCTCCCGTCGCCTTCAAACAACACACCCCTAACAATATACTTAGAACAAATCTAACTCAATGGAAATTAAAAATAAATAAATAAATAAATAAATAAATAAATAAATAAATAAATAAATAGCTTCTTCTACCTGCCAGGTGCAAATCAGCAATGTCACAGCTTGTTAGTACCTTCTCAGTAAGCTCATGAAATAGAATGCCATTCATTGTGTACTTGCATCTCCAAGCAGAGGTCAATATAAATGCCAAAAAGCAGGTACAAAAAACAAGAGTTATCATTTTCACCTGCTGGAGTCCAATGTAACTGGTGAGACATTACTAGCATAGACCCAGCAGATATTATATCAGGGATTTGTGCTGCTTAGAGATGTGACTTCCTCCTTATTTCACTAAAGCCAGTTAGAAAATTCAAATGGGAAAATTCAAATGTTCATGTTTTAAACAATTTGTAAATCACATTTTCTCTATAGTGAGCATTTTGGTTTCATATAAATTGAAATGACAAATGCTAGCATTCCTCTAGCCTCAGGGCAACGCCAGGACAAGTTCTTTAAGCGGCTCTTTGTTTTGTATATAGATCCCTGGATCACTCTATACTCCAAGTCTGAAGCCAGGCCAGTCACCACCCAGGGAGCCTTCTCATTCTCCCAGAGGCAGTGGTCTCATCTGAGCACAGAATAATCATTTGTTGTGTTTGTAATGCTGCAAATGGGTTCCATCCAACACGGCACAAACAAGCTCTAAGAATGAGAACCAGGAACTTGTTTTTTAAAAAAAGACTTCACTATCAGTTCTAATGCACAGCTTTGGTTAAGAACATTACATTACTTAGATGAGTCACATCTCATTAGGCAACACTCATACTAGGGCTGCACAGGGCTTTCATCTATCCTGAGGTTAAATGTCTCCTCTCCAGATGACTAAACCCTGTGACCAGTCACAGGGCTGAAGGTAGTTCTTTGGTGCCATTT
>LZPO01057485.1:676061-686624 GCA_001675575.1 Neotoma lepida
ACTGGGGCCTGGAGGATAATTTTTAAAAATTCACTTCATTGCCTTTTGTATGAGGTCATGAACCATGTTCAAGGGGGGAAAGTACATTACACCCAGATTCTACTGGGTTTATTATTCAGGAAGAAAAGAATGTATAGTTTAATCCATTTCAACAGCAACAAAAAAGAAACCACAGGAAAATGAAGGAGTCATTTCTTTTTCATCATTTGCCAGTGACCCATGTATGTGTAGCTGAGTAAATTATCCATTCCATTTGGTGTTTAGATTACTGCACTCTCAAAGAGAGAAAATCATTTCCTTGAAATTCAATAATACAGCCAACATATTACATTTGAAATATTGTACACTTCAAAAAATAAAGTCATTTTAAATCAGTGCAATGTCCTCAATCTTGCTTGCTTTATAGATATACAACAACTTGCAGTCCTATTGGATCACCCCATTTCTCCATGCCAGAGTCAATTCATAAAGCAATCCCTTTAGTAGATAGATTCTAAGAACCAGGAACAATAAAAGAAACAACATGTACTCCAAGAGCTTCTATTATCAGACACCTCCATAATATATATACATGCAGTCCTATCAAAACAGAGAAAAGCATATGCCTCAAAGAGGACAGACAATGACAACCGGTTGCACTTTCCATAACTAGACCTACATGAATATTGCTCTGCTTACAACAGACACTCTGTCAGCTCCTACAGAACCTGAAACGGGCCTTGTTTGCATAACAGCAAGACAATTAAAAAAAGAAAGAAAGAAGAGAAAGCTTCTGTTAACAGATTATGCTGGTTAACAGAAATAAAACTAAGAAACACTGTCTCCAGCCCGAATAAGCACCAACTCATTAGGGAAAAATCACAGTAGGTCTTTCTGTACTGTGTCAAAGCGGGAGACAAATTATGTAGGCTCTCTCAGTATTTTTGTTTGTTTTGAGGAAGGTTTTGCTAGGTAGCTCTGGCTGGCTTGTTCCTTACTAATCACCACAGACTAGCCTCCAACTACAGCAATCCTTCTCACTCAGCCTCCTGAATGCTGGGATTAGCAGCATGAGCCACAAGATCTGGCTTTGGTATTGATTTTCAAATAAAGAATTTGAATTCTCTGTACAAGTAAATCCCTTATACTGTGTCAGTAAAAAGCATGCATAATTTCCAACTTGAAGAATTTAAATGCTGTAAATATACGCAGCAATTCACAGTTTATAACAGTGTTCATGGACAGTATCTTGTTTTAGCCTCTCAGGAGCTCCATGAGGCTGCACCAACATCTTCATTTTATAAATGATAAAGCAGAAACACAGAGATGTTAAATATCTTGCCTAAGATCCCTTCACTGGATTGTACTGTCTCCTCCTTCAAACTCAGAAGAAAAATATAAAGGATTCCACTTATTCTCAGGTTGCTATATAATCCAATCTTTTCTAAATAATGCAATATAATCAAGACATATAGATACTATCATATATAAATGCTGAATGTCATACTCTCTCCAAGCTCTGTATTAATGGTTTTTAACCTTTACATCATGATCCTTTATGAAATTTAATGAAAACTAAAGATCTCTACCCCTGCACAAAGGCATATAAGCAAATGTTCACAGCGGCCTTCTTCATCATAATCAAAGAGTCGAAACTACCCAAATGTTCATTATCTATTGGATGCATAAACAAACTGCAGCATGTCTATACAATGAAGTACCATTCAGCCACAAAAAGGAATGAACCCTGAAAACGTTACACTAAAAGAAACTAGCCACATATGCATCATATAATATATGGCTCCTTTGATTTGAACTGTCTAAAATAGCGAGAACCCCATGATCTCATTCATATGTGGAGTCTTGAAAACTTGATCTCAGAGAATTTGACAGTAAAATGGATTTCACCACAGGATGGGGGAGGAAGGGGGCTAGAGAAAGAGGTAGAAAGGTTGATCAAGGAGTACTGAGTTCGAGTTAGCAAGTGCTTTGTTGTACTGTTACATAGTAGGTGGACTACAGATAATAATGTATGCACATTTCAAAAATTGAGAATAAAAGATTTAGAAAGCTTTTACCATAAAGGGTTGATAAGTGCTTGGAGAAACATATTTAACCTGATTTAACCATTATGTCCTACTCCATTGATATGCAAAAATTTAATGTTTTTATATTAGTTAAATAAATTTAAAGGCTAGGGAGATGGCTCATTTAGTAAAGTGCTTGCATGCAGGCATAAGGGCTTGAACTCAGATCCCACAGCACCCATGTAAAAGGCTGCATTGATGCACATCTTTAATCCTAACACTGAGAAAATAGAGATGGAAGGATCCTTGGAGTTTGCTGGCCAACTAGTCTTGTTGAATTGGTGAGCTCCAGGTTCAGTAAAAGACACTGTCTCAAAAAATAAGGTGTGTAGTGATAGTGGAAGGTTCTAGATGTCAACATTTCTCTACACTCCACACACATACGTACATGCATGCATACCTACACCCACACAAAAATGAACATATACATATACCACACACACACACAAAAAAAAACAAACAAACAAAAGAAATGCCCAGAATAGGCAAACCACTGGAAATATAAAGTAAACTAATTATTGCCTAGGGATTGAGGAGATGTTAGAGAAATGTGGATTGACCTGTGAGGTCTCTTGTTGAGGCCATGATTATGTTCTAAAACTGACTGTGGTAGGTGATGATACGCAGCCATGAACATACATAAAACTACTAAGTTGTATATTTTAAAATGCTTAAATTGTTTATGAATTGTATCTCAACAAAGATGTTCTTTTATTTGCAGTGCTTGGAATCAAATCCAAGGTCTTGTGTCTACAATGCAAGAGTTCTACCACTGAGCTAAATTCGAGTCCTCCAATAAAGACATTAGTTTTAAAACAACCATTACAATGGACAAATAAAATTTACCAGAAATTTCCTAAGCCCTGAAACTCATCTACAAGGGCAATAGGGTCTAAGAACCAAAATTAGTTCACTCCAAGAATCATCAAATTTTCTTTATTTCCCAACAACTGTTACTAAGCCTATGTCTCATCTTTTTAAAGACCTCTATGCCATTAGATCACGTGATCACAGTTTTTAATACTGATTCTTTATAAACAAATAGTACAGTTTCATAAATATAATTTTGAGAGCTAGGTCCAGTCATAGTGGTGCGCTCCTATAACTCAAGCACCCAGGAAGCTGAAGCAGGAGGATCAAACATTTGAGGCCAGACTGGGCTATACAGTAAAATTCTATCTCCACAAGTGGTAGAAACAATCTTTAATGATTGAGCATCTATTATTGGCAAGGAATGGTTGTAATTCAAAAATGTAAAAATATTTCTGTCATAAAGCATAATAAAAACCTAATAAGCAAGGTAAGATCTGTATACAAGTAATAATATTCAAAATAGAACACGTCTTCCTTTTTAAAAGGTCAGGGAAAATGAGCCAGAAAGAATGGGTTTAGCCTTGAAAAATAGGATCTGACCATTCATAAATAGGGATATAGGGCACTCCAGATGAAAGCAGAAACAAGCATGCCTCAGAATCAAAGGGGCCAAACATCCCCAACTTCGGTAGGTTCTGATAAGCCAGTGAAGGCTGCTGAGATGGCAGTTAGCAAACCAAGGCTGCTATGTTTAAAAAAAAAAGTGCATGAATGTGAAAGCATCAAGAAAACTGCAGTGAGGAAACAGGAGCCTACTACAAGAGGATGAGGAAAACGTTGCTAAAATCTGATTTAGGTTAGGGCATTTTTTTAATGTCAAGGCACATTGAAAAGATAGTGATCTTATATGCTGTAGCCACTCATTTAAAGCTGCCAGGTATGGTCTCATGTTCCACCCACTTGGAAGGCTGGCTTATGTCTTGGAGTTTGAGGCCAGAGTATGAGCAGCAATTTAGGGAAAGCCTGTCTCAAAAAAGAAAAAGAAAGGAAAAAGAAAAAGGAAGGAAGACAAGAAGGAAGGATAGCAGCTGTATTTCACTGTGGTACATATTTTTTCCGAGAAAACTCATATTCCAAAATATTTTAACATGAAGTTCTTGCTACACCACTGATTTGTGAGATTAGGAGGGCCCAACATGTTCTTAGGCTGTCTTTGCTGCTAACTACCACCTGTAAGTTTTTAGTAAGACAATCTTGATCAGAATGGAATGATAAACTTTCTGGAGAGGAGGTAAACCTGAGCTCCCAAACAGTAAACAAATGGCACACTGCAATAGCAAATGCTTTGGGTCAAAAGGCCAGAGAAGCACAATATCATATCCCTTGAAATTGCTTTATTTCTGTGAGCCTGGGCTACTAGGTAATAATAACCATGGGCAGTAACCATTTCTGGGTTATACATTTACCACGTGGTCAGGAATTGAGCAGATGGCATAGGGGTGTGTACCTTCCTGGCACTGTTGAGGATTGGTTCTGCTTAAGAGAGACAAAGAGGCCGGAAGACGCTGAAGGCTACCTAAAAGGTTTCATTACTACACAAAGCAACGTCAACCACAAGAACTAAGAGAGGGCTATAGACGTGTCTAGCTGACTCTCCTCCTACTCACACGCCAAAGAAAGAGGCCTGGCTCTAATCCCTAAAGACCAGTTTGCCAAATCCAAACACTGGCTTTTTACTTTCACCCTGCAGCCCCTCCACTCCCTGTTCCCCTTCCGCTCTGGGCTTACTTGTCCCGGATGATAGTCTGCAGCTCCCGGATCTGATCATTCATAGGCAGCAGCTTAAGCTGTGCCCCGATCTGTCGGGAGAGTTCACAGTCACCTAGCAGGGAGTCGCCGGCAGGTGCGTTGTAGTTGCCACTGTTGTTACTGTCAGTGTGGTTCTCAGAGTGAAGATTAGTGCTACAGCAGGCCTGAGAGTCCCGCTCCGAGAGCACGCTAGAATGGGCGTGCCCGGGGAGGAGAGTCAGCTTAGCCATAGCAGCGTTATTTTCTTCTGCATGATCCAGGATCGGGTCGTCTGCTCGCAGACGCTCGGGACTTGGGGTAGAAGTAGAGTTTACTTGCCGGTTGTGACACGGCATGGAGTCTGGACACTGTAACTCCGTGGCCATAAACGGGGCCCCGGGCTGTCCCCGCAGCTATCAAACCCTAAGGAGAAAGGGATGCGGACACGTGCTTTCTCCGGGGCCCCCAGCCTCCTCCAAATCTCTAACCCTGGCTGCCCTCTCACCCCTAGGCCTCCCCAGTCCTTTTGCTTGCTTTGTCCCATACCCGCCCACACCAGACGCACGGCTGGCTTAGACATCTTATTGGCCCGTCTGCCTGCCAGTCAGCAGCAGACTGGTTTGTTAACTCTTTCGAGTCTTTCCGGCTTGATAGATTCTCACACGTAGCCTGGCAAACGTGGCTAAACCAGAGATTCCTTGTCGCTGAGTCCTTAGGAAACCCCTAGGACTTCCTGAAAACAGAACTTTGGTACAGCCGAGAGAAAGTACGGGTGGGTTATACACGTAAGGCACACACTTTCAGACTTTCTGACTTAAAGAAATTGTACTTGAGTTTACAAGCTGCAGTTTCATAAGTGTGCTTGACCACCAAAGTTTTTCTTGCTAGTATTGGTTAGGCCCTGCATTGCACATGTTACCGTGGAAATTTTGTTGTCATTTTTGATACAATCACTTTGTTCTTCCAAACAATACTTGGGAAGATAGATGCCTTTCAAAAATGAATAGGTACTCACCATAAAGAGATGAATAAGAATGTCTAGGACAGTAATTTTCAAACATCTGTGTGTATCAGAACAACTGTAGAACTTGTTAAAATGCTGAGTTTTGACGGGGCATAAAGGCACACATTTGTAATCCCAGCTCTGTGGAAGCTGACACAAAAGGATCAAGAGTTCGAAGCCAGCTGGATTACACATCAAGCCCTAGTCTCAAAAATAATAAAATCAGCAACATCTCATAGCTTACCATTGAGATTCTAATACAATAGTCATGAAATAGGACCCAAGAATCTTTATTTTTAACAAATAACAACGATTTCTTTTGCTTATTTGTTTGTTTGCTTGTTTCAACGTGATAGGTTTCATTATATCGTTTTCATAATGCTTTATTTGGGTTGACCTTTCTCCCCCACACCTCTACTTCATCCCCTATTTCCCCTCGTTCACTCCCAGTAGTTCATTCTCCACTTTCGTGTCATATATTATTCTCTCCCCTGCCCTTTATTAAAACCTCTTTTGCCCACCTGTAATATCCTTTCTATTTTCATTACCTATACCCACACTTAATACCCCCCACACAGAAAATTACAAATATGAATAACAGAAATGGTACTATCCAGGTCTTTGGCAGAAATTGAACCTTGATCTAGCTGTCTGTTTTATGTTTTATTCACTCATTTGTGGCTTTAGTGCTGTTATTAGTCATGTTTTCCGCTGTGTGTCTCATTTGTGTTCGACTTTCCAAGTCTGTGGATTACCACCTACAAATATAATGTAGACCATATACATTTCATTGCATTGTGAAATTACAATTTCGAATGCAATCCCACACACTTTTGAAAGCTTGTACATCTTTTCACCTAGTAATGCAAATGAAAGGGTCCCTGGGTTTAAAACCTGCATCTGCTAACTTGAAGTATGCAAGAACAAATGGCTATTTTGTTAATGAACACTCTAAGGGATTCACTGAAGCCCAGTATTGTATCATGAACAAAGATACCCGGGCTCCAAAACTGCACTAGAGTTTGTTCATTGTTTCATCAGTCCTGTGACCTTATTTTCAATGCCATAGCATAATAAATTAGAACACTACAATTGCTAGTCTGTCTTCTGTCTTCACTTTTATGTTAAACATACACTTGCTTATATTAACCAATAAGCATTAGCAGGTCTACATTTGAGGTTCTAGTAAGATAAAATTTACTAATGATTAATCATAACAACACATTAAGTTTTGTGTTCTATAATTTACAAAGCATTCATATGCATTCTCTTATTTGAAAACTCAGGAGGAAAAAAGCCAGACATGGTGACATATGACTATAATCCCAGCACTCAGGGTGTTGAGCCAGGAGGATCACCAATTCAAAACCAGCCTTGGATAGACACACACACACACACACACACACACACACATGGGTGTGGAGGACAAACCCTGTCTCACAAAATCAAATAATTGTCCAACATCACACATTCAAAAGGAATGGAGCTAACACAGGGGCACTAGTCTTTGGACTCTAAATCCAGTCTTTCCCCACACGTAGGGATACGTGAAATCATTCAGTTAATGAAATACTGATTACATCTTTACTGTTACAATCCAGGCAGTTTACTGGATGTCAGAATAGATGCAAGATAAAATAAGGAAAGTCTTGAAAATTTTCAAGTGGCAGTAGACAGCCTGGATCTTTGCAGAGCAGGGATAATGTTACTCAGCACTGAAACCTTTGTCATATGTGGGAACAGCAGCATTAACTGATTTCAGCCTGGCTTTCTTGCTTACTACTTTCTGATGTAGGTAGAAAGCCATATAAATTAAAAGCTAGAAGATCCCCCTGCAGTAATTGACATGGCTTTATTTTTGGTGGTTTGTTGTTTGGTTGCTTTTAAATCAGTTTAATACATTTTTTCTCTTTGTTGCAAAGATATATTTAAGAGATAACACATTTTGAAAAGCAACTAATGAAAGATTAGTTTCTAATTGGCAAGGCTTTGTTCTGTATTTCTTAACCTGTGATGGACTAAATTCCAGGCTCTAAATTGGTCAGACTGTCAAATATAGGGGTTCAAGCTCTGAACTTAAGATTATTTTTAAAAGTTTTGAGAAACTACAGAACAATTATACATCCTAACAAGAGTCCTTCACATGTAGCTGTACAGTGTCTTTTCAGAACACTTTTTTATCTCATTTGACATGGCAAAACAGGTAAGAAAATGCAGACTTAGGAGCTTAACTTAAAGTAACAACCAACTAATAGTAAAGTTGGGAGAAAAAAACAGACCTTATAATAAACTCTATTTTTTATTCTTTAAATATCTTACTTAAACTTTGTAAATGACTTTTGGATGTGGTCCATCTTATTATCTCCATCTTACAAGTAAGAAAATTAAGACTTAGATTAATTCACTCAACAGTGTCATGCAGGCCATAAGTACAGAAGCAGGCATTTAAAACTAAATTTGAGAAACTCAATGTGCTTCTATAAATCATGTCCTAAGATTAGTCTTGGTTATAGTCTTCTACCGTGGACCATACCTTATATTGTACTAGACAGTATCTCACCTGTAATACTATACACATGTGCCAAATTTGTGTTATATAACTGAGCTAAGGAATCAGGATATAATCTTGTTTTAATTCTAGATGACCATAGTGGTGCACATCTGTAATCCTAGTACTTGGTACATAGACATGAGAGGATCTAGTGTTCAAGGTCAGCCTGAGTTGTATGACTGCCTGTCTCTAAATAAATAAATTGTCCTCTCCTGAACTCTTTGCATTGATAATCTTTTTGCGTTGATTTTAGTGGTGTTTAAGCCACTTCACTATAATTTAAAATTTCTTATAAACAAAAATATATTATTTAAAAGGAAAGCCAATGACTAGGTACTGTTGTACATTTTTCCCCCAAAATGAATATCTGTGTCATCATTCAGGTATATTCCTTACTTTGGTTCCATTTTATTTTGTTTAATTTATTGGAACAAAGTCTTGCTGTATAGCCTGTTGGAATTCCTGGCCACTCCCCCAGCTAAGTAACTTCACATTCGCACTTCGGGCATGTGCAAAGGGAATCCCGCCTCTTCCTCCCTCTTCTTGTCTCTCTCTTCCTCTCTCTCTCTCTCCACGTGCAGCCACGAGTGCTCTCTCTGTCTGTCTCTCTGTCTCTCTGTCTCTCTCTCTCTCTGTCTCTCTCTCTCCCTCCCCCACTTTCTAATAAAGCTCTGATACTGGGTTTTGTCGTGCCTCGTGACCTTTTCTCGCATGGTAACCGCAGCACTGCAAAATACAAACAAAATACTAACATTGGTGCCGAGACAAGGCAGGCTCTCCCGGCGGGACTCTCTACATCTGCCGGGGACCCTGTGCCTGAGGTTCTGCTGTACCCACAACTGCCGCTTTTTTCATTTGCCCAACCGCTGCTCAACTGCTCCGCACACACACCGGTTGCTTCAAAGTGGTGAGTTTTTTCCTCAACCCCTCGCCACTTCCCACGACTGTAGCCTGAGATCTATTTCCCACTATCGGACGCGCTGCGTCCGCCGGCTGTGTAGGGCCCACACATTTCACCGACTTGAGGAAGTGGTAAATGCTGTGGACTCCCGGGGAGTCACTGCCTACGCTAGCGGGGCCCCCATTCTCACTTGACGAAGGGAGAAATGGCCTGTGCCCGAGACCTATTCTACTGAGCTTCAGGGAACTTGGTAGTCGGTCATTGCTTTTTTTCTGTGCCCGCTTATAGACCTATTCTGCCGAGCGTCAGGGACCTTGGCTTTTGGGGGTCATTGCGTTTTCTTTTCTTTTTACTTTATAGAACTTAGCTAGTGTCCGGGACCTGGCCTTGGTTCATTGTGGCTTTTTTATTTCTCTCTCTCTCAGCTGCAGTCATGGGACATAAGGCTTCTTTCTCCCACCTTTCCTCTGAGAAATATGACTACTTAACGGCTGCTCAGACCCACTTCTGTAGCGAACGGGCAAATAAAAAAAGTTACCTTATCTCCAAGCTTTCTACCTAAGCACTTTCTTAGTCTTTTCTTCTGTCCACGTGTAAGCTAACCCTGGAAATCTCTGACTCCAAAGAACTTTTCTGCCTATCTGACTTCCGCTCAGCTCCCTGGTATTGGGCGGGTCCAAAGAACTTCCATGCTCCAGTAATGGGCAGGCTCTTGGAATCCGCCTATCTGTTTTGCTCCACCCATCAGTAATGGCGGGTTCTGGTTCTCCCGAACTCAGTTCCGCCTATCTGCCTTCTGCTCCAGTAATGGTGGGTTCTCCGGAACTCTAACTTCTGCCCATCTGACTTCTACTCAGCTCTCCTGGTATCTAGCAGGTCATTGCAACTGCCCAACTCTATCTAGCAGACTGTATGGTATCTAGCGGGTCTGCTCCACTCTCTGTACTGGGTGGACTGTATGGTATCTAGCGGGTCTTTCCAACTGCCCAACTCTCGATACTACTTTCAGTCTTCCTGTTACTCTTTCTCGAGCTGCCCTAAAAATTAGAGAGGTCTGGAACCAGGCTAGGACGCATGCAAATGGTTTTCACCATGCAAACAGTTTTCACCAAACCAATCCTGCCCCACCCGTCCAGGGCTGAGNCAGTTTCTGATTAAGACCCACCTTGGGATTAAAATAACCCAGATAGCTTTATAGCCAGAGATCAGTTTATACACTGCCTTCTGGCAAGTCTTCTTAAGGCTGTCCTCAAATCAGTAAACTATATGTAATAAAATCNGTTCCATGTCCCAAGAAGTTCCCAGAACTTCCCAGCATCAGGGCTGACTTAACCCTCTTGGAGACAGTGCCCCTCTCACATCCACAGGCAGAGTCTCAGCGTGGCATTCAAGGTACCATGGGAAAAATGACAAAGCCCGAAAACAAAACTGCCAAATGCTG
>LZPO01057485.1:691073-704413 GCA_001675575.1 Neotoma lepida
CCTGTCTTTGCCTCTCAGCCTCCTGATTTCTAGAATTAAAGTCCAGCATCATCAAGCTGGGCTCAATCATATTTCTTTTATTCCATGGCAGATATTCTCAAGAACACTACCCCCAATAAATTCCCTTCATTCAAACTTCTACTTAAGCCTGTTTTTGAGCTATCCATTCTGTGACAGAAAGAAGCATAAATTCCAGGTAACTTCATTATCAAAGTGCCTGCATGAACTTGATTCAAGCTGTCAAAAAAATCATAAGGGATCGTGCAACTTCTAATTTGCAAATTGCAGTATCAGAACCACTTATCAGTGAGTTGGATTGACAAAATTAATTGAATGTATTCTATCTTTGATTTGTTAAAATGGAGTTGCAAGACTATGAACTAATATGAACCTGTATACACCCATACCTTTATTTTGCTGAGATGAAATTGCTTTGGTAAGTATAGCACCATGTGTTATAAAGTAGTTCTGCCTGTTCACAGTTTGGGTCTTCCCAACTTCACCTACTCCCAACAAGCCACAAAATCTTTTGAAAAAGTCAATGATCTCTTACTATGCTTACTTTGTAAATCAAACTTTGGACTTACTATACTGCATTTGGCTTATACTATGCTTTTGCTTATCTTACGAGTTAGCTTTAGTTGGGATACCCTATATAAAACATTAGACCAGAAGAAAAGAGCAAAGATTTCAGTTTCTCACTTCTGATATATGTAGTAACTTAATCAAGTTTCTTCTGTTCTGTCAGCCTCATGTTCTTCATTCATGAACTGTAGAAATGGTGCCTCAGAGTCCCTTTCAGATATCAGACGCTGTTTTCAAGATATCTTTACAACCTGCGGAATGTCTTTAGAAGGCTCTGTAATAAGATACAGAAGTTCTAAGTAAAATGACGACTTGAAACTGATCTGGACTCTGCATCCAGGACCACAGCATTTATATTCCAAACACTATTCACATCACCTTTACTCTCTTCTCCTTGAGGCCATGCATATATATGCATCCAAAGTCCTGACTATACTAGTTGGCAGAATATGTGGAGGATTTGAAATCCACCATTTTATCTCAATTTCATTAGTAGAGGCTCGTATACCTGGATGTTGGGAAGCATTGTCATAACCCAAATGATTGCTACATCAACCACTGGATGATGGGGCTGAGCTGTATTAGACACTCAAAGGCAATCAATTTATAATGAGAACAAAACTCAAGTCTTTTACTTTTATACTCTTTTTCCATCCCAGAAAGTACTTAAATGCTCCCCGTTTACTTGAAATCTGTTATTTCACCCATTTGTTAAATATTCATAACCAACTTTGTGCAAAACATTCTTCTTAGATGTTGGATGGTAATAAATCAAAAGATCTTTATCCTTGTAAGTACTATAGTAATTTGGCAGGGACACACAAAATGATTAAGTAAAATGTCCATTATTTAAAAGGGTAGCAAGCAGGATAGGGAAATAGGGAGTGTACTCATTACTTTCATGTCACTATGACCCAAATACCTGACATGAACAACTTAAGGGAGGAAAGATGTACTTAGACCTCAGTTTCAAGAGTTTCAGTCCATCATTGCAAGAAGAGAGGATGGAGTCGCCATCTGCGTCTGTGAGAGGATGCTTCTCACATGATCACAAACCAAGAATCTGTGAATGCAGGTCAGAGCCAGTGCTCTTTTTGCATTTTTCTTTTGTTTTGTTTTGGTTTTTTTGAGATAGGGTTTCTCTGTGTAGCCTTGGCTATCCTGGAACTCACTTCATAGACTAGGCTGGCCTCGAACTCAGAGATCTGCCTGCCTCTGCTGGGATTAAAGGCATGCGTCACCAAGCACCTGTTTTTGTTTTTGGGTTTTTTTATTTTGTTTTGTTTTGTTTTTTTGTAATGGCATGTTCTTAAAAACCTACTTCTGCCACTTAGGTACACAACCTTCAAAGTAGCGCTATAGCTAGAAAGAAAGCACTCAATATACAAGCCTGCAGGGACATTTCAGATCCAAATTAAAACAGTGATAGCAGAGAAAGGACATCAGGTTAAAATAGGAGTGATTTACAAAAGGCTTGTTGAAAAGATGGTGTAAGAAGAAAGAGCTTGAGACAGGGGGTTTGATCTCAGTAGGCACTCATCTAACATGCATACAGCACTGCATTCCATCCCCAATGCTGCTAAAAACAAGAACAAAGACATGAAAGAAGTAAAAATACAATTTGCAGAAACAGGTGAAGGAAGAGTGTCCCTGGCAGAGTGAAAAAGTACAAAGGTACTGAGAGAAAGCAATGTGTAAAGGGGCCGAGAACATAGAAGGAGTGTGAGAATGCAGGAGAGGTGCAGAATGAGTGTGAGAGCCAATGGTAATGACATGAGGTCACAGAGTAAATGGGACAGGGAGGAGAAGGCTATTGTGGACTCAGTGAGGGCACTATGAGAACATGGCCTTTTTCTCGGACTTCAGATAATTGTAAGAAGAGGAGTGTCGTGACACAATTTAAGTTTTAACTGGATCATACTGGCCTGTCAGGCAATACAAGGAAGAAGATTATCGGAGGCAGGCAAAAGATCAATTGGAAAGTTATTGCAGTAATCCAGAGAAGAGGTGAAAGTGCCCTAGATCTGGCCATGTTGGTTTGAAGTGGTCAAATATTTGTATATTTTATAGATAAAGTCTATAAATGTTGCCAGCAAATTGAATGCACAGTAAGAGGAAGAGTCAAGAATGGCCCTAACCTTTTTGACCAGAACAAAAGATAGGTAATTTCTATTTGACTATAGCTAGAGCAAGATTTAGGGGGAGGTATAGAGCAACAATCCCATTCTAAAAATGGTGAATTTAAAGTACTTATTAGATACACAAGTGCAAATGACAATCAAGTTAGATATGTCACTCACATTGAGGGACATGGGTTCTTATAGAATATATATTTGAAAAACCTTAGTTGCATAATTGACATTTAAAGGCATGTGGTATAGGATAAGATTAAGGAAATGGATATTGACAACTTAACAAGAGATTTAAGCACAGGCGTTTAAGAAAGAGACTTCTGGCATGACGGGGTGAGCAGCTCTGCTAACCTGCTTCCCAATACAATTAGTGAAATAAGTGGGCTAGTATTTCAAAAATACAGCATTGAAAGCCTCTAGGAATGGTCATAAAAAGCAAATTTTAAAAAATGAAAAAAATCTATTAGTTTGTGAACCAATATTGTTCTTCTCTCTTCCCCCGCCCCACTCCCAGCTCAATTATGTGCAAATTTTGTTCTAGACTCATGAAGACACACTCTTGACTAGCTCCTAGCAAGCTAGAGGGCATTCTTCATAAGAAGAGTAGAACCCTACTGTCAGGTTAAAGCCAGGGCAATGTGGTAAGTAGGTAGAACTTCTATTCCGCACATTATCTACTTGTTAAAGAGAGCTTCTAACTTGAAGAGCTTGTGAGATCCTGGTTCCATATCAGGAGAGGTAAAGAGAAAAGAACTCTGACCACTTTAGCCCCTCCACTGACTGCTCAGCTCCCACAGTATTTGCTTCACTCATAGGGAGGCTTGCCATTGTCCCTTCCTCCAGCTCAGAGCCTCAGTATCAGGAGTGGAGATGGGGGGAAGCAGAGATAATCAGGTTATAGAATGGATCGTTCCCATTCTCTTCTCAAAGGAACTGAATTCATTTGCAACTGTGTTAGAACTGTTTAGACCTAAGAGCCCTCACAAACAAATGAAGTTAGAATGAAGGGATTTGGGTGCAGATTAGTAGATCTAATGACAACACAGCCTAGACTATCGACAACAAACATGCAGGAGAGAATTAGCGAATGAAATAGATCAGAAGAGTCTGCTAGGGTTCAAAACAAATATCAAATACTGACTAAAACATTCCTTAGGAGGCACAATATGATTAGTGCAGTAATTTGAATGAGAAATGTCCTGCATAGACTCAGACATTTGAACACTTGATTCTCAGTTGGCAGTGTTGTTTGGGGGAGGTTTAAGGGGTGTGGTCTCTCTGGAAGAAGTATGTTACTAGGAGCGGGCATTGAGATTTATAGCCTCAGCCTACTTCCAGGTCACTCTCTCCACTTCTATGCTTGCATTTTAAGATATGAGCTCTCAGCTTCCTGCCCCTTCCACCAAGCTTGTCACTTGCTGCTGTGCCTCTGGCCCATCATGATGGACTCTTATCCCCCCAGAATTGTCAGCTAAAATAAAGTCTGTCTTCTGTAATTTGCTTTTGATGTTTTATGATAGCCACAGAAAAGTAACTAATATATTTAATTATAGTAGTTCTCCATTATCCACAAGTCACACATTCCAGGATACTCAGTAAATTCTTAAAACCTCAGACACTACCAAAACTGTACATGTTGGTGTGCATGCCCATATAAATATGTATACATGTATATATTATACATGTGTGTAAATATATGTGTGTATGCATATTAGTATGCATAGAGTTTCTCCCCAACACATGTACCTGTCAGAGGTAGCAAGGGTGGAAACAGCCTCCGCACTACCACCCACAGCAGCTGCAGGAAATCTCTTCCTCCTTAGATAAGTAGGAAAAACCACTCTACATAGTAGAATTAGAGTTTGTTAAAAGACATTTTTAACATAAGAACTTAAGCACAAGGTTAATATAAAGAGAGGTTCTCTGGGGAAGAAGAAGGAATATCTGACAACATGGGGGTGCATTTCTCAAAGAAGAGTCACATCTCACTTTCCTTTAGTGACTGTGTGTGTGTGTGTGCGCGTGAAAGAGAGAGAGAGAGAGAGAGAGAGAGAGAAACACAGACAGAGACAGAAACAGAGAGAGATCTTGTGTTTGTTTGTTTTTCAGTTACATTGCTCAGAGTATAGTTTACAACAAGGTTAAAAGATTAGGCAAGCTTAAAATTTAAGTAAAGTTTAAAATTAAATAAAATATGAGCTTGTTTGCTTATTTCTCCTAAAGAATTTCATTTTGTAAATGAAATGGTAAGCTGGTTTTATGAGGTGTGTTGTTTAGATTTATGGATGATAGAAGAGTATTGTTGGTAAAAACTCAAGGTTATAAACATTCTAAACCTAAGTAGGCATAGTTCACTTATTATTATTATTATTATTATTATTATTATTATTAATGCCCTTATTTGGGATTTCTTTTGGAAAACATGCATTGTTTCTGCAGGCAATTTTGTCTTTATCAGTGGTATTGAAGTTTCTTGATTCTTCCAGAAGGAAAGGCAAATTGTATCCTCCAATTTGTTGTCCTGCCTCACCCCTATGATAAAGTTTAATTTATAAATTAAAACCAGTTAAGAGATTGATAGAAGCAATGACAACAAAAACCAAGAACAATTATAACAATATATTGGTAATAAAGTTGGGTTTGGGAGACTGGAAAGATTGCTCAGTGGTTAAGAACATTGGCTCCTCTTCCAGAGGACCAGGTTTGCTCCCAACACCCATGTGGTATTTCACAAACATGTGCAACTGCAGTTCCAAAGGCCCCCATTGTCTCTTCTAAGCTCTATGGATACTAACCACAAACATGGTACACAGGCAAAACACCTATACACATAAAGTAAATGTCAAGATTAAATTTTAAAAAATGTTGAGTTTATTCTTTCTCTTTCTTACAAGATATTGTACTGTACTCACCCACATTCTTCTTTAGTTGATGTGATGTGATAGCAATGCCTATATGATGAAATAAAATGAGGTGAATAATGTAGATAACTGTGATACCGTATTAGGCTGCTACTTCAATGTCAGAACTGCAACACCTAACAGTTAATCTGACTTTCTTTATAGTGGCCAAGATGTGTACTGAAAAGTTTTGAAAAGTGTGGAAATGGTAGACGAAACGATGACTAATGCCCTGGGAAGGTTGAAGAGAGATTTCAACATACTACTCAGAATGTATACAATCTAAATTAGAAATTATGTTTGTGGAACTTTCTATTTGATGTTTTCTGATCAAGGAATAGAGAAACCATTGAATACTCAACTACAGATAAAGGAAGACAATTTTGAAATGGAACATATGCCCAAAGGCAATCCTGGAAGTATAGGACATTAATGGGTAGATGTGGTTAGGGAAAGAGTGAAAGAGAACAACCGTACAGTATCACTATGGTCCCTAGGTATCTGTCATACCCAAAGCTGTATGTGTATGAGAAGCAACATGAGATGCTTACCACTGTGGCATACCATAAAGAGAAAGAGCAGATAAACTTCATAAAATAATTAAACACTCTAGAAGCAAATAATAAGTGTTATGAGGTGAGTAAAACCCTGAGTTGCTGCACTATATCATCTAATGTCCAGTCTCCAACAGTAACAACAACAACAAACTATGAGGCATTCATAGAAATGGGAAAGCATGGCTGGAAACAAATCAGCAGCACAATCTGCCTACAAGAATCACCAGGTACAAGATTTAACAGGTAAGAATAGTCATTATAATATATCCATGGAACCAAAGGAAAACTTATTAAGAAAGTTAACAAAAATAAAATGTCATTTTGGCATCAAATGGAGAATATCAAGACACATAAATCATTTAGAAGAACTAAATCAAAGTTCTGGGTTTGCAAAATTAGTAATTAACGTCAAGCTTGGTAACACATGTGTGCAATCCCAGTACTTAGGAGACAGAAGTGGTAGGATCAATAGTTGTAGACCAGCCTGGGATACATAGTGAGTTCCTCTTCCAAGAACAGGAGGAGGAGAAGGAAGACGAGGAAGAGGAAGAGATGAGTAGTAGAACAATAACTAAAATGCAAAATAAAGACTACAAGCCCAACCTGCACCCCTTGGGAAGAAGATGCAAGGCCCCATCTCCCAATGGACAGCCTAGTTCTCTAGCCCCTAGGCCCAGGGGGTCACATTCTGTGCCTTTCTTCACAGCCATGGCAGCCACAGGTCCCACCAGCACCGATTGGAAGAAGAGGACATGGAGCTCCACCTGTATGGATTGAAGGAAGAAATGGATAGGTGGCAGTGTAAGAACACATTCAACAACATAAAGAGTAATATGGTACCACCAGAACTAAGTGATCCTACAGCAGTAAGACCTGAATATCCCAAAGCAGATGATGCTGAAGAAAACAACCTTAAAAATAATTTTATGAAGATGATAGGAGCCCTTAAAGAGGAAATGAAAAATTCCCTTAAAGAAATGGAGGAAAAGACAAATAAAAAATTGGAAGAAATCAATAAATCCCTTAAAGAAAGCCAAGAAACCCAAGAGAAAACAATCAAACAGGTGAAGGAAACAGTTTAAGAGTGGAAATAAAGAAAACACAAATCGAGAGAATTGAGGAAAACGAAAATCTAAGTAAACAAACAGGAACTACAGAGGCAAGCATAACCAACAGAATACAAGAGATGGAAGAAAAAATCTCAGGTGTTGAGGATACCATAGAGGAAATAGATTCATCAGTCAAAGAAAATGTTAAATCCAGCAAATGTTTAACACAAAACATCCAGGAAATCTGGGATACCATGAAAAGACCAAACCTAAGACTAACGGGAATAGAAGAAGGAGAATTCCAGATCAAAGGCACAGAAAATATATTCAACAAAATCATAGAAGAAAACTTTCCCAAACTAAAGAAAGACATGCCTATGAAGATACAAGAAGCTTATAGAACACCAAATAGACTAGACCAAAAAAAAAGTCCCCTTGCCACATAATAATCAAAACACTGAACATACAGATAAAAGAAAGAATATTAAGAGCAGCAAAGGAAAAAGGTCAAGTAACATATAAAGGCAGACCCATCAGAATTACACCCGACTTCTCAATGGAAACTCTGAAAGCCAGAAAGAAAGTCCTGGACAGATGTTCTGCAGACATTAAGAGACCATGGATGCCAGCCCAGACTACTATACCCAGCAAAGCTTTCAATCACTATAGACGTAGAAAACCAGCTATTTCATGACAAAACCAGATGTAAACATTACATATCCACAAACCAGGCCCTATAGAAAGTACTAGAAGGAAAACTCCAACCCAAGGAAGTTAGCTGCAACCACCAAAATGTAGGCAATAGATAACCTCACACCAGCAAATTCCAAAGAAGGGAAACATACACACACTACCACCAACAACAGCAAAATCCAAAATAACAAGAATTAACAATCAGTGGTCATTAATATCTCTCAATATCAATGGACTCAATTCACCTATAAAAAGACACAGGCTAACAGAATGAGTACAGAAACAGGATCCAGGATTCATTCTTCTGCTGCATACAAGAAACACACCTCAACCTCAAAGATAGACATTACCTCAGAGTAAAGAGGTAGGAAAATTTTTTCCAATCAAATGGTCCTAAGAAACAAGCTGGTGTAGCTATTCTAATATCTAACAAAATAGACTTCAAACTAAAATTAATCAAAAGAGATGGAGAAGGACATTTCATATTCATCACAGGAAAAATCCATCTCAATTCTAAACATTTATGCCCCAAACACAAGGGCACCAACATTTGTAAAAGAAACATTACTAAAGCTTAAATCAAGCATCAAACCCCACACACTCAAGGAGGTATAGCCTTTAGAGGATGTGTGTTACTGGGGCAGTTGAGGTTTCAAACTCCCACACCATTTTCAGTTAGCTCTCTTTGCCTCATGGTTATGTCTCAAGATGTGAGCTCTCAATTACTGCTTCAGCACCATGCCTGCCTTCCTGCTGCCATGCACAGGAATGTACATAATGGTCTTGGATTCATCCTCTAAAAATATAAGCCCCAAATAAACTCTTTCTTCTATAACTTGCTTTGGTCATAATGTTTTATCATAGCAATAAAAAAAGTAGCTAAATCATAGGCTTCCCAGAAAAACAAAAATTGAGGTAATGTATTGCAATTATACCCATTATATAGAAAAATTAGTGAAAATTCATAAAATTGAAAGCAAAAACTTCAGACAATAATTCAAATCCATAAGAACAAACAAGAAGTATTAGTAGGTAAGTATGCAAGCATAATATACTCATTATTGATAGATTTTTCTACTTTCTTCTTTTAATGACCTTAAGTTATTATAAATAATATAAATTATTATGTATTGCTGGGCTTATAATATATAGTAATGTACTATATATGTATAATAGCTTTCAATACCAGAAAAAGGAGGAAAACAATAATAGGCTAAGAAAATTTTATCACATGGTAAAATGACAATTATAATATGTTGTTGAATTTGTAGTATGAATAACCATGTGTATTAGTTTTCTGTTAGTAGAGTAAATATTCAAGTTAATTAACTAATATAAATAAAAGAGTTTTTTTTGGGCCATCAGTTTTACAGGTATCAGTCCACCATCAGTCAGCCCTATTGCTTTGGGTCTCTGGAAGCACATCGTGGCAGAAAAAAAAACTACTTATCTTATGGATGAAAAATAAAGGACAAAGGTAGAGGAGGATACCAGGATACCATGTTTCCTTTAGGCATGTTCCCAATGACCGAAAGACTTCCTACTAGCTATAAAAGTACTACCACCTCCCTAAAGCACCAAAGTACAGTTTCTACTCTTGTTTAAGATATTGTACCTATGTAGCTCATTTTAAAATGTAATATTAAGTTCTAGTCCTTGAAGGCTACTATTACAAACTGTTTTAAGATAATTAAAAAATGTAGATTAGTAGTTAGTGATCTATAACAATCAAACTTGTAGTCATATTTGGTATGTTTTCAAGGTTAAACAGAAATATTTTAGATAAATAGGTGATCTTCAAACACTTCAGAGACCTACAGAATATAGCATTTAAGATGTTTAATAACCTAAGGCTTTTCATGACAGTGAGACATGTCTGCTCCTGACAACATCAATCTACTTCATAAAAGAATGATGAGTGTCAAAGAACCTCCAGATGAAGTTTGTTTTCATTGTGACAAAGCTAGTCATTTGGGGCAAGAAACTACCCTGGCCTCAACTGCTGACAGTATACTGTACAAACTGGAGAATCAGGGCACAAAGGTAAAAGATTGCCTAACTTTGCCAAGACACAATGGGACAGTCCTTCAAAATTCATGCTTCACAGAAAAGTCTGTCACATAGTCTAGGCCTGTAGGTGGAAGATGGATGCCCCAACATTGAAGAGGAACCTTGGGTGACCATCCAAGCAGCCAGCTGTTTCTTGTCATTTCTACAGTTTTGGAAGTTGCTTGCTCTGCACTTCCTGTTTATTCAGATAATATCTTTCTTGAGTCTCTGTTGGAGCTGAAGACAAGATAGTTATAGTTTTACTTGTTACAAAATTCAGAAAAAAAAACTTACATAAGAGATGCAAAGTTTATAAGGTTGAAAACATAAAAGCTTAAGTTGTTTATTTAAGAAAATGTTTTGAGGTCTAAAAAGATAATTTTGGGTTGGTAATACAAGTTAAGATAGAAAGTAAATTAAGTACACAACTTTAGACTCATCAATATAGGCCAGATAATGGAGTATTTTCTCTGAATTTGCCAAGTGCAAATGGACTGGATATTGTAAATGTAATCCTTACTTGATAATTGTTCTTATTGTATATAGTCTTACTATAGTAAAGCTAAAACCTTTCTTTTTATTTAGACAAAAGGGGGAAATATTGTGGAATATTTGTTCAACTATGTAAAGATGTGTTGCATTTGTTTATGTTGTGAAATACTTGTTTAACTATGTAAATGTGTGTTTCATTTGCTTAATTATGTAAAGATATATTGCTCTTTACCTTGTCTGCCTAAGGCACCTGATTGGTCTAATAAAAAGCTGAATGGCCAATAGCTAGGGAGGAAGTATAGAAGGGACTTCCAGGCAGGGAGAGTAAGTAGGAATTTAAGCTCAGGGAAGAAAGAAAAAGAGATGCCAGGGAGATACCAGGGGCCAGCCAGCCAGAAACGGAGGAAGCAGGAAAGTAGGACATACAGAATAAAAGAAAGGTAAAAAGCCCTGAGGCAAAATATAAATGAATAGAAACAGGTTAAATTAAGTTAAAAGAGCTAGTGGGACAAGCCTAAACTAAGGCTGAGCATTCATAATTAATTATAAGTCTCCATGTCTTTATTTAGGAGCTGCTTGACAGCCCAAAGAAAATTCCAGCTGTAAAAAAACATTACTAGATGGGTATATACTTGAAGAAATCAAAGTCAGCACACATTATAGATGTCTGCACATCCATTTTTATCACAAAACTATTCATAACACACAAGTTATAGATCCAGCTTAGGTGCCCACCAATGAATTAATAGATAAAGAGAACATATACATAAAGAGCAAAATCACATTATTTGCAAGAGAGTGAAGGAAATTAGAGATCATCATATAAAGTGAGATAAGACAGGCTCCAAAAGACTAATACCACTTCTTTCATATGTGGACTCTAGATTAGAAAAACACATGAAAGTAGAAGGCAATTTGGGAAAAGAACGGGAACCTATGTGAGGTGGGAAGGAAGGAACAAGAGAGGGTAATGGGTAAATATGATCAAAGTACTGTAACGCAAATTCTAATTGGTCTTAATAATAAAAACCCAGAGTCAGGTGTTAGGGAGTGAAAGCTGAAAGATCAAAGAAGCAAAGCAGCCAGCCACTAGAAAGACTTCTTACCTCTAGCAATCCTCAGACTGAAAGACCAAGCTCCTGTCTCCACCCCACCTTATCACTTCCTCTCTCCTCCCAGCCATATCATTTACTGTTTCCTCTTCCCAAATGCTGGAATCAAAGGCATGAAATCCCAAGTGCTAGGATTAAAGGTGTGTGCCACCACTGCCTGGCCTTTATAGTTAACTAGTGGCTAGCTCTGCACTCTGATCTCCAGTCAAGCTTTATTTGTTAGAGCACAAACAAAATATCACCACAAAATACAGATATACATATCTTAAAATATCATAATGAAACCCATTACTTTGTACAATTAGTATAAGCTAGTAAAAATAAAACATATAAATATATTAGAAATTATGGGGAACATTTTACAATTATAAAATGATCAAACCATTATTAACATGTGTACCCAATGACAGCACCAAAATACATAAAGAAAAAACTGAGAAAAATGAAGGGAGACAGAGACAGTTCTACAATAGTAGCCTGAGATTTCCTTTTTTTCCCAACATATTTTTATTCATTATTTGGGAATTTCACACAATTCATCCTGATCATATTCACTTCCCATTCCTCCCAGGTACATCCTCCCACCCTTGTGCCCTCCCCCAAAAAAGAAATAAAATGCACCATTCCAATTTGTGTTGCCCATATACTCATTGGAGCATGCTCAAAATCTCAGTGGCCAGCCCCTTAAATAAAACTGAGTCCTTCCCACCCTACCTCAACCCCCACCAGAAGCCATCAACTATGAAAGGCTATACTCCAGCATCCCTATCCCAATTTTATTGACTTTCTTCAGTGACTTCCTGTCTAAACTATTTCTTGGGTAGAGGGGGGAGTTGTCACAGAATCCTTCAATGCCTCTCATTCTTAACTATGAGTTTGCAGTCATGGGTATCCTTGCCCATAACAGCTAGCAGCAGCATGGATCGTGGACTTCTATGTAGATTCTGACAGCAGCACAGACCACACTCACATGAACTCTGGACTCTGGTGGCAGCATGGAACATAGACCTCAACATGTTCCCCAGTGGCAGCAAGGACTACAGATCTCAATATGACCTCAGGTGGCAGCACAGACCACGCACATCAACATGGCCTGCAGCGGCAACATGGACCACAGATACCAGCATGGCCTCCAGGGGTAGCACGGACCATGGAGGTCTTTCGAGGAGGCCCAATTCAGAAAATGAACCATTCTCCATCTTGGACATCCTGCGGTCGCTCAGAGCCAGGGCCACCATGCAGCTAGGCAGTACATCTGGGGACAGAGCCTGAGCAAGCTCCACTGTAGCAGTGCTCCCACACGTTTCCAATGCTGCTGCGTCTCTAATTCTGCCTCTCTCCACTACGATGCTCCTTCCCTCCATCTTTCCCAGCTCTCGCATGTTCATTCATCAAAGCGGCATTGCAAACTGCAGTGTGTCACGCGGTATATGTTGCCACATGACCGCATAATGCGCTGGCAAAACGATTAGTCATCCCAGGGCCTTACGTCCTACATAATCCGTGTCCTGTGTGGTTGCTTAATTTGTGCACAGCGCGATCACGCAATCTATGCACATGTGTGACATAGCTATGTGCATGTGTGGGGAAATCCATAAAAACCCAATTACAGACTGCTCCCCTTCCTTCCTCCCCTTCTTCCTCTCTCTCCATGCACAATCTTCCATAGGCCTAAGCACATCTTTCCTTAATAAACTCTTGTAGTGGGCTTTGTGGCTTTTCTCGCATGGTAAACAGTGGGGCTTAATGAATAACATTGTGCTGCTGCATA
>LZPO01057485.1:729268-749733 GCA_001675575.1 Neotoma lepida
GTGTGTGTGTGTGTACATGCAGAGGCCAGAGGTTAACTTGTGGCAGTTAGTTCTTTCCTTCCACCCTGTGGGTCACAAGGATTGAACTCAGGTCATCAGGCCTGGCAACAAGTGCCTTTACCCACTGAGTCACCTCACCAACCCTTAACTAACTCCTAAGCATGACTTTGTGGGCCTGCCACCTACACTGAATCCTTTCTAATCTTATCTGGTGTTACCCTCATGTACTTAATACAAACTCTTGTTTATATTTTCTATTTGGAATGCCATTTCTTAATCAGTGGCTTTGGAGCATTTTACCAGGCTAAGCATTTTACATGCATCGGATCTCAAATAATCTTCATAAGTGTTTATTGTGATTGAGTTTCCCCTGTCTTTACAGATGAAGAAGCTGTTGCCGAAGGAGATGAACTGACTCAGCATAGCTGATAGAAAAGACTTAGTAATGGCTTTGAGATTTGAATCCAATTTAATAGCACTCTGTAGTCCATATTCTTAAAAACATAGTTATTATATTTACCAGCATCTCCAAGGCCTAAATTAAATGAGAATCTGTGTTTTAGAGAGGACCCAGTTTTCCTTTGTTAATACTATAATCAGTAGCCCAGGAGGTCCGGTTTAACCCCCTGCTGAAGGAGTGTGATTGTGAGAAACCGTCTGACATTTGCTTTTTCCTTCCTTTCAGATTGTAACAATTTATGCATTCAGGTCTGAAAAAGCAAGCACTTGAGGCTGCTAATTTCCTTCCATATACTTTGCCTCCAATTAGAACATACTGTCATCAAGTAAATGGTAGTAATTTTTTTATCGTCATGCGGTCTCAACATCTAGACATAATTTAGTGAGGAAAAGAAAAAAGTATGTGTTTTTCCCTCAAATATGCTTTTTTAATACAATAGAACTCTTAAGCCATCTGTAGTATGCAACCTAGGGAGGTGTTCTCCACAAGAAGCTAAAATAACTCCTGTGTAGCTCAGTTTCATAATCTCTAAAATGGGACATTAACCCTCCCTCTATCATAGAGTTATTGTCAGGATTCAATTTCTAAATGCATGCAAAGTGAAAAGCATATGATAGGGGCTAATAGTTCTTATTATAAGATATCATATTTATATTATAAATATATGGTGAAATTTTAAGATTATATTTGAAGAAATACAAACACTTATTTAGACAAATAACCCTTAAGTATATGTTACTTTCTTATTTGTGGGAGCAGACAGAACTTCCTGTGTAGCTCCAAGTTAAGGAAAAGTCTTTCCTCAAGTCTTCCAGTTTCTTACAGTAACCACAGAACAATACTAGAGCCTCTCCAGATGTTGCATTTATGTACAGGGCTATAGAAAACCTAGTGGGTAGGATTCTATCAGCAAACACTGAATATTTGCTTTGAACATCTATATGGCAGCATTGTCTTTTGCAATTCCCTGACCCCTGAGCTGATCAACTTGGCCCTTTAGTGAATGATGAAAAAGGAAGTTCTTCTTTTACATCATTACAAAGCCAATGTTGCAATAAAAACCAGTTGCAATGATTTCTATTTTTATGCTGCCATTGTTTTGTTTGTTTCTTTGTTTGTTTTGCCATACTAGGGGTTGAATGCAGAGCATCATGAATATTAGGCAAGCACTCTACCATTGTGCTCTATACCTCCAGATTGCTACTGTGTTTTTATTTATGTATTTTATGAAAACATACCTCAATATTTTTTTTTTGAAAATTTGATGTTTTGAGACTTAACAAATAAATACTATTGAAATGCAGGCTTTTCCAGGAGAAAGACATAGGGGACTAAAATGGAGCTCCTCTGATTTATTGTGGTTAAAAGAATCCCCATCTTGCAAATAACCTATTCAGAAACAACTGAGAGCACACCATTGTTCTTGAACGGGGTATTGATATACCTTTTCTAATCACTGTTGAGCTTTATTATATTGATGAAAAACATAAAAACAAACACTCAAGCTTAGTTTGACTTCACATCTTTAAATTTTATATTAAACGGTTTATGAAAACCACAACCAAAACAGTCATAAAATTAAGCTAGATATTCTTATGTGAACCTGTAAAGAGCCACATCTTCTGTTTAGTAGCAGCAGCAGATTGAGGCAACAAATACTGCCTTTAATACAGAGTGAAATAAAACATTGTATGTCTCTCGACTGTCTGCCAGAGCCATAAATGTTGAAGGCACTTGAAGTGTAACAAAGCTTCAGAAGCAGCAGTCAGCATCAAATTGTCTTTTACGGCATGCTTCCTACTTTAAGGCAGAGCAAAACAATCAGCTGCCATTTGCCATTAAGTACAGAGCTGCAATCATGAACAGTGTTCTATGTAGAATCTTCTATAATAATCATTGCCCTGTAATTCTGAGTCCATTAAGATGGATACAAATTTGGAAAGACATGGCAGGTAACATTCACATCATAGGCATGAGATTTGTAGTGCGGCTTCTGGGTGTAAAGCTGAAGAAAAAGTTAGACCTCTGTAATTCTTTCCTTCATCATTGCCTAGTTGTGGACAGAAGAAAAAACATGAGGTTTCACAATCAAAATATATTAACTGACTACACAAACCAACTAGTTAAATAATTATTATATATGTATATGTATTTAATATACACTCAATCTGGTGCTAGACTTGTTATGAGGAAAATGCAGTGAAAATATTCTTGCCACAAAATATTTACATTTTGTTCACTTTGTCAGCACACATACTAAAATGAAAACAATATGCAGATTAGCATAACCTCTGCACAAGAGCAAATGTCTGATGTGATAGATATGAAAATTACCCTGGTCATATCATTACAGATTGTACACATGTATTGAAATGCCACATAGTATCACATAAATATGTACAAATACAACATGTCTGTTGAAAATAAAAATAGGAAAAGGTTTAAGCAATAAAAATTACATTGTTGGACATAAAAGTCACATGCATTAAATAAGGGCAAATAACAAGTAAAGAGCTAAACTTGATGCAGATTATATTAAGTAATACTAATTTGAAAAACAGAAACAATTGATAGGGTCTTGAGCTGGAAGGGATGCAGTCTGAGCTGGCAAGGATGTTCCAAGAAAAGACAATAGGATAGGGGGTGTGAGAAGGAAGAAGGAATTAACAGAAGTAATAGTAAGCAAAATGATCTCAAATTTACTACATAGTTCAGGATAGTCAGGAACTCTTGATCCTCCCACCTCAGACTCCCAAGTTCTAGGATTGCAGATGTGCACCCCTATAGCAAGGTATGGCTATGGCTCTCAAAAAGTGATCTCCCATATATTGAGCCTATCAAGACATATGTATTAAGGCTACCTAGAGGAACAGAACTTTTATAATCATATGCATACATACACACACACACAAACACACACACAAACACACACACATATATATGAGAGAAAGAGAGAAGGGATTTCATAGAATGACTTACAGGCTATGGTCCTACTAGTCCAACAATGGCTGTCTATGAATGTCTAAGAATGAAAGTCTAAGAATCTAGTAGTTGTTCAGTCTATGAAGATAGATATCTTAGTTGTCTTCTGTATATGCTGGAATCCTGAAGAAGTGGGCTCTAATGCCAGTGAAAGAATAGACTTGCCAGTGAGAGAGAGAGCAAGCAGGAAAAGAGGGCAAGCTTCCTTCTTCCATGTCCTTTATAGTCATCACCTGAAGAAGTGGGCTCTAATGCCAGTGAAAGAATAGACTTGCCAGTGAGAGAGAGAGCAAGCAGGCAAAGAGGGCAAGCTTCCTTCTTCCATGTCCTTTATAGTCATCACGAGTCCATCCTTTGTCAACTTGACACATAATCATATCTCCTTATGTCATGCTTATCTTCTTATGTCATGCTTAATTTCCAAGCAATACTGGGTCATAATTATGCCTAACATAATTATCCCTCATACAACCATAAACACATTATAAATTTTAGAATAGGTGGCAACGTCTGTTGAGGGACATTCTTTTGGTATCTCCAACTTACATATGATAACCTCTGATATTCTTTTTATTTATGTTACATTACATAATAAAGAAATCAAGGAAAGAAAACACAAATATCTGTATGAACACATTCTTAACAAAACATGACAGAAACACTTGTGTCAATTATAATCCTCATTTCTGCTGGTATTTATAATACTTTCCTCTACTACCCATTCTGTATATCCTCCACCCTCAGCAAGCACCTCAGCAGGTCTTGGCTCTTTTCCTGGAGAAGTGACCCACACCTTCATTCCTGAAGGGTCTGTGCCCTTTGCCATCTTGCCTAGATTAGGCTGTTGTAGTTTCCCATTGACTTTAATCACAGGACATGGTAACACCAAGAGACGCCCTGAAGGATCTCCTGCACTCCAGACATAATCTTTCTTACCTTCATTGCAGAGAAGCAATCCAATTTCCCCTTGGTAATCTGGATCAATCATCCCTGCTAACACTGTTATTCTTTTCCGAGCCTGTTGGCTTAAGGGCATCAGAAGGCCAAAGTGGCCAGGCAGGAGTCTAAGCTTCCAGTTCAATAAAATGTTTGTTGTGTCGCCTGGCAGGAGCACTCTCACCTCTGGGACCAAAACCTCTAGGCCCGCAGAACTTAAGGTCATGGAAATAATAACAGTATTAATCTCACAGTTGTTAGAAAGTTTAAGTTTATATGCATAAAGTAAAAAAAGTTTACGTGTATAAAATATTACTTAACACAATGCTGAGCACACAAGTTCTCCGCATTTCTGATGTTCTTAACTAAGGGTACTCCCTTATCACTTAACCCTGAATTACTACTACAGCCCCCCGCTCAGATTTCCTTTTCTCTGGTCAGCTATTGTGTTAATAATTTTTACTTGCTTTCTCCAAAACTCCAAGCAATCATTTGCTACTGCATCAAAGGGAATACCCTCTGCTTGACTTTCAAGGCCCGTATCCTATCATACAATCTCATTTCTCTGTATCAATTTTCTACTCTTCCACATTAGATACTTTCAAATGTAAGCATCGGACATCTTGTTAAGAGTTTTCTGCCCTCATCCCCAGTTTCTGATTTAGTACATTGTGATGGCTATTCTTGGTTGTCAACTTGAGCACATCTGGAATCAAGGGGTGGATAAGGGAATAGGTTTTATATGATAGTTCTTATATTTAAACCTGGGAAATTTTCTTATTTTCTTATCTGTTCCCTGACTTACATTCTTTACCATATCCTGTGTATACAGATAACCCTTCCTAGGCCTCCTCTAAATTTCTGAGCTCTAAAGAAATATAGATGATATCATTAGTAACCAGGGAATTTAAAATTAATTATTTTTACTTTGGAAAGCTTTTAAAATGTGAGAAATATACCAGAGCATTTTGTAATTCAGTTCACTGTTGTTTAATTCAAATTTTTAATGTGATATATAATTATCTTAATTATGAATACATAATAGATAGGTACATCTCAATATAGAAATGATTCAGAGTTCATATATTTTTAAATGCTAACAAACACACCATGATTTCAGAATTTAAAAATAGTACAATGTGTAGGGGTCCACAAAACCACCCCCAAGATCAGGGATTAGCTAGTAATATTCACAGGACTCAAAACATAGTTGTATTTATGGCTGATATTTATAACAGCAAAATGATAGAGCAATGAAATAGAGGGGAAAATTCATGGGGTGAAATATGAAGAAAAACAGGCACAAACTTCTCAGAACCTCTGAGTCGTAGAAATGTGTCTGATTCCTCCAGTATTGGATTATCACTGTATATATGAAGTATCTATCAAAGAAGCCCATTACCCAGTGGCAAAGGTTTCTCTTGGGAGCTGGCCATATAGATACTCACTGCCTTGCATGTTCCAAGACTTAAATCCTCTAGAAGGAAGGTAAGGTTCATACATTTAGGCACATTAAGCCACCCTAATCAGCTAAGAAATGATGAAAACCTACCAGAATTTTAAACTGCCACATGTAAGAGAAGGTACAACCTTATAAACTGTCCTTACTGAAAAAGCAGTCTCAGGCCGACTGCATTTAACCCTTTCCTGCACATATGGCAAGCTAGAACACCAGAGAATCTAAAACTATAAAATTCTATCTCACATCCAATCCATTTTAATCTAGTCTCAGGTACCTGTATAACTACAAGCATTTGGTGAACAAAATAATTAAGTCAATAACTCCATGAAACCATGCAAATGAATTCATAATTGCCTTCTATCCTGCTTAAGAACTTGTTTGGGCACCTGAGAATGCCTTTGGCTGTGGTCATTCTCTTTCTCTCTAATACTATAAGGAGACTGGATTTCTCTGAAATAATGATCAATATTTCTCCATATATGATATCCTGCTAGATTTATACAGTACTATTTTTCTGCAAATTTGATTATGGAATGTATGATGAAGTTTGAGGCAAAGGAAAATACCTTTGGAACCATTTTACACAAAATAACACATTTGTCCTGATGAGTATGTATTATAGTGATGGGTGCTGTCAAGTTTGTGATAAATGATACAGATGAATAAATTCATGTACTATCAGCTTTCTTCCACCTAGCTCATCATATCAATCTTTGAAAGACATTAAATACTAGGAACATTGCTGACATTACCTGCTGTTACCAAAGCCACCTAAGAGAACTCTAACTACATATTAATATCTGTGTAATCCAATGATTTAAATCATCATTGTGACTCACATTTATAGCATATTACCTGACAATATTCATCTAGTGTACTCCCACTATAAACCAAACAAAGTGAGGCAATTTACCTGAGATATTTTGAACACATTTCCATACTTCCAGGACACTGACTCCCAAGTACAACACAAACACCATAGAAATAAGAAAATGATGTCATTAAAAGTTCAAAATTGTCAGGGCTGGGAAAGACTTTCAAGGTTAACTGCTTGGTTTATAGATGAGGCAATTGTGTCTCAGGGAGGTAAAGCAATGGTCCAAGGTCACAGAGGGTTGGGACTTGATGCTAGTCCTTTAGTTTCCTAATTGGGCACTCAGTCTACTGTTATGCTACTGTCACTCACATTAGGCATATGTTAAAGTGAGCATGGAGAAAGATTCTATGTTAAGGGCTAATTTAGTAATGACTGGGAAAAAAGGAATCACTTGTGAAATGACCAGCAATGTTCTTTAATTTTTCTAATCATTTTTTTTAATTCTTTCACAATTTCATACTTAATTTTCAACTTCATTACCCTCTACCATCCTCTGACTTCCCTCCTGAAACCTTTCTTTTTCCCAACCAGCCCACTTCTACTTTGGTGACTCTTTTTTTTTAGTTTAATTATGGTTGCTTTCATGAGCAGGAGTGATGTGTGGTGTGTCTGGTTTTTTTTTGTTTTGTTTTGTTTTGTTTTGTTTTTGGTCATTTCTACTTACATTTGTGATGAGTTCTGCAGAAAAGACATCCAAATATATATATCTCTTTCTCCTGAAATCACAGTATCCTATCCTCTTAATCTCAGGTGAAAAGAAATATTCTCATAGACAGAAGAATATATTACTCTGAATAAGGCAAAAGCATTGCTGCCAAACCTGATGACTTCCATTCAAATCCCCAGATTCCACATCACATGATGGAAGGAAAAAACTATTTCTCACAAGTTATCCTCTGATTTCCACATGTGTACCATAGCATGAAAACATGCACAATAAGTAAATAAATGTATTTTTTAGTTTTTTTTTTATTTGGTTTTGTTTTTTGAGACAGAGTCTCATTATAGAGCTTGAGCTGTTCTGGAACTCACTATGTAGACCAGGATGGCCTTGAACTCACAGATACCCACCTGCCTCTTGAGTGCTAAGGATAAAGGTATGCACCACCACACCTGGCAATAAATGTAATTTGAAAATACTCATATTAAAACAGTGCTGAGCATTCAAAAGACACTGTAAATTGTATTCAGTGATGAAATTAAATGGTAATTATTTTTACCAAATTATCAAAGACAGTTTGGCATCTACATAAGGCATTAAATAATCACCAAATAAATGTGACTTTTGGATATTTTCCACTAAGGGATATTTTATATAGATTATGTACAAGGATGTTAACAGTGCTTTTTTGGAAACAAGTTTCAGGCTGGCCTCAAACTCCAGATCCTCTTGCCTCAGCTTCCAAAGGGCTAAGGTTACAGGTGTACCCAACTATGCCATAGAATATCTATGTTCAAACTATTTAAAGCAGAGATAAATTTTTTTTTCTTCTGGAGGGACAGGGTCTTACTCCTTAGCCCAGGCTGGCCTCACACTCACAGCATTCCTCTTACCTCAGTCTTCTAAGTGCTGGGATTAGAGGTGCACCACCATGCCTAGCTGCAAATCAGTTTTCAATAAAAACAGAAGGCTGCTTAGTTTTCAAGGTGGTATTTTAACTGCACTTCATTTAGAAATGTTGTGTTGATGGGTTAAGCTTTTAAATAGAAGAGTCTCAAGTAAATACCATTTTTTTTTCTTATTTACCCTTTGTTTGTCTGATATCACTATTGGTTGAAAGGGTCAGATTCTAATTTAAACTTGGAATAGCCAAAGGACTCTTACTCCTCAGGGAGACATTATTTAAGATTTTGCAGAGTGTAAGACGAATTGCTAAATGGTCTTATTAATAAAAAACCCAGAGCCAGATATTGGGGTGAAAACTGAGAGATCAGAGAAGCAGAAAGAAGCCAGCCACATTGTTACCACTAGCAAATCCTCACCCAAAGAGAGAACTACTTCCTGTATGCTTGTGCCTATATATCTTTCTATGCCCTGCCATCTCACTTTCTCTCTCCGCCCAGCTACATCACGTTCCTCTTTCTGCCCAGCTCTATCACTTCCTGTCTGTCTGTACAGACCTCCAGACCTCTATGGTTAACTAGTGCTGCGATTAAAGGTGTGTGCCACCATGCCTGGCTCTGTTCCCAGTGTGGCCTTGAACTCACAGAGATCTGGATGAATCTCTGCATCCGGAATGCTAGGATTAAAAGTGTGTGCTACCACTGTCTGACTTCTATATTTAATATAGTGGCTGGCTTTTTCCTCTGATCCCCAGATAAGCTTTATTTGGGTTCACAAATAAAATATCACCACATTTCCCCCTTTTTATCTAAAATAAAAAAGTTATAACTAATATAAGAAAAACTATATACAATAAGCACAATAACTATATACAATATATGCAGGTAATAAATATATCAACAATGTCTAGCCCATTTGCATTTGACAAATTAGAGAAAATATTCCATTATCTATCCTATCTTGGTGAGTCCAAAATGTACCTAATTCATTTTCTATCCCAACTTGTGTTATTAACAGAAAACTATCTTTTGATGTCTTTCAAACTTATACACTTTACACCTCTTTAGTGAGTTTCTTTTCTGAATCTGTTGATAAGTAATACTATAACTATCTAATCTTCAAGTCCCTCAGAGACCCAAAAAGGAAATAATATTATCTAGTTAAACAGGAAGTGCAAACAAGCAACTTCCAAAAAATGTGTTATGAGAGAAATGGCCAGTTGCCTGGACAGTCACTCGAGGTTCCTCTGCAACACTGGGGCATCCATTCTTTGGCCTACAGCCTTAGCATGTCTGACAAATTCATCTGTGAATCAGGATTTTCTAAATAGCCTTCTTACCTTGTCTTGGCAAGTATCAGCAGTCCTTTGTTTTGTGTCCTGCTGGTCCATTTTAGACAGCATACTCTCAGCAGTTGATGCAAGGGTACTTTCTTGCCCAGTGGCTAACTTTTGCCACGATGTAAGTAACTCCATATGGAGTTTCTTCAATGTCCATCATCTTCTTTGGAGCAGATTGGTGCTGCCAGGAGCAGACATGTCTCATAGTCATAAAAAAGAAAAAAATCTATGTTATTAAAACATCTTAAATGCCATATTCTGTAGATCACTGAAGTGTTTGAAGATGACCTGTATATCTAAAATATATCAGTTTGACCTTGAAAACATACCTAATATGACTACAAGTTTGACTGTAATGACTAATTACTAACTTACATTTCTTTATATCCTAATTAGTTGGTAATAATAACTTTCAAGGATTAGCAAATTGCATTACATTGTTAAATGAACTGTATAGGTACCATACCTTGAACAAGATTAGAAATATATGTACAGTATTTTCTAACAAAACCAATCTCAAATTTGTATCAATTTACATAATTTGTATACAATATACAAAAATCCAATCCAATGTAAAATCGTTAAAACTAATAGTTGCCTTCTAAAAGTAGATTCAATAATCTACCTTTTATCTTATCAGCAGAGTGTACACAACCTAAAACAAATGTAAAATTAGTATACCTTGTGTATCTGAAGAAAAGAGACAATCACAGTTACTAACTGAAATCCCATGATCAAATACCGCAACATTACATACTTTGGACAAAGTTGTTTTTTTCAGTGAGTAAAGGATCCTATGATTCAACATTCTTTTAAAGGGTCATACTTTTGTTTTGGTTAGTTTGTTGTCATTGTTCTTTGAGATAGGGTCTGGCCATGTAGCCCAGGATGACCTCCAACTCTCAGTCTCCCTGCCTCCAACTGTATGCTGCGTGTTATTATAGTCATGCACCATTATGCATGGCCAGCCTCAAAAATCCATTCCTATAGTTTTACAATGCTATGGCTAAAAGTAATTAGCAGGATTATTTCACTAAACTCTTTTAATTATCTGAGGTATAGAAATAAAATTATTAAAAATTCATGAGATCACTCAATAGGAAAATCGTCTCTTACTTCTCCTGTTCTGAATTAGCTAGTTTAGAGTACTCAGCTGTTAATACACATGCTGCTCATGATGCTCTTGCCTTCATTGGAGAGCATCAACAGTAACCTTGCAGACTGGTGCATTTTCATGATTTTATTATTTTATATGCAAGTTGTTGGATTTTAAATTCACTTGTTTTAAGAATGTCTGTGTCATGGCACAAATCTCTTATGAGTACATAGCTGATGAATTTTTACAGACACGATTTTATTTTACATATGCTGCTAAGCCATTTTACTTATCTGTCAGCAGATTGTCTAAAACATGTGAGCCAATGAGAGCCACGTTGAAGAACTTAGGGATTGAAGAAAGGGATAGAGGAAATCATTATCTTCTAGAAATGAAATTTTTATTTCTCTTTACTCCAGGATTGGAATACTTAGACAGTGATGAAGAAAGCAATTTTTTATTTTCCTTTTTTTTTTTGGTGGAGTGAGAGAAAATGCAGAGAAATGACTTCATGAACCTGTAATATTTCAAATCCTCTTGGATTCAAAACAAAAGGGCCACCAAAGAAATGATCAAGCATGTTAACAAACAGGAACTTGAGTTTTAAAACTTGTTTTTATTAAATAATAATAATCAACAATGTTTTTATAATACATACAAAAATAAAGAATCATATATCTCTTGGGACTGGGAGTACATACTTAGCATGTGTGAAGCCTAGAGTTTGATCCCAAGCACAAAAATCACAAACCCCTGAAACACTGTTTCTCTACCCACTTTGAGAATCATGAATCCCAGCCAAATTGTATTCCTTTTGCTCTCTCTATAGAGATAGCTGCTAGCCTAAATTTGTCCTTCTTATTGCCTTGCTTTCCTTCATAATTTTGTCCCATATATTACATCTTTATGTCTGGGTAAACTTTATGCAAGTAATATCATGACACAGGTACTTTAGGGGACCCATTTGTTTTCTCTCTCACCATCACGTTTATTAAGATTGGTTCACAAGCTTGTAGGAACTCATGAACTTTAGACTGCCAGCTGTGGAACCTGTATAGGACCGGAATAGGCCTTCTGCATATGGAAGACAGTTGTGCAGTTTGATCTGTTTGTGGGGCCCTGGCGGTGCAATCAGGATCTATCTCTGGTGCATGAGCTGGCTTTCTGGAGCCCATTACCTATGGTAGGATGCCTTGCTCACCCTTGATGCAGGAGGGAGGGGCTTGGTCCTGCCTCAACTGAATGTACCAGGCTTTGCTGACTCCCCATGGGAGGCCTTACCCTTTTGGAGGAGGGGATGGGGGTGGGGTGAAGGCTGGGGGGAAGTGGGATGAGGGATGAGAAGGGGATCTGTGGTTGGTATGCAAAAAATGAATAAAAAATGTCTTAAATAAAAAAATAAAAAAGATTGGTTCATATTGTTTCATGTAGCTGTTATTTTATTCATTTTTATTGCTGAAAACATTCTATTTTATGACTATAATGCATTTGTTCAACCAATCCTCTATGAATACTTAACTTGTTTAAAGGTTTCATCTATTACAAATAATGATGCTCCATTTCTCTTCGTGGACAAGTGTATGAGTTTCCTGGGTAAGTAGATTTCAAACATTTCTGGGTAGCAGACAAACTTTAGGGTAAACCCCATAATCTTCATCTGCTGATATTGAGGTATTTGTATAGTTTCCTCCCCTTGAGAGACTTCATATTAGCCAGTTGAATACAATAAAGTCTATGATATGGATATGATTAACTACTGCTATGGTTTATATATGAAATATTACCCGCAGTTTCCTAAGTTGCATGCTTGGTCAGCTGGTAGTACTATTTTGGGAGATAGTAGACACTTTAGGATATGAAACCTGGCTAGAGCAAGCAGAGGTATATCTTTGAAGGTTATAGGTCCCTTATTTTTCTCTATGCTTTCTGTCTTTCATCAGTGAGCAGCCTCTAGCACATGCTCCCATTATCTGAATGTCCTGCCTGTCATGGTCCTAGAAACATGGAGTCAAGTGATCATGGGCCTGAACCTTTGAAATTGTGAGCCAAAATAAATCTTTCCTCTCCTAAATTGCTACTGTCAAACATTGGGACATAGCTGCACCAAAGTTAATAATAACACATACACAAAATTGTAGCACCTGTTTTGATGGAGTTTTTCTTGTTCTCCTTCACTGGCTTGGAGGCATAAAATGGACACAAGCTCACATGAAAATGAACGGAGGCTGACCTATAAGAGCAGATGGTGGCTCCTGGACAATAGTCATTAAGAAATGAATGTCAAGACTTCGTGGGTGTACTTTCCCTGACAGCTCTAGGAGATGCAATCTCACAGCAGACTTCCTGTTCCTCTGGCTCTTACAATCTTCGTGTCCTCTTTTCTGGAATCTTCCCAGAAGGAATGCTGAGAGCCAGAGAGATAATCTTCCTTGGGAAGTGCTCCCAAATGGTTATCCAGTATCAAGTGATCAGCCCTGAAATCATATACATACAAGTAACATTATACAGACTGAGAAGGTTGTACTTATATATTTAGGAACATATACACATGCATACATGCACATATACATGTATCTTTTAAATAATCACTTTTTAAGTGATCCACAGACCTGAACATTATGTGTCTTCTAGCAATTAAACCATCATAGTAGCCCCTAAATGGGTTAAAGCTGCTATGATTTGTATGCTGAATGACTACCTGTTGTATGACTTTTCCTGGGGAAACATGATGAAGTATCTTCATCCCAGAAAGGTCACTTATGGCATATTAAACGAATGATTCTGCCCAAGTCTAGCTTAATGAATCAGTGAGTGGGGTTAATTCCCTTAGTATGGATTAAAGATACCTCACAGGACATGCACATTGGCTGAAAAATGTATCACAGAAAAGCCCATCCTAGCCTGGTTGATGATTCATACAATCTTTATCCTTGGAGCTCCCTGCACAACTTTCAGGTAGCTTGGCTAGTTGGAGCATCTTTTCTCCGCAGCAATTGCTTACTGTTCATAGAACTTTCGGGGAATGCTCTTATGAATCTAAGTTTCAAGTGCTTCCTGAGTCTTACAAGTTTCCTTTGCTTCTTAAGACTCATGATCCTCCCTCCTTTCTCTGGAAAAGAATGTTTCAATTCAAAGGAAATAACTACAACTTTATGTTAAAGGCTTTGTCTCCAGAAAGATACCCAACTGGGAAGTGGTAGAACATTTGAGAGGTAGGACTTTACGTGAGGCTCTTAAATCACTGAGGGTATAAGCCTAGTGGGAACTTTTTAACCCTATCTTATCTCTTTCTTTTGCTTCCTGGTTGCTGATATAAAATATAATATGATATAAGATAAAAGAAGTTTGACGTGTTGGTCCAAAGCAACAAGTCAAACAGTCTGGGATTAGAACTTCCAGAACCATGAGTAAAATATTCCTTTACTCTGTGTAAATTAATTTTATCTGGGATTTTGTTATGAAAGTGTGAAGCTGACTAACACACAGATGGATTATATAATTGAAGAAGATGGTAATTCATTTTTATGTAGTTTTTTAAAGTGATGGCCTGTTTTGCATATATGAATGCTTTCAAAGGTAGTTTTCAAGCTTTACTTATATAAAATTTACCCCACATTATTTTTAAAAAGGCCTACTCTAAACTTTTATGTGCACAATGGTTTCAAAACTAGAACGATTGGGCACTCAACTGTAAAGATTAAAAGAAACAATACATATGCCATAGCTGAAATAAAATTATATTTATAGCAAGACTCATGTAAATCTAATGAATACATAAATAGCTCATATTGACAGTAGTAATTATTTTAAAGCAGATGAGGTTCATTTGTTGCTTGTTTTCAGAGAGAGTCACCTGTATATAGTGTAAACTGGTCTGGAACTCACCATGTGGCCAAGGCTAGCCTAGAAGTTGTAGCAGTCCTTCTACCTCAACCTCTCTGGTGTGATTACAGGTGTGAACTACTTCCCCTAGAAATCCAGAGGAGATCTAACATAACCAATCATCCTGATTTGAACAAAACTAGAAATGTTCTAAGACTGTAGAACACCAAAGTCAAGACAGCCTTTTGTGAAAATGTGATAGTTCATTACAATGTTATCCTTACAATCCCCTTGTCCAGAATGAGTTTCTTATCTTTATCTTTTGTACCCATAGTGTATAATTGTTGAAATTCACTTGATTGGTTAGACCTTTTTTTTTTCAATTTTCTTCTTTATATTACCATTTCCTCTCCTACCGTTACCTTATTTGTGACTATGGCCACAGAACTTGCCTTGTAATTTTTTATTTCATGTTGCTCTCCTGTACCAGACTTTCTGTGACTTGGAAATCTAGCAATTATGTTTCATGTCCTCTTGAAGGCTGGCTAACTGATGTTGAAATGTGGATTTCTAAACTTCATGATAATTATAAGAGACCTCATGCAACTTAAAAGAAATTATGCAAATACAAAACAGTCCCTTTCCCCTTAATGGACATTATGTGTTCTTTCATTCATTCTCTCAGAACATTTGAATAGTAAGGCACTGTAACATTTAAAAACACTGTAATTGGTGCAAAAATGAAATGTCACAGTAATGAATCATGGTCCTTAAAGAATTCAAACTTCAGCAAAGGGCATAGAAAAGTAAACAAGTAATGAAAAGCAGAATAAGAGATATACCAAATAGAAGAATAAAGAAACTGAGTTGGTGAGAGAGAAGAATATCATTCTGACTGAGACCAGGGACACAGATTACAAAAAAATATGATATAAACAGTAGTTGAACTGAATTTGGAGGGATAGAATCCAATATGAGACGAGGGGGTATTCCAGGTTAATGAACCTGAAAAGGTTCACCTACAAGAATGCTTTGCAATGCAGTGAAAGGAATGTAGTGGCAGGTGAGGCTGTAAGAGTAGGACAAGTTAAGACCATGTCAGTCTGATAATTGTATTAATAAAGATTAACACTAGCTCTTATGCTGTAACAAGCATACAGCATGATCTTGTGAGATTTATGGGGTAGATATTTCATGGAGAATGAAACAAGGTTCAGAGAGGTTAGCCTTATGGCTAACAATGAGGAAGTAGTCCAGCAGACATTCAGACCCAGATTTGCTTTATTCACAGGTCTGTGCTTTTAACCTGCTACTTCAGGATATTGGAGTTTATTTTGCAAATAATGAAAAGTCATTTGAAGAGACTGACTATGATTTAACCTTGTGTTAGGTCACTAACTGGCAACAGTGAGAAGGATGAATTGGAAAAGGGATACTAAAGAAAAAGAAAGAAATCTGTTAGTAAGATTAGTTTAGTTTAGTTAAAAGATATTGAGGGACCAGAAAAGGGTAGTAATGGAGGAAATGAGGAGGAGAGGACAGATTGAGTATTGTGAGGGTAGATTGGATTTGGTGATTGCTCCAATGGGAAATGTGAAAGTAAGGAGATTGCTAATCATGATGACTGGGAAGATGGCAGTAGACTTAAACAAGAGGAATAGGCCATGGGGTGCATGGATGAGAAGGGCAGAAAAAGGTAGTGAGTATCATCTGGAACATGTTGCAGTTGAGGGTCTGGCAGAACACATAGATATTGGCACCTGAAGTCAAGGAACCATTTTTAAAGTTCCTTATCTAAAAATATACACAGTTGCAGAATTTCAATCCTAAAAATGTCTTCATTTAAGTCAAAGTAACAGCTCATTCATTTTCCTTGGCATTTTAAACCACAAAGAGCTACTGTGTCATGACTGCCACTGTCTAAAAGGCCCCATATACATCAACTGCAAGTTGTATACAAATGATTCCAGTGTCACATAATCCTTGTTACAATTCCTAGTGTCCGGTATCATTGCTAAAATGTTGGCAGGGATATTGATGATAATGAGTTTGAATTTTAATATATCCAAGGGTTTTAGGAGGAAGCTTTTCACTGAACATATTCAGTAATTCTCTCTACAAAAATATTACTTGAAGTCCCTCCCACACAAATCTTTACTGAAATACCTTGCTTAGAGATACTATATGTAGTAGTTGGAAATGTCTACATTTAATACAATTAAACACAAAGGTAGACCACCTAGATTAAATATTGTTCAATAAATTTGAGGAAAGTAAATAACTCTGACTGAGATAAACATGGAGAGTTTTGATGATCAAGAAAGAATCTTGAATTAATAGAATAAAATAGATTTCCCAAGTAAATTAATAAAGGCATATCATTACATACTACAAATTAATCCTTGGGGCCTGGCATGGTGGCTCACACCTTTAATCTCAGCAGTATATAGAGAGAATCTGTCTCAAAAAGAAAAGAAAAGAAAAGAAAAACAACAACAAAAAAGGACATAAAAGTGAACAAGAGCTGTAAATAAGCATTTCAGAAAAGTATATATCAATTATGGATATATATTTGAAAGTGCTCAATTTCATACAGTTCAAATTTAAAAAGAAAAATTTGAAGTGTGGAAATATCATCATACAACAGAACATTCCAAGTGAAAAGGATATCCAAGATTATGAGGATATGTGAGTCAGAAATTGTACTTCTAGGTCTATTCAAAACAGAGATGAATGTGTATGCACACCAAGGGATTATTCACAAGAAATCCAAATGTTCATTTTTAAGAAGATGGAGAAACATATGAGGCATATTTGTACAAAGGAATACTACATGCTAATAAAAATACATAATAAAATTTTGTATAACCATCTGGATTTACTTTACAAACACAATGTTGACAAAAACACTAAATGTAACAAAAATAAGAATAAAATAAAAAATACATGTTATCCAGGTATGGTCTTCTAGCACCTAAGAAGATGAGGCAGGAAAATCATGTATTTAAAGTCAGACTGGATTATATCATGAGGCCTTGTCTCAAAACAAAAATACTGGATAGGGCCCATAAGATGACTCAGTTATTAAAAGCACATGCTGTGAAGCCTGCTGGTCTGAGGCCGATCCCTTCCACATGGTGGAAAGAAAGAATCAACTCCCATAAGCTGTCTTCTGGCCTCCACACATGCACCATGGCACAGGCCACCTTCATCCACCCCTAAGTAAACAAACAAACAAACAAACAAACGAATGAATAAATAAAGTGTGAAAAAGATACTGATGCTGAAAATCTCTGTGTGAATCCATGTGCTGGCTAGTTTTTAAGTCAACTTGACACAAGTGAGAGTCATCTGAAAGGAGGGAATCTCAATTGAGAAAATGCCTCCATAAGATTCAGTTGTAGGGCATTTTCTTAATTAGTGATTGATGGGCAAGGGCCCAGCCTATTGTGGGTGGTGCCATCCCTGAGCTGTTGGTCCTGGGTTCAACAAGAAAGCAGGCTAAGCAAGCCATGGGAGCAAGCCAGTAAGCAGTACCCCTTCGTGGCCTCTGCATCAGTTCCTGCCTCCAGGTTCCTGCCCTGCTTGTGGTGTTCCTGTCCTGACTTCTCTCAGCGATGGACTAGAATGTGGAAGTGTAAGCCAAATAAACTCTCTCCTTCCCAACTCGCCTTTGGTCATGATGTTTCACCATAGCAATAATATGTCCCAAATAATATGTCCTAAATATTTAGGACATCATGTCCTAAAAAGGACAGTCCACTAAAAAAAAATTGAAAATAAAGGAATGAATAACTTTAAAAAGGATTAAAAGGGTTTCTTTATTTTCTGTGGGCTTCTAGGCATTGTAAATGCTCAGATTTTTTTCATATGACTGACAACTGCTTGGGATATGTTTACTTTTTTAAAAAAATTCACAAAACTTCTCATTTTGATTTCATACTTTTGACTTGATTGTGTTTTCTTTGTGGAGCCCTCTAACACCAAGTCATGCTCCCATATTGACTTGAGTTATTATTCTTCATCATAAAAGAAATAAAAAGAAAAATAAGAGAGGAAAGAGGGTAAAATCAGTTAAGGTTTGGATATACCAGACATGTATATATTCCTTAAATAGCAAGGTGCTTAAATCGTTCTATAGGAGAAGCCTCCAAAATCTCAGGACAGTTTGGAACTGACTTTTCAAGAAGGAACACACACACAAGAAGACAGCTTGTTCGGACAATGACCTTGTGACACTCAAGTTAAAATATTCTCGAGTGTCAATATTGTGGAGCAGAAACATGTAACCCATGGAGAAGCATGAGCCTAAAACTTTCTGTTCTTACCATCCAATCAACAAGAAACATTTCCCATTCCTTTTCTGTAAATGCTCCCATAGTAGAATGGCTCGCATACTCAAAGTTCTGGGTTTGATCCCCAGTATTGCATAATCTTCATGTTGTGGCACATGAGTGTAAGCTCAGCACTTAGTAGGTAGAGATCAGAAGTTCAAGGTCATTCTTGGCTACATACCAAGTTGAGGCCAACCTGAGCTACAAGAGACTGTCTCAAAAAAAATCACACTCAAAAGGCAGAGACGGGGATTTCTGTGAGTTGGGGGCCAGTCTGGTCCACGTAGCAGGTTCCAGGCCAGTCAGTGTTACATAGTGAGAGCCCCCATCTAAAAAATCATGTTATTTAAAAATTGTATTTACTGTGTGTGTGTGTGTGTGTGTGTGTGTGTGTGTGTGTGCGCGCGCACGCTCACAGCATGTATGTGGACTTGTTTGGAGTTGATGATGCCTTCCCCTTGTTGAGGCAGAGTTTCTCTTCTTTCTGCTGCTGCTCTGCATACTCCAGCACATAATCTAGTGAGCGTCTAGCTAATTTCCCCATCTTTGCCTTCCATCTCACTATAGGAATGCTGAATTACAGATGAATATCACCACATCTGGCCTTTTACATGGGTTCCAGGGAGAGAACTTGAGTGATTAAGCTTCAGGCTAGCACCTTTACCCACTAAGTCATCTCTTTGGCCTCATAGTATTTTCAGTTATTACAAACCATGAGTACAAAAGTGGGGAAAATGATAAGAAGTCCATTCCAGTCAAAATTAGTTAGGCTTAACTAGAAATGTAATGGGGCGTGTTTGGTTTGACTCTCATAGAAGTGAAATGGTGGCCTAGCAGTGGGGACTGAAGGCAGGCCCAGTCATGGTCCTAACTAACTCTGTTATATTACTGATTCCATCTAATTTCCTTTCTTTCCCTTCCTTTGGAGCTTTCTGAAGTCTTTTCACTATGTAGTCATCTTGGGTCCAAGCAACAATGGACATGATTGATGAACATCATAAGACAAAAGATCAAAACTACCCCTAACCAAGCAGAGACTTTCTAAGTAGCAACATAGCTGTGCCTAGCTCATTGTGCAATGACGGCCTGCAGTAATGATTAGCTAGATCATACCCAGACCAGGATGAGCTACTACTATGAACTACTACTATGAAAGCTCCCAATCTTTGCTTTTGTTTCTTTCTCCTCTGTAACACTGAGACTGTTGTGAGCACTTTGGAGACAGAATCTAATTCAGTAGGTCTCTATTTACCTGTGTGACCATGCTATTAATAAGGCTCCTTCTTATCCTGCTTTCTTCACTTTAAATGGCTTCCCAGTATGGCCAGCTGGGCATAGGTGTTTTGGACTGCCTAGAGCCATAGCTTTTGCCCTAACTCTGGCATGTAAAGAACCACCCATTCCATTTTGCTCAGGTGTATTCTAGCTTTAGTGTTGAAAGCATATCATATTTAAAACCCTAAATTTACAATGTCCTTTCTGGATTATGCACTTGGATCACGTTTTTTTTTTTAATTAAGAATTTTTTATTTATTTTTTATTATTAAAAATATCTTCCACTCCTTTTACATATCAACCTCAGATCCCCCTCTC
>LZPO01057485.1:751561-761650 GCA_001675575.1 Neotoma lepida
CTATGAAAGCTAGTTCTCAGACAGGAGGCTTCCAGGTCAATTCCAGCTCAAATCCTCCAATTCCTGTGTCCTAAATATGTGTTGTATTCAGCAATATGGTTTTACCTTCAGGAAAATGGCAATTGCCTATATTGTATTTGGAATCTCTTGGACTTCTCTGACCAATGACTGAAAGGGAGGTTTCCCATGTCTGGGACTGGGGTTTTTGTTAGATAGTCTGACTCTTGGGGTAAGCATTATTACCCCAAGTGGCATAACTTCATTTAAATTATGTATATAATATGTTATATGTATGTGTTACATATATATTTTAAGTAAACATAATATAATGTTTCCCTATGGCTTTTTCAGTTGTCCTTAGCATTCATTATCCTTTCTGCTTAATTATTGTTTATTTTAATACTATGAGTATGTTAATATGTCACTGGCATGATCATAAATCTTTTCCTTTGTGATTTCATCTGCTGCTTCAAATGTTAGAGAATTGTGATCCCTATAGATTCTTCTTAGTTTTAATCAAATAAAATGTTTCTTCGTGTGCCCTCATCCTTTCTTTGACCTTTGCTTTAAATATTGTGTGGAATAGACAGACTCCTGGGTAAATCTTACTTTTAAGCCTGCAGTCCTTGTTTATCTCTTATATTATACAAAGATCAGATGAAGGGCAATGATATTTCAATTTATAAGTAAAGGTTAAAGAAATTGTGCTTGTTTAGCTTTGAAACTGGATTAGTTTATTGATGTGGGGAAGGATTGAGGGATTTTAAATAAAAGACTTGAAGTAGATGAAAGGGTAGATAGTATTGAGCAACTGTTCTCCATTTCTATTTAAGAGTGAAAGGGAATAGACATGCTGGGGTAAGAAGGATCTTTGTCTTGGAAATATAGAAATAATATCCAGCCTTCAGATTTGATGTATTGGGTGCTGTTATCAAGACAGCCTTTAAAAAGAATTACAGAGATCTTTTCTTGAGTGCAAAGCTACAGAATAGAATGCATATTAATTTAAAAATTGTATAGTATTTTGTATAATATTTATTATTCTCTTTTTCCCTTATAATTACTTATTCAAACTTCATAAAAACTGGGAAGTAGACATTATAACTGATTAAGGACAGTATTATGTTCACTTACAACCATGTAAGGATGAGGAAGCTGAGTTTGAATTAGCACACATCAAAGAAGTTAGCAGGTAGTAAAACTTGATTATTCAAATGGCTTAATAGATATAATTCCATATGATGTAATTCATCCATTAAAGCATACAATTCAAGGGATTTCAGTATATTCATAGGGTTTTATAACCATTACCACCATCAATTTTAGAACATTTTTGTCACCTCAGAAAAGGAACCTAATCCTAGCTGTAGGCAACCATTAATCTACAGTTTATCTCTATATTTGCTTATTCCACCCATTTCACATCAATTGAATCAAACAATATATGGTTTTCTGGGTCTTCTCACTAAGCAGAATGTTGTTAAAGTCCATCAATCTTGTAGTATGTACCAATACTTCATTTCTTTGTATGACTGAATATTATTGTATGACTATACCATACTTGGTTTATTCAGTCACCAGTTGATGGACATTTGAATTGCTCTACATTTGGGCTATTACAAATACTCACCTTTATAATATAAAATTTTCTATTTTTTGGCTGCTCTGAACATTCATGTACAGGTCTTTGAGTGTGTATATTTCACTGATAACTTAATCTTGAATATCAGGGTCTTTCTGTCATAAGCAAAATTTTAAAATGGCTCCAATGATCCCTACTCCATAGTATATATGCCATATAATAGCCTCCTCCCTTGGATGTAGGCAGGACTCAAATATAATGAGATAACACTTCCTTGATTTGATTATATTATATGACGAAGAGGAAAGAACTTATTGGTATAATGAAGGCCCCTATCAGTTGACCTTGAGTTAATCAAAATGGAGATTATTCTAGGTGGGCTTTATTTAATCAGATGTGCCGCAGACTGACTCAGTCGGGTAGGAGAACCGGGGGTCTCTGGTACTCAGGTGGGTGAGGATCGACGAAATGACAGAAAACCACAGACTCAAAGGAACTGTGAAGCTGACTGTGTTTATTGTTGCTAAGCACAGCATTTTTATGGGTAGTTAGTAAAAAGGAAAACTTAGAATTGAATACACAATCTTCATGGACATCTACTTTCCCCAATAAATCAGAGTGTACCCTGGTCACGCTCAGATATCTCCAAGAACAATCAGTATTGTGTAAAATACATGAGAAACTTATTAATAGACAATAGGGGAAGGAGTCTATGCCAGGTGCCTGCCGCTTGTGTGGTTAACACTTGAAAGCCCTTAGTTCCCTTCTTAGTCTTTTTGCTTTTGAAAAGGAGGCTATAGGCATTCTCTGTGTTGTCATAGATCACCCCAATCTTTTTGTTGTCTATGGTTTTTTTGTATATATTTTTAATATTTCTTACCTCTTCTCCATCTATTACAATTTATCCATTCTAAAGCTGGCATAAATTGTTTTAGTATGCTATGTCTTTGTTCCTTAGAGAGCAGACACCAAAGGGGCCTGCTTCTCCTGAGCTTTTCCAAGGTGTAATAGGAGACCTTTTCTCTCATGTAATTTACTCATCTATTTCCTAACCCATCATAGACTCCTGTATAAGGCAAGGGATTAGGAATACTTTTTATTCTCTTCAGGGAATTTTTTCCTTGTGGAGGGTCCCACCACCTGTCCCCTATGAGCCACTGCCATTTGCCATGACATATCCTTTGGGGAATTTTATACAAGTTTCTTGCTAAATATTCTTCCGACTTTATGGGGTGGCCATATGAATCAGTGGTGGAGGAGTTATCTAGGACTTTCCTAACCCTCTCCATCTTTACTGTCCCAGTCTCTTGTTGCTGATTTTNCAATTGGGTCATATAATCTCCAGCTGATTTATTCTCATGCAAAACTCTCTAGATGGCCCACAAAAGTGGACCCTCGGATGGCCCTGGGGTCGGTCCCGGGCCTGAGCCATAATCAGGTGGTGGCATGACAGTAGGGGGCACTCTCTGGTCCAGTTCCTGAGAACTGCTGCAGGCTTGACTGATGTTTCCCATAAGAAAGCAGGACAGAAACAAAAGAAACTGACAGCAAGAAAAGACAGCCCCGGTCACTGTGGCTGTGAAGCGTAGAGTACACCTCCTTCTTGGGGAACAGCCAAGCCCTCCAGGAGCAGAGCTTCCTTGAAGCCTCAGTCTCAGGCCTACGAGCACGTTTTTCCACATGCTACGCAGACTCTACTGGAGTCACCGTGGCACAGATGAGCCCTTTAAGTGAGGGTCCAGATGTCTCTGGAAAGAAATATTCAAAGCAAAGGATATAGTTTTGCTGGCTTTGGAGAAGCAACCAATTAAGTCGCTAATTATCTACATGGCAAGGAACAGAAGATCCTGCCAGAAGTTGAGAGAAGTCCTAACAATTTCAGAACTGCAACTACAAGGGACTGGGATTTGTCTGTAACCTATGTGCTTAAAAGAGGACCTCCAGGCCAGATGCAGTGGAGCACACCTTCCATTCCAGCACTAAGGAGGCAGAGGCAGGCAGATTTCTATGAAGTCAAGGCCAGCTTGGTCTACATAGGAATTCTAGACCAGCCAAGGATACAAACCAACAAATAAAGACGGCTTCCAAGTCTCAGATGAGATTGAAGCCCTGGATGATACTTTGATTTTATCTTGCTGAGAACTGAATGGAGTATGATTCTGGATCTAGATTTCCAACCCATAGAAACTGTGAAATGATGGATGGCTTTTAGCTTCTGATAGTTTTTATCTAGCAACAAAAAGTGAAAACAATGTCTTGTTGATACTTTTCCCACTACAACAAGCACAAATGTATCCATGTACTTGACTTTCCTTCCTTCTCCATTATTTCAATACTATATTGTAACTATTGCAGTGTCTAGGTGATAACAGAGCTTTAAAAAACTACTTCTTCTATAGAGCCTCAATAAACATAAAGTAGTGATTCTGAGGAACAAGAAATCACAGACTCATGTGTTTTATACAGTCTTGGGGATCTTAGAAATAGTATGTCAGTAGTCTACAATGAATCTTCAACAGGCTTAGTTTACTAAAGACTGACTTCATACTCAAGCCTTAAGACCTCTTTGCCACTAGCCACATTAAAATTTTTCCTAGGGCTGGAGAGATGGCTCAATAGTTAAGAGCATGGCTGCCCCTGCTGAGGACCTGTTTTTTGTTCCCAGCAGTCACATGATGACTCAAAACTGTCTGTGACTCCAATTCCAGGAGATTTGATGCCCTTTTCTGTCCTTCAGGGGCACCAGGCATGCACATGGCGAACATATGTATATGCATGTAAATACTCACATACACAAAATATAAATAGATATTTATTAAAAAGAAAACAATTTCCCAGATAACTATCTGTGATTTTTCTCATTCTACTTCTCTGCCTGTTACATTTCTACTTCTCTGCCTGTTACATAATCTTCCTAGAACCACAACTTTACTCCTTTAGAAGAGTGGAAGATGGAGACTTTCCAGTGAGCTCTGAATTGGGCATGACAAGGTGATGTACTCCTGTAATCACAGCTCTTGGGAGGTGAAGCAGAAGTATCAACAATTCAAGGCCATTCTGGGATATACAGAGATTCCTATCTCAAAAACAAACCAATAAATAAACAAAACAAAAAAACTTAAATAAGTTCTAGGAGCTTAAAACATCATGCTGAGTTACAACTTCATAATGAGCCTACATTTTCTCAGTTCACTGGCTCCTTCACATAAGAGTAAAACCATGAGTCTATAAAACAGCAATCTAATTAGATCTTCAAGAAACTTGAAACCAGAATATACCTGGAAATATGCCTAAGGTATTTACTTCATCAATTCCTGAGCAATGGTATACATGGTGTTCTAAAGTATATTTTTAAAAAGGGGGCTTGGTATTTTTTGTTTGTTTTATTTATTATTATTATGATGATGATAATGATGATGATGTAGATGTGGATGTGTGCAGGATGTGTATGTGTGTGCACAAGTACAACAGTGTGCATGTGGAGACCAGAGGACAATTTTGTGGAATTGGTTCTCCCCTCCTACTTTTCTGTGGGTTCTGGAGAATCAAACTCAGGTTGCCAGATTCCTATGGCAAGCACCTCTACCAGCTGAGCCATCTCACTGGCCGTCAAATAATATTCTTGCCTCAGACTTTTAGTTTCTGGGACTATAGATGTGTGTCATCATGCCTGCTAAAACAAAATATTTATTATTGTGTCAGCTCCATTTGTTCCAATAATGAATAATCCCCTAGTACATAGCTTTGCAAGAGCAAGGCTAGGGAATGGACCAAGGGCTTTGTACATACTAGGCAAGCATTTCTACACTGAGATATATCCTCAGCTTAAGATAATTCTTTCTGAAGGAAAAAAATTGATCCATAGCTTGGTATGCATAACTGTAATCCCAGCACTAGGGTGGGTGGCCTAGGCTGGAGGATGGTGAGTTCCATGCCAGCCTGGACTATGTAGCTGACTCTGTTTCAAAAAAACAAAAACAAACAAAAGTAACCTTGGTCATAGCTTTATAATACACCGGTTGTCATTGGTAAACTCTATGGCTGATGCCCATGCATACGAAAGGCAGCACAGTTTAGGTGAGCAGTACAGATGTTAGGGTCAGGCTTAGGTTTGATTTTTGGATCTGTGTAGTGGGTTAGCAACTATAATCTTTAGCATGTTTCTCACCTCTGCCAGCTCAATTTTCCTCTGCAAGAAAAATATGGCCATTACAATATTGCCTACTTTATATAATATTTAAAAGGATTATATGAGTTCATGTATGTAAATCATGGAGCAAGTACCTACTACAGATTGGCACTCAAAAACTAATAGCTGTTATTATATATGAGAAGGATTAACATTATTTTATGCTACAGACCAATGATGCAGCTCATTTCTACATGTGCACAAATTCCAAACTCTCTAAAATTAAGAATCAGGATTTACTAAAATATCTAAACCTGTATTACGTTAAAAAAATAACTTCAACATTGTATAAGGTTTGAGGATGTAGCTTTGGTGGTATACCACTTGTCTAGAATGAATAAAGTCCTAGGTTTGGGCCCTAGTACCATAGCGACAACAAAAAATTAACATGAATTTTCTTTTCAACATAATATTTTGTATTGATTCTTTGGTAATTTCACAGCATGCATCCCAATCCCTCTCATTTCCTGGTCCTTCCATATCTTCCCTCCACCCTTTAATCTCTTCCACAAAAGAAAATAAGAAATAAAAATTTAAATTTAAATAAAGAAAAGAAAAGAAAAAAACAACCCATCTTACCAATCCCTATGGGNTTCCCACCTCTCCATCCAATATTCATTTGTTGTAGTGTCATTGGAAACTGCAGTGTGTCATGCAGTAATTGTAAGGAGTTGGTGGTCTGGTGGTCTGGTTCAAGGCCTCCAGTTTCTGGTACATCATCAATACTGGACCCCCACTGAAACTTCTCTTAGATATCCTGCTGTTCCCCAAGTCATGGAGTTCCTGCAACTATGGTTCCTCAGAACAAGTCCCTTCACATGCTCCAGTAGGTCATTGATGGGGTAGATGTTGGGGTGCGCCAACGCAAAGCCCTGGATGTGGGCCTGGCTCGTAGCTGAGTTGGTCAGTATAGGCCTTCACCGGGACCACCATCCTCAGGAGAATGTCAGGGACAACTCTCCTGCCCATGCCATTGGGGCCAGCTCTCCCACATGCCTGATGAGGTGTGAGACCAGCCCTCATGTATGCTGGGCCTACTCTCTTGTTTTGGCAGCCCTTGAGGTGGGTGCAGTTCTCCCAGGGCCATCGAAGGTTGGGGCCAGCTCTCCCATGCCCATGCCACTGGGGCCAGTTCTCCTAGGACCAGGAGGCAGCTCTCCCATTGAAGCAGCTGGTGGGGGTGGGGTCAGCTCTCCCATGGCCCTGGGTGATAACATGGGCGACAGTTATCACCACAGACCCAGACATGACCCTCGGCTGCAGCGGCAACAACATTACCATGGCCTCCAGTAGTTGCACAGGTCACTAAGATCAGCATGGCCCTCAGACATCAACATGACCTCAGGTGGCAGCTCAGACCGTGGGCATCCATATGGCTTTGATGGTAACACCGGCCATGGACATCAACACAGACCCCAGCTTTGTTAGGGCCATGGACCCAGACATGGCCTTGGCAGCAGCACAGGCCTGGGCATTACATGGCCCCAGGTGGCAGCATAGGCCACCCATATCAGCCTGTTCCTCACCACCATCGCATCTTCAGTTCTGCTTCTCTCCACAGTGCATGAACCACTCTACTTCTCCTTCTTTCCCATTTCTCCACCACATACCCATTCAAATCATAGTGGTGCCCACCCACCCAGGCCATAGGGCACTGGATTAACATGAGTTTTTAAATTACATCNATAAGTAACCAGGTATTAGCAAATATTTCTTTTAAAATGTTAAATGCATTGTGTGTGTATGAATAAGTATTGAAGTCAGAAGACAATTTGTGAGAGTTGGCTCTCATCTTCTACCATGTGGGTCGTAGGGCTGAACTCAGGTTGGTGACAAGTGCCTTTACCAGTTGAACCATCTTGCAGGCCCTCACCTAATTTTTAAAATCCATTTTACACAACAAAGCATGATTAATAATACTCTAGAGCATATCGATAAAGAGTATGGACTCTGAACTCAGACCTGGGTGTGGATATTCAACCTACCACTTCCATACTACTTGGACAAGTCCTAACCTTCCTTTTCTTTATTTATAAAGTAAGAATCATAATAGAAACTACTCTGTATGAGCTTTGAGAAGATTAAATTGGATGATACTACTTGATCCTTGTGCAGTGCTTAAAACAGAATAAATGCTCAATAAATGTTCTTTTAAAAAAAGATGGAAAAGGTGATAAATGAAACTTTATAAAACATCAACTATTTATTTTGGACCATATTCTCTTGAAATCCTAAAATAACAAATGTCACTGCATTTTTTTTGTATTCTGATTCACTCAACATTATTTTATACACACTCTTCCACATTTCAACATACATGTATTTCATGTAATTGCTGCTTTTAGAATATTTGGGATCAATTTTCAAAGATACCATTATGAATAAAACTGATATAAAAATCTTTATGCCATGCAACTAGTTTTTCTTTAGAGTTGATTTTTGGACTTTATTTCCTTAAAGTATGGATATCAATTCAAAAATTATACAATACAGTCAAGAAAGCTAACAGGCAAATGTGAGGAACAATTTCACAAAGTATTCAAACACTAAGACAAGCTGGATAAAAAACAAACAAAACAACAACCTCACTGTTTAAAATACGCATCATTGTGGCTGGAGAGATGGCTCAACAGTAAAACCATTTATTACTCTTATAGAGGACCCTAGTTTAGATCCCAGCACCCACGTGGTGGCTCAGAACCATCTGTAACTCCAGTTCCAGAGGATCCAACATCCTCTTCTAGACTCTAGCAGCACCAGGTGCTTATATAGTACACATACATACTACATGCAGGCAAAACATCCACACACGTAAAATAAAAAGAAACCTTAAAAATATTTATTTAAAATATGTATCATTGAACTTGAAAGGAAATGAAAGATTTCTTTGCAGGTTAGAAAAGAAGGGTTTCTGATCTGGTCCAAACCAAATCAGATTGGATGGTAGAAAAAACCTGGGCCATTTTTTCTTTTTCTTTTAGAAGTTAATGTACAAAAATAACATTATACTGTTATTGTATTGTTCTTAAAATTTTATTATCAAGATACGAAACAGTTCTACAATTCCCATTCCCTAGATTCTCACATAGTCCTCTGTAGACAAATCATTCCTCCACTCCCATGTAGCTTGAGGTTAATAGCACACTGAAATGGATGGGAATCCACAGACTCGCTGTAGTCTCATCAATAAACACAATGCCTGAAGTAGGTCATTTTGGCAGGAGGTATATACTATGAGATCAGAGAAGAGTTTTTCTGTAACTAGTTAATTATAATTTTGAAAATCTTGTGTACTGAATTATATTTAGTATCTCTTTTGAATTATATATTTAGTATGACATTTTCCTTTATTGTTTGTTTGAGGCAGAATTTCTCTACGTAGCCCTGGCACATCCTTGAAGTCACTATGTAGACAAGGCTGGTCTTGAACTTACAGAGATCCTGCCTTTGCTTCCCAAGTGCCGGGATTAAAGGTGTGCTCCACCATCCTGGCATGATACCTATTCTTTAAAATGTGTTTAGCTAGGCACACACACTTAATGGCACACACACTTAATCCCAGTACTCTGCCTTTGGGAGACAGAAGCAGGTGGATCACTGTGAGTTCCAGGCCAGCCTGGTCTACATAGAGAATTTCAGGACAGTCAGGGCTATGCAGAGAGACTGTCTCAAAAAACAAAAACAAAATTATGTGTCTAGCATATGGACAATTAGTGACCTTGATATAAGGGACATATAGGAAAACTACTGCTAACAACTACATGATATTAATAATAAATAAATATGTGCTTTTTTATATATTGAGCCAACTTCGTAATGTTGTAATAAAGCCTACTTGGTAATAATTTTTTTACACAATATAGAATGAATTTGCCATTTTAATTTTTCCTTTATGTTCATGAGTAAGATTGATTTTGTACAATCCTTGTCCATATTTGGCATTAAATTTATATTATCCTCATTGAATATATAGAACAGATAACCATGGTAAAGCAGATAACCATGGTAAAATAATACAACATTTTATCTTCTTTCTAGATACCACCAAAATAACATAAAGAATAAAACAGGAATATATCCATAAAGACAAAGAAGTTAGGAGTAGAGAGGTATAAAACAGAATTTGTCAACTAGTTCGATAAGATATGGCTAAGCTAGGTTAGGTTTAGGGTACATGGAAGTCTTTATATTTTCCTTTGCAATTTTCAGTCATGATTAAATATTCTTTTAATGTTAGAAATATACAAAAATAAAAAAATTAGTTCCAGAGAGTGACAGGTTCTCTCTCTTGTTCTCTCTCTCTCTCTCTCTCTCTCTC
>LZPO01057485.1:780965-812386 GCA_001675575.1 Neotoma lepida
TTCAGAATTTACCTCAATACCTGGCCTGGTGTTTTCAATTAATAAGACTGTTTAAGATTCGCTCTACATGTTCCCACAAGCTTTGTGCCACTATTGAACTAGTATATCTTGCTGGCCTTGGTGTTTATGTTTCTCTTTTGTTAGCATGCAGAGTTCCTTCCTGTAACAAAGACGCCAGTACGCAGGAGTGATGGTTCTATGTGGGTACCAGTTAGACTTCATGTTCAGTAAGTTGTGTAGATGTTATCTTCAACAGTGGCGCCTTGATGTCAGTTTTTGGAAAGCAACCTGTAGTTTTGGCAATAGCCTGTGTTGTTTGGGGATTCCCATGGGACCCCTTTGGCCAACAACTCAATTAGATGTAACATAATTCTGGTACTGAAAGTTTCATTTGGTAACAAGAGATGCCCAGTTTAGACTCTTTGCCTCATTATTTGGCAATTTCATTTAGATTTCCTTCATATATGTATGTATTTTAAGAAGCTTCTACTGTATTAGGTTTCCATACTACCCCCCAAATGGCTGCTAATTTTAACTATTTCTCCCTGTATTCCTTCCCTTCTTTCCCTCTTCCCTCCCTCTCTCCACTTGATCCTCCCTTTCTAGCTCCCCTCCTCCATCCATATCTATTCTGTTTCCCTTTCCTAGACAGATCTGTGTGTCCTCTCCTAGTCCTTTATTTTTACACCTAACCTCTGTAGTTCTACAAATTGTAGCTTGGTTATCATTGACTTAACAGCTAACATTTGCATGTAAGTGAATACAGTCCATATTGGTCTTTTGGGTCTGACTTACCTTACTCAGGATTTTTTTTCTAGTTCCATCCATTTGAATGGAATTTGCCTGTGAATTTTCATGATTTCATTTTCAAAATGGATTAGTAACACTCCATTGTGTAAGTGTACCACTTTTTTAAATCCACTCATCTGTTGAGGGACATTTAAGTTGTTTCCAGTTTCTGACTATTATGAATAGAGCAACAGTGAACATGGTTGATAAAGTGTCTCTGTGGTAGGATAAAGTGCCCTTTGCGTATATGACCAAGAGTGGTGTAGCTGGGCAGTGTTCCTTTGACCTGGATTTCTTCTTCTATTCCTATTATTCTTTTCATAGTGTTCTAGATTTCCTGGATGTCTTGTGTCAGGAATTTTTTAGATTTAACATTTTCTTTGACTGATGTATCCATTTCTTCTGTTATATCTTCAAGGCCTGAGATTCTCTCTTCTCTCTCTTGTATTCTGTTGGTGAAGCTTGTCTCTGAGGTTCCTGTTTTAAAATGAAGTTCAATTTTTAAAATATTTCATTTCTATATTTCCTTCAGTTTGGGTTTCCTTTATTGATTTTAGTTCCATTTTCAGGTCTTGAACTGTTTTATTCATTTCCTCTCACTGTTTGTTTGTGTTTTTATAGATTTCTTTAAGGGATTTATTCATTTTCTTTTTGTGGACCTCCATATTCATAAAGGCTATTTTAAAGTCATTGTCATGAACTTCTGCTATGTTGTAATACTCAAGGTCTACTTTAGTAGGGTTTCTGGGCTCTAGTGGAGACATGTTGTCTTGGCTGTTATTCATTTTTGTTTTTACAATGGTATCTAGGCACCTGGGTTTGGCAAGATATTAATTCTAGGGGCTGACATCTAATCTTGGATGAGTGTTTTCATTGGTTTCTGTTGCCCTCTCTGGTTCTTAGAAGAGTGTCATGGCTGCATGTTGCCTGGTAGGAAATTCTTCTGAGATCCTGATAGGTGAGGCCACTGGAGGTTCTGGATAAAAAGTGTTTCTAGGTATTGGGAGCTGACACTTAGGAATGGGAATGGGCTACATGGAGGCTGCTGAGGAGGGTCACAGGAGTGGGGGAAAGGAGGGTGTTCTACTAGGATCTGCTTAATCCCCAAGAAAGGGGCAGAATTTGAAAAGAAGCTTCAGCAGGTGATCTGCTACAGAGTTGGGGATGAGACTGGAGGATTGCATTTGGGAGAGAGAAGCAAAAGGTGAAGATCTGCAGTTTATCTGCTTCTCTGGGCTGTGAGGCTGGCGTATTCCCAGGGAATGCTCATTTATCATTTCAGTCTCTCTTCACTTGTTCTTGTGTATTTGAGTTACTATCTGTAGTTATTTCCCAATCCCAATAGAGCTGTACTGTCACTTATTTACAAATAAATTGTTTATATGCTACAATTTTAATATATATATTATATAAATATGCCAGTAATTTTGTAGGGTTGCCTTTTATATCAAATTAAATATGGAAGCTGAAAGCTTATGCATTTATCCTTTATAATTATATAATTACCTTTCTTGATGCTCTGGTCTTTTATGTGTGTATAAATCTGAATTATTATTGAGGTCAACTTTTTTCAGTCCTGAGAGCTTCCCTCAGTTGTTCTTTTGTGAAGGTTCTTTACTAACCAGTTCTCCCAATTTTTGCTCCTATGGGAATATCTTTATTTCACTTCAGGCTTTGAATAGTATCTTTACGTGGTAGCTTTTTTCCCTCTTTAAGAATATTTGCATATGTTAACTTACTGTGTGCTGCTTCCTCTTTTCTTTTTGTTTCTGCTAAGAAATCTACTCTCAATGCATGGGGGGGGGGAGTTCCTTTGTTAAGAAGAAGTCTTTGAAGAATTTCACCTTGTTTTTGGCTTTTAGTATAGGTGTCTAAGGGTCTTTTTGTGTTCTTTCTACTTTCTAAGCATCTTGAATGTGTGTGTTGCTATGGCTGTTAATGAACTTTGGAAGTTTTCAGTCATCATTTCATCAAATGGTTCTTCCACTTTCTCTACACTTTTTCTGGTATAATATATATTGGCATGCTTAATAATCGCCTATATTTTTTCTGGATTTCTGTCTGTTTTGCATCACTCTTGTTTTCTGTTACTCAGATTGTGTAATCTCTGTTCATCTGTCTTTACAATCGCTAAATCTTCTGCTGTTTCAAATACACCATTTAGCTCCTCTAATAAATTCTTTAGTTATTATATTTTTCAACTCCAGTATTTCTGTTCCTTTAAAAAATAGTTTATTAGCTGGACATGGTGGCACATGCCTTTAATCCTAGTACTCAGGAGACAGAGGTGGGCGAATCTCTGAGTTTGAGGCCAGCCTGGTCCACAGAGCAAGTTCCAGGACAGTCAGGGCTACGTAGAGAAACCCTGTCTTGAAAAACCAAAAACCAACCAAACAAACAAAACAGAACAAAAAATGCTTTATTGATAATCTCTAACAAGATACTGTCATGACATATTTTTTTACTTTTTCAATATAATTAACTTTAGTTTTTGAGCATATTTATAACTACTGTTTTGAAGGTTTTTCTCTCAAATCTTATAATGTCTCTTCACATACGTAGACATTTCATTTTGACTGCTTTTTTCCAGGTCATATTTTACTGGTTCTTATCATGTGCCATGCTTTTTTTTAGATAATATTTACAGCAATTCTGTGTACTGGTCTCGTCCTTCCTGGAGCCTATTATTCACTTACTTGTTTAGAGACTATCGGGTTATTTTAGTGCTGTTTCTGCCTTATTACTGCTCACTCCTCTGTTAACCCTATTACTTGGCTTCTCAGGAGGCACGGTCTTTTGTATGCCTGTAGTCAGCCTGGGATGATAATGGTTTGGGCAGGGATCTCTTTGTCTCTTGCCCAGTTACCTACAGTAGTTGCTGGCAGATCATACTATTGTTTTCGCCATGCCCTGGGGCATAATAAATTGTTGTACTTAATCAAAACTGGGTTCTTTTGAAGAGATAATTGCTAAGGTCAGTGTTTGGGACTTTTTTTTCCTGACTCCTAGCAGGCCTCTTCTGGTTGTTTTACTCCTTAGGTTTTTGGTTTTCTTAGGCACACCAGCTTACCTACAGTTAGTTTCTTTCTGAGCTATAATTCTACCAATCACTTCCCAATTAGTTGTCTTTGCTTTCAAGAGCAACATTTTTTCTCAAATGTTTTTATGTCTAGTTGCAAATGTAGTCATTATATTTTTTTAAAAAAAGATTTGTTTCTGTTATATTAACTGTGTGTGTGTATGTGTGTGTGTGTGTGTGTGTGTGTGTGTGTGCGCATGTAACTACAGGTGCCTGCAGAGCCAGAGGAGTCATCCCTCTTGAGCTAGAGTCACAGGAACTTGTGAGCCTCCTGATATAGATGCTGGGAATTTGAACTCAGGTCCTCTGGAAGAGCACTATGTAATCTTAACCCCTGAACTATCTCTCCATCCCATGAAGTCAATTCTTACTCCTAACAAAATCTCCCAGGCACAGCCTAAAGCTCGAGGGGGCAGTGGTCCACGTGTGAGTGATAGCCTCACCAATTTGGGAGTTGAATGGTGGTGGAAGAGGTGGAAGCAGTGGCTTACCTCATATAGAATCAATGTTCAGGACCAGGGTGATTGACTTTCCTTCTCAATAGTGCCATGCCTAAGGCAGAGAGCTTTTTATTTAGCTCTTGAGAACAGTAGCCCAGAGCTTAGCTTCAGAAACTAGTCACTGGGGACAAGGGGGAACAGTGCTGATACTCTGCTTCAGGAGGGGTTCTGTACTAATCTCAAGTGGACTTTCTGTTGTGCAACCTGGGAGGGGAGCAGGGAATGTGTTCTGGATCATCTCTTAATCGATTTTTACCACTCTTACTGAGCCCTTGGAGACTTTCTTCAGTAAATCTTATTTCATATACTAGATGGTATATGAAATCATATATTTTTCACTGTTTTTTTCTGGGGGCCACCACTTCAGTATGTTTTTTTACCAGTTGTAGAATTTTTGTTTTTGTTATTGTTTGAAACAGGGTCTTGTTATATATCTGGCTAGCCTAGAACTTGCTATGTAGACCAGGCTAGTTTCAAACTTAGAGTGATCCTCTTTGTCTTGATGTCCCTACTGCTGGAATTATGGGCATGCCTTACCATGCCCTGATCTTCCTTATGACTGTCTCATGCCCTTTGGCTTACTGTGTACAACAAAACAGTCTTGTTTTTTTTTTTTCTTTTTTTCTGTTTTGTTTGTAGGAGATAGTACCAATGAGTCCTGGACTACCTTTTATTTTGGTATGTTTATTTAATGTGTTTCATGTGGAAATTATTTTGGATCCTGTGGTGGTTTGAACTAGAATGGCCCTCATAGGCTCATATGTTTAAATACTTGGTTCTCAGTTGGTAGAACTTTTTGGGAAGGATTAGGAGGTATAGCCTTGTTAGAAGATGTTTGTCACATCATCAGGCATTGAGATTTCTACCCTTCCCAGTGTGTTTTCTGCTCCTGTTTGCGGTTTGAGATGTGAGCTCTCTGCTGTTCCTGCGTCTCTTTGAACTGTAACCCTCTGGAATCATAAGCTCAATGAAATGCTTTCCTTTATGTGTTGCCTTGATTATCGTTTTATCACAGCAATAGAAAAGTAACTAGGATTGATTCCCTACTATTTTTTTTCTTTTTTCTTTTCTTTTCTTTTTTTTTTTGAGACAGTGTTTCTCTGTATAGCTTTGGAGTGTATTTCTCTTTATAGCTTTGGAGCCTGTCCTGGAACTCGCTCTGTATACCAGGCTGGCCTTGAACTCACAGAGTTCCACTTGCCTCTTACTCCCAAGTGCTGGGATTAAAGGCATGCGCCACCACTACTGGCTTGAGTCCCTATTATTTTTTTTCTCTCTACATAGCCATGACTGACCAGATCTATCTACCTGCCTCTGCCTCCCAAGTGCTGGAATGAAAGGTGTATACCACCATTCCCTACTGTTTTCGTTTGTTGGCCTTACCCCAGGGAGCTTTGATTTCATGTGGTACTAAGTCTCCCCTTCCGACTTTCCCACTTCTAACTGGCTGCAGATAGTTAACCAACTATATCAAAGTTAAAAGACTTTGCTTCTGGCCTTACATTAACTGAAGCGGGACTATAACAACACTGGACAAATAATTCTGGCTCTATTTTTCAGAGATCCTAGTTCACATTTAATTTTAATAACAGAAAGTGCATATTAAGAAATTACAGTGATTACTGAGAAGACCCCAAATGTAATGCAAGTGAAAAACTAAAATTACAGAACTTGAAAGAGTAGGGGGTGATTCAGTGACATTAAAAGTACCTGAAATGTGATTATTTCAACAAAATTAAAAGCTCTTTTTACTACTTCTATGATAGCTGTACTTACTGGGAACGTAGGCTATAATACAGAGACATGGGCTCCAGTAGCTGGAAGAGGGATTTAATGTACATACAAGAAAGAACATCTTAGTCGTCATTTGGGCCATTGTAACAAAAGACCATAAATTGGGTGGCTTATGAACAGTAGGATTTTATTTTCCACATACCAGGGTACCAGCAGATACAGTGTCAGATCCAGGCCAATTCTCTGGCTCTTAGGTGGTACCTGTCACCCAGTGGAAGAGACAAGGAAGCTAGTTCTGTGGCCTCATTTATAAGGGCACTAATCACATTCATGAGGGCTCTGTTTTTATGCCTTATTTACTTTCCAGTGGCCTCAGCCTTTTAATGCAAACATGTGTGTGCATGGGTATACATGTTTGTTGGGTTTTGTTCTTTATGTGTTCTTTATGTTTTTAGGGTTTCTATTGCTGTGAAGAGATGCCTCCCGAACTCTGAGATTAACGGTGTGCACCACAAAACCTGGCCCCAGGCTTTTATTTATTCCTTTTCACTTTAATTTCTTTTCACAAGTTGGAAGTTTAGGTGGGTGGGATCTTGCCCTGAGGTCACCACTCCCTTTATTCTATTCAGTAGCAGGCTTTTCTTTAATCTGTTTACACTTCCTGGTGCCCCTTTTCTCTTCAAACTGTACATTTTGTATTTTACCTTGCTTAACTTGCTCCTGTTCATTATAGATCTGTATAAGACTGGCCACTAATAACCACATGACACAACACTAGGCTATTTTGAAATCTCCTCTGCCAACACAATTCATCCAAAATGCTTCAATTTAGTCTCAGGCAGACTTTTTGAACAGGGCAGAAAGTAGCCATATACTTTGCCAAAATATCACAAGTGTGATCTCTACAAATATTCTCCTCTGAAACCTCTTGAGCCGGGACCCCACAGTTCAAATCCCCCTCAGCACCACTGTCTTCCATGTTGACCCATTAAGCCTCGCCTAAAATATTCAAATGCTTTCCTAATCCAAAGTCCCGAAGTCCACATTCCTCCAAACAAAAGCTTGGTCAGGCCTATCACAGCAACACCTCAGTCTCTGGTGCCAACTTTTGTCTTAGTTAAGGGTTTTATTGCTGTGTAGAGACACCATGACCTCAGCAACTCTTACAAAGGAGAACATTTCATTGGGACTGGCTTACAGTTTCATAGGTTTAGTCCATTATCACCATGGCAGGAAAGCAGGCAGCACACAGGCAGACATGGTGCTGGAGAAGGAGCTGAGAGCTCTACATCCAGATTGGCAGGCAACAGGAAGAGAGTCACTGGGCCTGGCTTGAATTTCTGAAACCTCAGAGCTCAGCCCCAGTGACACACTTCCTCCACACCTACCCCAGCAAGGCCAATCCACGTATTAGTGCCACTTCCTATGAGCCTATGGGGGCCATTTTTATTCAAACCACCACACATGCCATCCACCTTGTATTTTGAGACTGGGTTTCTCTATGTACTGGAGCTTAGTAGGCTGGGCTGCATCTAGTCCGAGGGATCCTCCTGTCCCTACCTTCCAAGCTCTGTTTCTATAAGTACACATCGAGACACAAGGCTTTTCATGTTTTGAATGTCATTTCTGGTGGTTGAACTCAGATCCTCATGTTTGCACAGCCAGCACTTTACTGACTATCTCCCCAACCCCAAGCAAGTTAAATTAAAATTTATTTCAAATTGATATATAGAAATTTTACATGTTTATGAGGCACACTATATGATGTTTTAATACATCCATACATTGTATATACAATGTTAGCTTCTAAAAGCCTGAGTAAATAGCTATTAATCATAAGTTAAATAAGTCTTTTTATTATTTTATATAATATGTATGTGTCTCTGTGTGTGTGTCTGTGTTTGTCTGTCTGTGTCTGTCTTTGAGTCTCTGTGTGAGTAGTGTATGTGCATGTGAGTGCAGGAACCCTTAGAAGCCAGAGGTGTCCTCTGGAAGAGCACTATAAGTTCTTTACCCTGATCCACTCCAGCTGCAAGTAGGTATTCTAAAGATAGAGCTGACTTTGTATCATTCAGGAGTACAACTCACTTTGTGGGCTAATTTAGTAGAAATAACATAGGTAAAACATTGGTTATAAGAGTTAGATTCTAGTCTTGACTCTGATGTTAGGATATACTAGAAAATAATCATTAAACAATATGCAATAATTAAAAAAGGATTATTAGGGAGTTGTTTCTTTTTTCCAGGGGTTGGGGGTGGAGAATCTTACTGTGTAGCCCAGGCTGGCTTCAAACTCATCTTCCTTCCTCAGCTTCCAGAGTGCTGGGAGTATAGACATGTGCTACCACTCCTGCACAGCTTCATTTTAGGGAGAAGGCCATGTACTAAATGCAGCTAGCTCTTGCTATGAGAGTGGTGGATTATGTGAGAGTACTTGTAGAGCAGGAATGGTGGTACTTATCAAATCCCAGCACTTAGGATGTGGAGGCAGGAATGATCAGGAGTTCAAGGCTAGCCTAGGCTATACGAGACTTTTTCTCAAAACATAAAATAAAATGAGTACAGTCTGTTTTGATTTCAATAAGGCTCTTAATGATTATCACCTGCAACAATAAACTAGAAAGGAATGATATTAAGTCCTATTATTAAACATTTTCATTGCATTTATTTATTCTTGTGTGTGCATGCATATGTGTGTTTTTACAATTTGTGTGTGTAGGTTAGGGGATAACTTGAAGGAATTGGTTTTCTTTTTTAACCATGTGGGTCCCGGGGATCTAACTCAGGCATCAGGCTTGGGAGCAAGCACCTTTCCCCACTGAGCCATCTTGTCAGCCCTGGTAAAGGGTCTTGAGGTAGTAGTCAGCAGGTTTCATGGTACAGAAAATACAGATAACTTAAGGGATTTGATTTGTAGATGTTGATGAGGATACTGTCCTTCTACTTTGTAGGCCTAGTGTGCTGCTGATAGTAGTAAATAGTACTGTAGGAGCAACATAGACCAAATGCTTGGTCACATTTTTTTGAGACAAGGTCTTATAGTCCTTGAACTTAAGATCTTCTTCCTTCAGCCTCAAAAATTATGAGATTACAGGTATGTGTTACCATGCCTAGTATCATGTGAACTTTAAGTAGGATAATTTTGTATTCTGCATCTCCTCATGATAGAGCTAAGAGCAGTAGGAAAATGGAGATTGATGATAAGTTTATTATTTGCTAGTCCCAGGGAAAAGGAAATAGAGTAAAAGTAAAATTTACCTGATTCTGAAATAATGTAAAGTAGTGGTTCTCAACCTTTCTAATTCTGCGACCCTTTAATACAGTTCCTCATGCTGTGGGGACCCCCAACTATAACATTATTTTCATTCCTACTTCATAACTGTAATTTTGCTACTGTTATGAATCATAATGTAAGTATCTGATATGCAGGATATCTGATACTGACCCTCAAAGGGGTCACAACCCACAGGCTGAGAACCATTGACCTAGAGAAAGAATGGTTCCTCAGTGGTAAGGTAGAGGAATATCAGCAGTGTTATAATAGTTGTAAATAAGAATGAGGCTTCCAGGGACAAGAAATGATAAGGAATGGTAACAGAAAGTTACCATTATAGTGTGGAAATGGCACTGAGATTGAGAAGATGAATTCTGAAGATGCGTTCATAATAGTTGAATAAGTACCATTTTCTTAGTCTTTGACACATTGTTTTGAATTGGTTATTAAGATTATAGAGAGGAAGAAAAGTTTCTAACAGTGTTTTTAAACTACTAACACTAGGCCCTTTGAGACTCTGATAAAAGCCATGCACTTTCCTTAGAAAAATGAAGGTACATACATGCTTAATTTCTAATGTAGTTTCAAGGGGATTATGCACACCGTCACGCTGATTAAGAACCCCTGATTGGACTGGTGAGGTGGTACAGTGGGCAGAAATGCTTGCTATGTAAGCATGATGACCTAACTTGAGTTCAGTCCTTGGATCTCATGGTAGAATCAGAACCAAATGAAACTGTCTTCTGATCTCTATACCTTCCCTCCACACACTTAAAAAGAAACCCCTGGTACTCTGATATAATATGCAGGTTAGTAGGTCGAATCAAGTTTCCAATTAGTGGCAGGACAGAGGGAGCCTGTCTCTGAGTAGTGATGCTAGAAATGGAATGGAAACCAACATCAAATTTTTTATTAAGTAAAGGCTGTATTATGTTGTTATTCAATATTATCTTAAAGTTTTAGATTTTTTTCAAAAATAAATATGAGGTCTGGTGAAGTGGCAGATGATTTGTTTGATGCCTGGGTGAAAGGAAATGTATACAAACATACACACAGAATAAATAAAAATATAATAAAATTTTAAAAAGAAGTGTCTACTTTTTCATATTCTGAAGTAAGGTATGTAACAGGTAAAATGATATCCTCCATATTTTATCCTTATTACATTTTGGCTTTTTAATTGTATAAAATATTATTTAATAAAACATAGCAAAAATATCTGAAATTCTACCTCTTAAATATTTTATTTTTCTTTTGAATCTCTCTTCTGGTAAATAGATCTTTAAGATTTTAGTAATTTTTAAAAAATTTTTCAAGACAGGGTTTCTCTGTGTAGCTCTGGCTGTTCTGGATCTCGCCCTGTTGACCAGGCTGGCTTCAAACTCAGAGATCTGCCTACCTCTTGACTCTGCCTCCTGAGTGCTGGATTAAAGGCATGCACCACCATGCCCGGCTGCAAGGTTTTAGTAATTTTCATAGGTAAATATTTAATTTTCTAAAAGATAGTTTTTCTTTTTAAAAAATAGTCTGTGTTTTGTTATGATAGACATAGAACATACTCTGTCATATTCTATATATACTATACAGTATTACTTAGTCATTAAAAAGGGGATACTTTTTTCCCCTTTCATCTGTTGCCTAAAATCTTTGCTCTTTTTACTCCTGTAGGGTTTGTTATTGGTTAATAAAATATGCTTTTCATGTCTTTTGTGTTATATCATGTGGTCTTCACAGTAACCCTGTGAAGTAGGTACTAGCAATAGCTCTTCTGTCCTTTTCAGTTTTTCAGCTACTGTCCTAGTTTTGGGCCCTTGTTATTTTACACATAACTTTTCTCCCTAGCTCCATGGACTTGCTTTTCTAATCCATGCCGTACAACCCTTCTTCCCAAAGCGCAATCTTTGCCATGACACTTCCTTGCTTATGAATTTCAGTGGTCTTTATACTGTAGCTTGGCATTTAAAGCCCTAAAGCATTCCAGTTAGCTAACTCGATAGCTATATTAACTGTTTCTCTAACACATACCCAAATCTGCTATCCACCCAGATTTGCTCTTTGTTTCTTGCATCTTTGTGCCTTTTCATTTTCTTCATGTTTGCCATTCCTGCCTATTTGGTATGCCTTTTCTCACTCCTTCCTGCTTATTTTCAGATCTTAGTTCGAGGGTCAATTTATTCTATAGTATCATTCTGTATAGGCTCCTAAGACATTGTTTTTTGTTTTTTGTTTTCTGATCTGAGTGCCTGTAACACCAGTTCTAGTAAGTAGCTATCATATATGTCTTGTGGAGGACATAAAATTTTATGGGTAAAAATGACAACTAGATTTCTCTCATCTTTTGTCATCCATAGAGCTCGGCATATTTTCTTGTATGTAGTAGGCACTCATTTGTGAAATGAATGATGAAATCCTTAAGTAAGCTAAATTGAAGTCTTAACATAGCAAATAATATTTACTTCAGTGCTATTTAGAATCAGAGTCTCATTTTCTTGTCAAGAGCTTCATAAATAAGTCCGTTGCATTTTTGTCATTGATCTACGGTATTTGGTGGGGTAGTATCACTTTAAATGTGAGTTCTTCTATAACTAAAGCAATATACTTTTTATCCTAATTTTTTTGTAGTGCTAGAGATTGAACCTAGGGCCTTGTACATGCTAGCCAAGCACTCTGCCACTGAACTACATCATCACCTACCCAGAATTTTTGGATATGTTTTATTGTTAGGCATCTTTTGCTAAGAATGAAATGACTTATAGGATAGATCTCTTTGAGGAATAGGACATAAAATTTACCCTTTGTAAAAATTTTAGCTTCAGGCTATACCTTGTTATGCTCATTAGTCTTCTGATCAGATTTTCTTTACTATTTCCAGAGGGGAAAAGGATGTTAGAGTGGAGGAAGTATTTCCTAGGGGTGTAAGTGTAGTTTCTCCAGTACTCATGTTTTATCTGACTTGCCTTTCAAACCTCAGGTTTTCAAAGTAGTCTAGGAAAGAGAAGCTAGCTGATTCTTCTATTTTTGTTTACTTATCAAATATTCTTCCTGATATTGAGTAACTTAATCTGGTCATTATTATGTATTTTCATATTTTAAGTGCATCTATATTTGCAGGTATGAACTCTCTCCAACTGTTCTAACTATATTGACTTTGCAACTGCATAACTGCATATGTGTATTTGTGTGTGTGTGTTTGCTATAGTTACCATAACAAAGTTTCACACACGGGCCTCTTTTGCCTTCTGTGGTCTTTCTTCTGTGTGTGTCTGCATCTGAATTTCTATCATGTAACGTTAATTATGTCTTTAGAGAGTGTATTTAAATACAGTCACATTCTGAATACTGGGGTGTTAGCACTTCAACCTATGAAGTTAGGAGGCAGGCATAACTGAGCTATAATTGTGTGTGTGTGTGTGTGTGTGTGTGTGTGTGTGTGTGTGTGTGTGTGTGTGTGTGTGTACATGCCACAGAAGCAAAGCATAGCAAGTTAGAAGGATATATTCTAAACCTCTGGAGAGAGGATGGGTTAGGAAACTAGACTAGAAGACAAACTGCACCTTGCCCTTATAGATACTTGGGCAGTTTAATCTATTTTTACAATAGAAAAATAATTAGGCTTTTCAGTTAGTGAACTGGCCTTTTCAAATAGGTTATATTCGTGTTAATTTATTTGAAGTCTAATTGGGCTTTGTCTACTAGTAATGCATTTTAACATCCCTGTGTGTATCCTAGTTTTTGTTTTGTTTTGCTTTTTGTATAACATAAGATGTTCTTTAACATGTTTAAGAAGCTTTTCTGGAAAAATTCTGCTTCTTCCTTATTTAACTTAGTTTTTCTTTCTTACTTTATTGGGGGAATTGAGGGATTCTTTGAAGATTGGGGTCCTGTGTTTTTGTTCATATCAGCGGGTTTTTTTACATCATAGTACAGACATTCTGCTTTTGAATCTGCCTAATAGAAAACTATTTATATGTATGTATATTTCTTTATATATAAAAACAAATTCTTACATAAAAAAACCCTCAAACTGTATAAACCCACTTCTGGAGTAGAAAAATATAAAACCCGAGGAAGCTGTGCCAGCACTCAGCATGCTGGCACTTAGGTATAACCTGTACATACAGTAATAGCAGCTCTTTGTAAAATGCTTTCAGTTTTTACTTCTTCCTGTTTCTGCTTATTTATTCATCAGGATTGGAAAAAAAGGCTCCCTACTTCTTCGAGCTTTACTGTCCAATACTGTAGGTACTAGTTTACAAAGCTATGTAAACATTAATTAAAATGAAAATTTGTTACTTAGTCTCAGTAGACCTAATTAGAGTGCTAAGTTAGATTGATGAGTGCCCATCATATTTGACCATACAACAGATAAGCAGTCTTTCTGTCACATAGGAGGCCCTGTGGTATATGTACTATTAGTAAAAATCATTAGACCTTGGTATTTCTGGGTATCTGTGGATTTCAAATCCATGGATTCAAGTAACTACAGATCAAAAATATTCAGCAATAGATAAACAGGTGAGATGACTCAGAGACTAAAGGCACTTGCTGCCAAGCCTGATGACCTGTGTTTGATCTTTAGGACCTCCATGGTATGAGGGAACCAACCCCTGCAAGTTATCTTCTGTCCTCCACACAAGCTCTGTGGTGTGCACATGTGTATGTGCATATGTGCATGTGTGCACACGTGCACACACACACACACACACACACACACACACACACACACACATACACACCAGGGAAAAAATTTCACCTGGAGTGCAAATGTACAATATTCAGATCCCATTCTTTTGACCATTAATCAGAATCCGGCAATTCTAGTTACTTGTTTTATAAGCTGCTGATTATGGAAGAGGCCCATCCTCAATGATCTTCAAGCCTGGTAACATCTAAATAGCTACTTAACACAGGGACATTTTTTCTTATCATTACACCCTAAACAATGAAGTAGCATTAACTATATAACATTCACATTTGTATGAATTATTTAAGTAATTTAAAGATGAGTTAAAATATATGGGAAGAAGTATGTAGGTTATATGCAAATACTACTATACCCTTTTATATAAGAGGCTTGACTGTTCTCAGATTTGGATTATATGGAGAGACGCCTCTTGTAACTAATCCTTCAAGAATACAGAGGAATGACTGAACTAAATAGGGGATGACATTGTCAAATTTGTTTTATGAATATGGCTCTGGCTGCAATTTGAAGGATAGACTGGAAACAGGCAGAGGATGGAGACAGGGACATCATCAATTAGGATATTGTAGAGCGAATCTTAAACNGTCTTATTAATTGAAAACACCAGGCCAGGTATTGAGGTAAATTCTGAATGATCAGAGAGACAGAACAAGCCACAGCCAACCTCACCTTGCCAACTCCTCAGCTGATCTTGTTTCCTCAGACTGCAGGCTTCTGAGTCCTCTCCTGAATGAATCTCAGCTGAACTGCTGCTCCAAGCCTGAAAGCTTAAGAGGCCTCTAGCTTCTGGTTTCCACACCTTATATACCTTTCTGCTTCCTGCCACTCCTTTCTGGGATTAAAGGCATGTGTCTTTCTCAAGCAAAGACATGAGATCTCAGGTGCTGGAATTAAAGGTGTGTGCCACTGGAATTAAAGGTGTGTGCCACCATGCCTGGCTGTTTCCAGTGTGGCCTTGAACTCACAGAGATCTGGATGGATCTCTGCCTCGGGAATGCTAGGATTAAAGGCATGTGCTACCACTGCCTAACCTCTATGTTTAATCTAGTGGCTGTTCTGTTCTCTGACCCCAAATAAATTTTATTAGGGTACACAATATTTTGGGGGACATAATATAATCACCACAGGATATTGAAGTAATACAGAACAGAAGTGATAAGAGCCTATACTGCCTGCTATGAGAGTTGTCAGGAATTGTCATCAAACATTCTTGTATCTTGGAAAGAGGACAGAATTGCAGCAGGAGAGTATCATCTTGCCTTAGTTACTTTATCTTAGTCTTAGTGTTTTAGATCATAAAATGGGCATTTGAATGGACTTACTTTACTTATTTCGCACAGTCCTTAGGAGGATCAAGTGAGATGAAATGTGTGAAAAATATGTTGTGAGTTGGAATCTTTAAATTTTGCTATTGATATTGGGCTTATCATGGTTCTGCAATAAATACAATTGTAGAATAGACTTTGTGGAGATTGTAGTGTTGCCATATGGTTGGGCTACCATGGTTGTTTATGTTTTAAATTTTCCTCAAGCATTCCAGCTAGATCCCATCTAAGTAGTGACAAAACTAGAACTACAACCCAGGTCTTTTAAAATTAAACTTTATTTTTATATGTATGTGTATGAATGATTTGGAGTGCATTCACCTGTGCATGCGCATGGAGGCCAGAGAACAATTGGCTGTTCACCTTTGCCACTTTCCATGTTAATTCTTTGAGACAGGGTCTCTCATTGAACTTGGAGCTAGGCTGGAAGACAGCAATCCCCAGTGATCATCCTGTTTCTGCTAACATAGTGCTGGGATGACAGGATCATAACATGACCAAACCCGGCTTTTTTGCATGTGTTCTAGGGATGTGAAGACCCAGGAGTCTTTATGCTGTGTAGCTCTTAACTGCAGAGCCACCTCCCCAGCCCCAAACCAGGTCTTTTGACTTATTTATTTCTCCTTATCTTCCTAGCTTGATGCTTGGCAATTCTCACTGATGAAATATACTCCCTATTTATTATAGTTGATCCTTTGTGGATGTATTGTCTATTTCGTTGATGAAGCTTATAGCTATTTGAATAAACCTGTTGTGAAACTGTCTTTGTTCCATACTAGTAGTTTAGAATATTGTCATACATACAAAGGTAGTAAAAATCATTCTAAATTCTTGTTTCTAGGGTTTATCAGGACCTAATCCAGCTCTTCATTTAAAAGAAGAGCATGTCATTATCATCTTAAGCCATTTTATGGGTACTGGGGATCAAATTAAACCATTTAAAACAAATATGTTAAGCACTTGTCATTTGGCAGACATAACTAGGCACTGAGGATACAACAATGAATGAATCATAACCTGCCCTCCAAGAAATCAGGATTTTGAGGGAAAACACTTTAGTAAACTAACAATTAAAATAGAATGTGACAAGTGTTTTAAAAGAGCTGCGTGCAAGGTTTTAGAGGATCCCAGAAATGGAGAAGCATATTCAGTTTAGAGAAGACAGGGACGAGTTTCCAGATGATGAATTTGTAGGTGAGTATTGAAGACATATTGGTAGATGTTGGCCTGGTAGATGAATAAGGAAAGTATCTGGGGACGAGAAGTAATAGCATATCTTTGAAAAAATTTTAGTTTGGAAGGGGGACAAGATTGGAGGTATGGAGAGATTTTGTTCGAAAGGAATACAACAAAGTGTTATCATAGTATTGGAAAAAAAGAGATCATTAGGTAAAGTTGACAAAAGTTAGTGGGTAGTTTGCGGAGGGTAAAGAAGAAAAGAGAGTGGAGAATAATTCCCAAGTATCTGGGTTAGACAGCATGGGTAGATAGTGATTCTATTAGTTAAGATAAGGAAGAACAATTTGGGGTAATTTAGAGTAGATGAAGAAAATAAACTCAAGTCTAGTTTGATTTATCCAGACTTTAATGTCAAATACATGGGGTGATAATTCAAGGAAGAGGTCTAGACTTAAGGTAAAGTTTGAGAGTCATTGTCGGAAGTGTATTTTCATAGTGGATAATTTCTAGAGATTACAGGATAAGAAAAAATAGAGCCAAGGAGCTAACCACTGAAACCACCACTATCTGAAAAGGAAAGAGTAGAATCAGCTGTGGCAAAGAGGTGAATCAAGTGGAGAAATTTGAATGCTAGAGGCCAAGGGAGAGGGTTTCAGAAAGGAGGAAATTTATAATAGTTATGCTACAGAGAGTGTAATATGAACATGTGAAGTCTTTTTGACAGTTATCAGTTCAATTAGTATTCTGGCAAAAACAGCTTCAGTGGTCATACATGGGTTGAAGCCATGTTATAATACCTTAAGTAGTAAGGCATTATGCAGTATCTTTCTCAGTGTATCATATCAAGGGATCATGATAATGCTGTACCTACCACTGGAGATGTCCCTCACTTAGTTAAGATTGTATGTCCTGGAAAGTATTATTTTCTTCTTTGTTATTAAAAATACCTTGTAGAAGATTCTTTGAATATACAGATATCATGTTTCTCCCTAAAGTTCCACTAGGTAATTTTAGCAAGCATCAGTGGATCTTGCTGCAGCAATTATTACTGTGGTGTTTGCCTAATTATATTTTTCTATTTCTCTCTTTCCTTTTACATTTGTTAATTGGAATTCTTCTGAAAGGAAGAGCCATCCACTCTCCTTATTTGTTATTTATTTATGTTAGGATAGACCCATGTATGTTAATAAGCCATATTCTGTGACAATAATCTGATATATTCATTATTTATCTTGCTCTGTTGTTCCAGTTTTGAACTACTGAGTACTTTAAGTTTGGCTCCTGTGTCCTTTGGTTATGCCCTTGTCCCCTGCTTTCTGCTTTCCTTTCCTTCCATTTTTCTTTTAAGATAAAGTCTCAGGAGCCCCAGATCTCAAACTCACTGTGAGGATGTCTTTGATGTGATATTCCTGCTTCTGTCCATGCACCATCGTGCCTGACTACATTGTAAATTTTAAATTTTTGAGTCAAAGTCTTGTGTAGCACAAGCTGGCCTTGAATTCCTGATCCTCCTGCTTCTTCCTACCAAGTGCTGTGATTACAGGCGTGTGCAGCCATGCCAGTTTCTGACTATACATTTAAAAATATAATTCATAAGGTTCAGAGACTGCTACTATCCACAAATAAATGCATTTCCTAGCCTTACTAATAAAGTTTAATACAATTTTTGCTTACTAGTGTTAACTATTTAATTTCACATAAGACCTACAAAACCCATTTATTCTAAAGAGAAGGGTGAGCATTACCTTTAGAAATATTTGTTTTTGAAAAAAATAGGATTATTGATAAACTCCGTATTTTCAGAAGTGTTAAAATTTTCATTCTTCCAATTCATGTCCCTGATAAATATAGTTCTTTTATAGATTACTGAGGTAAGAGTTCCATAATATGAAATTTACCAATTTTAAAATGAATAATTCAAGCATTTAGCAAATTTTTAATGTGGTGTAACTGTAAACTCTGTCTAGTTTCAAAATATTTCCATTGTTCCACAGTAAAATTTATTATGTGTTGAGCATTTTGTCTCCATGCTCCAACCCCCTAATCCTTGGCAAGTAGTCTCAATATATATGTGTGTGTGTGTGTGTGTGTGTGTGTGTGTGTGTGTGTGTGTGTTGTGCTTCTGAGGAGTGAAACTAAGTCCTTCGACATGCTGGGTAAGAATTCTACTGTCACTGAGATACATCCTCAGCCTAGTTCACAAATTTTTAAAACTATTTATTTTGATGTATATGAATGTTTTGTGTGCATGTATGTATGTTCACCACATGTGTGCCTGTGCCCATGAAGGTGAGAAGGTATTGGACTTCCTGGAACTAGTGTCACAGATGATTGTGAGATATTGTGTGGGTGCTGGAAACCAAACCCAGGTCCTCTGCAAGAGCAGCCTGTGCTCTTAACTGCTGAATCATCTCTCCAGCCCACACACTATTAGTTTTGAAGCAGAGTTGAGGTTGTTATTAAATGACATTTGTAATCTAGATTTTAAGCAAGAGGGCTAAAAGAAGAAAAGAGGTATTCAGAAAGACCTGAAAACGGGTGTGGGCTTTTCTTTGAAATAGTCACATAGTACTCCACAAATTTTAAATCCCTTCTTCCAGTGAGGACATTTGGGCTATTTTGAGCCTTCTCACCACTGTGAGTGATACCATTATAAACAAGAATGTTCATGTAGCTTTTCGAGCCCCTAGTTTCCATTCTTGTGGGTGTATACCTCAGAGTAGAATTGTAGCATCATAGGGGAATTCTATATTTAACTTATCGAGCAACTGCTAGCCTGTTTTCCCCAGTAGCTGAACCACTTTGTATGAAGGTTCTTGTTTCCCCACATCCTTGACAACACTTCTTAATTTCTGGGTGTTTATTTTTATTTTAGTTTTTAGTATTGCCATCCTGGTAGATAATAAGTGGTTTATGATTTGAATTTCTCTAATGAGTAATGATGTTGAGACTCTTCTTTTTGTGTGTTTGTTGTATTACCCAATCTAAAATCATGAGGATCTTCTCCCTCTCTGCTTTCTTCATGGTTTTGCACTGTTGGTACTTTTTCAATTAATTTTTACATATGATGAGAGGTAGTCCAACTTTGTTATTTTGCATGCACACTTCTTGTCCCAGCACTATTTGTTGAAGATACTGTTTGTTCCCTGTGGATTCAACTTGCTACAGTTTTACCATTTTCACCATGTATAGTAGTACACACGTTTGATCCCAGCACTTGGTGGATCTCTGTGAGTTTCAGGTCAGCCTGGTCTAACATAGAAAGTTACAGGAAAAGTCAGGGCTATGTCGAGGGTCCTTGTCTCAAAATTTTTTTCTTTACCCTTTCACTTACAGGAAACACTCTAAGGCGTTTCTTTCGCATATCCAAATTGTCAACATCCTGATTCTTGTGCTTTGGGGTCATTATTACGCAAAAATAAGGGTTACTTGCAAATAATCTCTGCAATACCCTCAAAGGCAATCTGGTAACTAAGACAGTGTGGATGTTATTTATATATCTGATAAGGAATTGATATTTTTAAGATTTACACCAACTTCTAATCTGCAGTAATTAAAACAATGTGATGTTGGTAGAAGGGTAGACATAAACTTAAATGGCAAATAATTGAAAGTCTAGAAATGAACCCATAAACATGTGGGTAAAATGATGTTTCCCCTATTCTATGAGTTGTCATTTTCACTCTGTTGAATCTTCTTAGAGGTTTACAGAGAGTACAGCCCTGCTGCTACCTTGATTTTTGACTTCTGACTTTTTGAACTGTGAAGAATAAATATGTAACCTTGGCTGTCCTGGAACTCACTATGCAGATCAGGCTGTCCTATAACTCAGAGAGATCCACTTGCCTCTATCTCCCAAGTACTGGGATTAAAGACATGTGCCACTAAGCCCACTTGAGCCATTTCTTTTAAAACCAGCCAATTGTGAAAGATGGTGAGGTCAGACCCCAGCCTGTGGCGAAAAGATACAGTCACCACCAATTAGAATAAAAACCAAGTGATCTGAGAGCTTCTTTTGCTTTGTTCATGTGTTTCTTTGTGTGACACCAACATTATTCTTTGTTTCTAACAACTTTAACTTTTATACTTTATCAGATTAAGTTGTCACTTATTGTAGAAAAACTGTGTGAACAGCAAGTAATGAGTTTTTAGAGCTAATATGACTTTCAGGTTATTATCATAGCCTATAATATAATGCTTAAATTCATTAAAACAGCTGAAAACATAATGTAGTTGTCTTTATTAAGCTTACTTTGATTTTTGATTTACTAATTTTGAAATTGCAGAAGGCCTTCTTGTAAAAAATTCTACTTAAAAATAGAACTCTAGTGAATAAAAACACAGATTTCAGTGGTAGTTGTATTGGAAAGCCAAATTTTATTCTTTCCAAGTTTCATTTAACTAAACTTTGTTAATATTATTTGGATGACATTTCCAATGGCTTGTTAACTTGTGTTTTAGTTGCCAGCAAAGGCAGTTGCTTTTTTTTAAGTTCAAGAAGTGATTATACATGGAAACATAAATTTTTTATCTCATCATTAAAGGAAACTTTGGGGATAATCCATTCTGTTTTACTAATTGTACAGTTGAGAAACTGAAGAATCATATAGTTGTTAGAATAGTGACATAATAAATGGACCAGAGCTGAGCTCCTACCTTAGAATAGAATGCTTCTCCCACCGTATCATTTTGAGAATTTTTAATTTATGTGAGGAGATGTTTATGTATATTAACCCCAGAGTTCTTGAAATTTTGACTCAAGGCTACTGCAATAAAAAAGTAAGATAGGAATTCAGGTGTCGGTAAAGCTGTCACTCCTTTTCTAGGGTTCACTGTCTTCATAATCCAGTGTTATGAAGCTTTCCTCCTATGCTTTAAACCATCTCAAAAGTTGAGAAATTGAACCACTTTTTCAAAAGATTTGTTAGTAATAGAAATATCAACTTATATTAGATTTACTGCTTGTTCTTTAACTGTCTACTTGACAGATATTCATGGAAAGACTGTTGTGTGCCAAGAAAGGTAGTCATCTGGGAATCACAGGAGACAGACTTGGTCCTTTCCTTCATGGACCCAGTGAATTAAATGGATGAGGAAATAGACACATAGACATGAAATGATGCCAAAACTAAAGATCCAGGGTTGAGGTTGTGGCTAAGTGGTATGCCTAACATGTATGAAGCCTTGGGTTTAATTTCTAGCACTGCAAGGACAAAATTTTAAATGCAAAATTGTAAAAGTGACAAATGCTGTAAATGGAAATACATACTTCTATAAGACTTGATAATACAGAGAATTATCTCATCAAGAAAGCTAGGAAAGCCTTGGAGATGGTGATCTTTAGTTGAAGGATGAGTAAGAGATAATTGGGCAACGAAGGAAAAGGAGTGAATTCCAGGCAGAGGAAAATACATGTACTAAAGCTTTGTGTTGATTTGGGAGTATGATACCACAGGGTAAGCTACTATAAGAGAACACTGGAAGGCTGGAGATGTGGCCTAATTGGTAGAGTACTGCCTAACATGCCAAAGCCTTGGGTTCAAGTCTGTGGACTGCCTAAACTGAGCATAGTAGCACATACCTGTATTCTCAGCACTACACAGGTATAGGCAGGAAGAGCAGAAGCTTAAGGTCATCATCCTTTATTGCATAGTCCAGCCTTGAATATCTGAGACTTCAATGTCTCAAAAATGGCTTAGTGGTTAAGAGTAGTTGCTGTTATTCCAGGGAACCTGGGTTCAATTCCCAAAACCCACGTGGTAGCTTACAACTGACTGCAACTCTAGTTCCAGGAGATCTGTCACCCTCTTCTAGACTCCTTGGGCACAGGCATACACATACAGTGTGCAGACATACATGCAAGCAAAACATCTATATACATAAATAAAAATCTTAAAAGAAAAGTTATGGGCCTAAACATTAGTAAACTGGCTAATCTTAGTAATTATAGCAACCTATTCTTAGGTAATTATAAACTATTCAAGATTTCAAAAAGAAGTTTTGCCTTGGGGTTGAAATGGGGGTGAAGAGGTTTTTTTTTTAAGATCCTCAGTTGATCTTGAACATGATCTGTGGGTAAATGTCTTACAGACAAAAAGTTTTATTTGTTTGTTTTATTTTGAGACTGAGACAGTGTCTCATTGTGTATTCCAGGCTGGTTTTGAACTTAGGATCTTCTTGCTCCAATCTCACAAGTTGCTGGGATTATAGATGTTAGCCACCATATCCAATTTATATGTAGACTTTTGATCATTAAATGTTTAATCACTAGAGGCTAGTACAGAAAATTTTAAATAATTCCATGTCTTGTGAAGGTGACACTTAGTTCATAGAAAATATAGTGAAAAGGATTTTTACAATGTAAATTGTGAATATGTGCATCAATAATAAATTTATGTAGAATGTTTGAGACCCATTTGACCAAAGCTAAAAACTTTACTGAAGTAAATTAACTTTGAATGCATGGAGAAAAAATGTAGATTATTCAACATTGTTGATGTTTTAAAAAATATTAGTAGATATTACAGAGCCTAAGAAAAATCCTCAAAGACTTTTTAAGTTGATCTTGAGGAGATTATTTTGATAGCTTCTCTGTAAGAGTAAGCCAAGAAAATTTGGGAAGAGTTAAATAATGCAGGTGCATTTGGAAGGAGAAAGTGATTCCATCAGCTATTAGACTGTATTATAAAGTAAATAGTGTGATACTGGCTTATGAATAGGCATTCAGGTTAATGTGACCAGATATTAAATGAACTAGGTGTAGATAGAACATAAATGTTGGTACTTTCTTCAATATCCATATCACTAGAGATAGATCTTAATACTAACACCAAACTGTTCATGAATTAGTTAATAAATATGATCAAATCAAACCTTGAAATAATGAAAAGAAGTAATAAACCTATTTTTTCTCAGAGAAAGAATGGATTTTTTAAAGCATAAGAACAAAAGAATAAGCAAATAAAATGAATAAATTCAATGAGGTAAAATTGTATATGCATGTGTGACTGAGTGTATAAAATGTTTTTTTCAGAGATGACTAGGAAACCTAAAAGTTTAAAGACTTAATTACGGCTCAGTTTTTGATGTCTATAATAGATGAAGAATTTGTACAAATGGACCTTTTTCAAAACACCAAAAATTCAATTAGAAGACAAAGAGTTAAGCAGGCAACTCATAGAGCAAGAACTACGAAATGGACAGTCACTAAATACATGAAAAGATGATCAGTTTCATTTATAAAATCAGGGATGAGTTAAAAACAGCAGTGAAGTAGGCTATTTTGGTATTGTTCACTGGAGGAGTATTGGCCTAGCAGGCACAAGGCCCTAGGTTTACCCCTCAGTACGGCAAAACAAAGTAGCCAAACAAACAAATAAAGAGCTAGTGAAATATTTTTCAGTCAGTTCTATTGACTATCATAAAAATAGAGCTACACATGCCAGTGTTGGTGTAATGAAATAACTTTTTTTTTTTTCGAGACAGGGTTTCTCTGTGTAGCTTTGGTGCCTTTCCTGGAACTCACTCAGTAGCCCAGGCTGGCCTCAAACTCACAGAGATCAGCCTGCCTCTGCCTCCCGAGTGCTGGAATTAAAGGCGTGTATCACCACCACCCAGCATGAAATAACTCTTAGGCACTGCTATTGGAGATGAATTGGCACAGCATTTCTGAAGGAGTAGTATGCCGTTTTCTTCCTCTGTGTTTTAATCCTTTGAGTAGCTACTTCTCCATCTATATTGAAGACTGAACAAAATATAGCATCACTTTCCATGAGATGCCATAAATAGGTAGTAAGATCACAAAATGATTAATTCAGCCCTCAAAAGTTTGGTCTTTTCATGGTGTCCCACAGTTCTTGTATGTTCCTTTTATCTGTTTAATTTTTTTAATAATCTTTGCTTGAGTAATCTAGTTCATCTACTTTATCTTCAAGGCCTGATATTCTTTTTCCTATTTGACACATTTTACTGGTAAGGCTTTCCTGAGTTTTCTAATTGGGTTATTGAGTTTGTCAGTTCCATCTTCATTCATTTCAGCCTGAGTTCTTCTCTTCTGTATTTCTGTCTTTTTACTGAATTCAGTTTTTCAAATCCTGAATTGTCTTCATGACTTCATTTATATTTGTATTTTCTTGTTATCTTCCTTAATTTCATTAAAGCCATTTTTCTTGTCTGCTTTAAACTTGAATTCTTTGATAAAATTTATGTGTTTTTAAATTCTGTATCCTGGGGTTCATTAGGGTTAGTAGATTTGAGGGGAACATAATGTCTTGGCCTTTCATATTATTTGTATTTTTGTGTTGCGAGCTGGGCATGCAGACTCCTTTTCTTGGTTGTGTGTCTGATGTGAGATTCTAGCTTTCTCCAGGTTGGGCCAGTGCAGGAGCTGGGCCAGGGGCAGCCAGTTTTTGAACTACTGGATTGAAGCTAGGCTTGGTAGTGTAAATATGGCTTTGGGGTTGGTGAGGGACAGGGGATGTTAGCAGGCAGCAGTGGTGCATGAGCCACCTTTCATCTTAATTTTTGAAGCATTGTTTCTCCCTGAATCTGGAGCTCAGTGACGTCAATTGACTGGCTGTCCAACAAGCTCCAAGGATCAGCTTGTCTCCCTGCCCCAGTGCTGGAGTTACAGATATGAGCCATTACACAAGGTTTTTACTTGGACACTGGAGATAGAAGCTCACTCACGGTTGTGAGGCAAGCATTTTATTGACTGAATCATCTCCCCAGCCCTCAAGTATATTCTTTTCTGTGTGCACACACACAAACAAATGAATGTAAAAAAATAAAAGAAAACCAGGACACAAAATTCAGTAGGCCAAATGATTTTAATATTTAAAATTTGAGGCTAGCCTTGAATTCAAAATCTCTTAAATTCCCAGTGCTAGAATTACAGACTTGCACCACTGTGCCTGGATCAAATTTAATTTTTAAAAATTAATTATTTTTTTTATTTTATCTGCACTGGTGTTTTGCCTGCATGAAGGTGTTGGAACTCCTGGAGCTGGAGTTACAGAGTTAGGCTGGAGTTATGGTGAGTTGCCATGTGGGTGCTGGGAATTGAACCTGGGTCCTCTGGAAGAGCAGCCAATGCTCACTGAGCCATCTCTCCAACCCCCAAATTGAATTTTTAATTGACACTTAATTATACATTGAATTTTTAATTGACACTTAATTATACATATTCATAAGGTACACTGATAATTCAGTACATATGCAATATATAATGGTCCAATCAGGGTAATTAGCATTCTCTAGTCCTTCAACTCTGAAAAAAAATGCATGTGCAAAAAATAAGATTGAAGTGGTTATGGTGGCACACGTCTTTAATCCCAGCACTCTGTAACTTCGAGGTCTGCATAGTGAGTTCCAGGACAGCCAGGGCAATAAGGAAGGAAGGAAGGAGGGAAGGAGGCAAGGAGGGAGGGAGAAGGGAAGTAGGGAGGGAGGGCGAAGAGGGAGGGAGAAAGGAAGCAGGGAGGGAGGGAGGAAGGAAGGAAGGAAGGAAGGTAGGTAGGTTAAAAGAAATCCTACCCAAATGTGTAAGAATCCTTTGTCTCTGGGTGGTAGGATGATGCATGATTAATATTTTCTGTCTATTTTCCAAACATTGTGTGATGAACAATGTTTTGCTGTATCCTTCCAGTTTCTCAGGGAAGCAGCTGCTAGAATCTGAGCTGCTTTCTGCTCATGAGGCTTGACAGAATGGTAAGATGGCCACATGTAGGAGGCAACTTTAACTTGTTTGTTATGTGCTCCACAGTGTATACTGAACACATAGAAGTTAAATGTTTTTTTAACCTTTATGAGGTTAAGTCATGTAGAGCTTCTACTTCTTTTCCCAAGTCTTAACAGCTCATGAGTAAAGTTAGGAAGAATGGGAAAGTTATGAAGCATACAAGGATTTGTTGTTGAGGAATGGAGAATAATAAGAGAAAGACGTTGGCCTTGGTTTCTTTACTCTTGTTCTTTGAGAGAAAGTCTCAGTCTGCAGCCCAAGCTGGCCTGGAATTTGCAGTCTTCCTCAGCATCCTGAGTGGGGTTCCAGGTGTGTGCCACCATGCTTGGTTTGGCCTTGGTTTCTACTGTCTAGTGATACTTTTGAGTCCAGATTCCTTTTCCTATCCTTTCTATATCCTCCTTGAGGAGTGGATTCAGCTAAAGAGCAAGGGAGAAAACATTCTAAGCAAGAGACCTGATGTCTATAAAAGTGCAAAGCATGTTTGAAGGAAAGTGAATATAATCATCCCATATAGTATCTGTAGAGGATTTAGGGGAGCCCTGGTAGGGGAACACTAAGATTTTCTGACACTTAATCCCTTGTGTAAAATACCATAGTAGTTGTAGCAGTGTCTTCCTGTATACTTTACATAGTCTCTAGATTGCTATTTGATACATGTAAATGCTGTGAAGTAAGTCATTCTTATACTGTATTTTTTAGGGAATAACAGAAAAAAGCCTTATATGTTAGTACAGATGCAGTTTTCTAAAAATAAGGTTTATCCTTGGTTGGTTGGATCATGAATAAGGAACCTATCAATCGGGAGTGTCTACTATATGTCAGCTTGAATAAAATGATGAGTTTATGAACTGGAGCTAGGAGAGAGATGATTTAAAAGGTTAGGGGCTGGAGAAAAGGATTAGCTGTTAAGAGCACTGGCTGCTCTTGCAGAGTACCTGGATTTGATCCCTAGCACCCACATGGCAGCTTACAGTCACCTGTAACTCCATTTCCAGAGGATCCCACACCCTCTTCTGGCCTCTACAAGCATACATGCAGGCAAAACAACCATACACATAAAATAAGAATTATTTTTAAAAATAAAAACAAGTAAAGCAGGGGTAGGTGGGCTGAATGATAAAGCATGAATAAAGACCTAGGTTCCAACCTCGGTACTAGAAAAAAGAATCAAGTCTTGGGAGAAATAAAAGATTAATTGATGTCAGATTGGTAAAGAACTTGAATAGTAATTCCAGGGTGTTTCAGTTAATAGTGAGTCATTTGAGAATTTTACGTAGAAGGGTGATTTTCTTTTTCTCTTTTAGGGAGATGGTATTTTTCAGATAGGGTCTCACTATATATTCCAAACTAGCTTGGAATGTCACTGTAACCTAGGTTGGCCTTTCACTCAACATCCTACCTCAGTCTTCTAAATACTGGATTATAGGCATGAACCACCACGCTTGATTAGGGCAAAGGTTTTAAAGGGTTTGAAGAAGATGAATCTTCAGTTGTGTATAGTTGTGGTTCACAAACGTGAACTTGAGTTTAAGTGCTGCATTAGCTAAATCAGAATTGCCTTAAGGTCTTTAAAAAGATTCATAGAAGCTACATGTGGTGGTAGCTTAGAAGGTTGAGGTGGTGTTGTGAAGTGAGTTCAAGGCCAGCATGGACTATGTAGGGAGACCCTTTCTCAGGATGAAAGGAAGGGAAAGACAAAGAAAAAGAGAAGGAAGGAGAGGAAAGGAGGAGGAAGCTGTGCTTAAAAAGCTGTTTTATATATCAAATTCCTTGATAATAGCTAGAAATGATATAACAATATTTAATTCCTATCATTATTAATATTTGTTTAGAAGAATACATATACAGACCTTTTGTCAAGACTTATGAAGAAGAAATTCTAAAGTAGCCAAAAGTAAAAAAAAAAAAACAACTACACATATATTTGACTAACCCAATTACCCACTTAGATTTTGTGTATATGTTTGTATATATGGACACATACGAATATGTGTAGCTGCAGAATACACCTTCCTTTTCTTCTCTCAGACCTCATGTCCAAATACCTCCTCATTTACGTTTCTATTTCTATGGTTTCAGTTATCTTTGGTCACTTGCATTCTGAAAATACTAAATGGAAAACTCCAGAAATAAATGATTCCTAAGTTTTGTGTGCCATTCTTAGTAGTGTAAGGAAGTCTAGTGCTATCATGCTACTGTATGAATCATCTCTTTTGTTATATTAGTTACTTTCCTTTTGGCTGTGGCAAAATACACAACACATGCAACTTAAGGGAGGAGAGCTTTATTTTGGCTCATGACTGAGAATATTCAGTCCATCATGACAAAGAAAGTCTGATGGTAGAACTAGCTCCTGCCCATGGCAGCTACAGCTTGCAGTGGGTAGCTTTTCACATGGCATAGACCAGAAAGCAGAAAGCTTGGGCAGGAAGCAGTACCCAGCTATAACCTACAATGCTTGCTCCTTCTTTGCCATCTGTGCCCCAAAGGTGTCACTGTCTCTTAAAACAGTGCCCACCATCTGGGGACTAAGTGTTCAAGCACATGAACCTTTTGTGGGCATTTTATATTCAAATGATAACACTGGCTTTTCCATACTATATGTGCTACCCACTAGTCACTTAGCTTCCTGGGTTATCTGAATCACTGGAGTGTCACAGTGCTTATCTGCAAGTAACTCTTATTTAGTAACAGCTTCCAAAGCACTAGAATAGTGATTCTGGCAATTTTAATATGCCAAGAATATGTCAAGCCTCAGAGTACTACCTGTAAAAGGTGAAAATTTACAACTTAATATGGAATAAAAATACATATATGCTGAATTTGTGACAATTTATTATAATAATGAGACTGTTTGTATAATGTTTGGTATTGTCCAGTGGCAGTAGAAACATGCCCCTAGAGGTAAAGAGGGACTACTGTTTGTGAAAGGGTTCCAGTGTCTCCAAATCCTTATCAGTATTTGTCAGTCCTTTGTATTTTAGCCATACTGGTAGATGTGGACTGGTGTTCTGTTTTCAACTTGCATTTTCCCAATGGCTAATGGTTTTGAGCATCTTTTCTTAGGCTTTTCTTGAGCTTCTTTGGACAAGCATCTATTGAACTTTTTTTCATGTTTGGTTGTCCTTTCTCATGTTATAATTGTATGTTTTATATTTTTGATATACCCCTTATTGGTGATATAATTTTGCATGCATAGTCTCATGTTCTGTGAATTATCTCATATTTGAAGCAAAGAAATTTTAATTTAAAGCAGTTTATTTTTTAATTTAATTGTATTTAATAAACATTTTTCATTTATTTTACATACTGACCACAGTTTCCCCTCCCCCCCAGCTCCCATCTACCCCCTCCCCATCCACTCCTCCTTCTCCATTCAGAAAGGGGCAGGCCTCCCATGGGCTTGAACAAAGCATGGCACATCAAGTTGAGGTAGGACCAAGCTCCTCCCCCTGCATCAAGGCTGGGTGAGATAATCTGTCATGGGGAATAGGTTCCCAAAAGCGAGCTAAGTACCAGGGACAGGTCCTGATCTCACTGCTAGGAGCTTTACAAACAGATCAAGCTACACAACTGTCAAACACATGCAGAGGGCCTAGGTCTGTCCCATGCAGGCTCTGTAACTGTTGGTCCAGAGTCCACGTGCTCCCATGAGCTAGATGCCCCTCAACCAAAGAATGGATAAGGAAAATGAACATTTACACAATGGTGTATTACTCAGCTGTAAAAAACAATGACTTCATGAAATTTGCAGGCAAATGGAGGGAACTAGAAAAAATCATGCTGAGTGAGGTAATCCAGACCCAGAAAGACAAACATGGTATGTACTCACTTATAAGTGGATATTAGGAGTAAAGTACAGATAACCAACCTACAATCCACAGCCCAAGAGAAGCTAGATCACAAAGAGGGCACAAAGAGGGATGCATGGATTTCTCTAGAAGGGGAAATAGAAGAGATCTCCTGAGTAAACTGGGCCAGGGGCTAGGGGTGGGAATGGAGATGGGAACTTGAGGGAGTGGGTTGGGCAGGCTAGGTGTGGGTGGAAGGAGGGTTGGGGCAGGACTGAGGCGTAGAGGAAGGAAAGAGACATCTTCATAATGTGGAGCATTTCAGGGTTAGGGAGAAACCTGGTGCCAGGGAAGCTCCCAGGAATCCACAAGGATGACCCCAGCTAAGACTCCTAGCAATAGTGGAGAGGGTGCCTGAAGTGTCCTTCTCCTGTAATCAGATTGGTGACTACCCTAACTGTCAACAGAGAACCTTCATTCAGTAACTGATGTAAATAGATGCAGACATCCACAGCCAAGCACTGGGCCAAGCACCTGGAATCCTCCTGAGGAAAGGGAGGAGGGATTGTATGGGCCGGGGGCGGGGGTCAAGGTCAAGTATTAATTTTTTATTAATTAAGGTCCAGTTTATCAAATTCTTTCCTTTTATTTCTAATGTTTTCATATCTTATGTAATAAATTTTTGCCTAACCTGAGGTCATGAAGAAGTTCTCTATTGCTTTCTTCTAGGAGTTTTATGTTTGATATTCTTTCAGTTAGGTATACAATGTATTTCGAGAGTTTTGCATGTGGATATGGTTATACTGGGAATATATGATTAAAAGACTATTCTTTGTTTATTTTTCTGTTCACAGCATCCATATAAACATCAATTAACCTAAAATGTTTACATGTTTATTTCTGGACTCTCAGTTTTATTCTGTCAAGCTCTACCACTCTGTCTTGATTACTGGAGTTTGGTAGCTTTTGAAATTAGGAAGTGTACTTTAATTTTCTTCTTCATGGACATTGTTCTGGATCCTCTTTGCCTATGTTCAGTCGTGTCATCTTATCTGGAATCCTTTTTTGTCATGCTTCTTGCTGATTTTTAACATTTTCATTTTACATTTCCCTCTGTTTTTTCATCTTTTTGTAATGCTACACAAACATGCTATCACTGAGTTTTTTCAAACCCCACTCTTCCTTATGGCATTGGTCATTGTTTTTACTTGCTCTTTTGTTTTCCAGATTTGGCCTTCTGAAAATATTATTTTCTAATCTTTTTTCAAGTTCTCTAATCTTATTCTGAGTTTATACAATATAT